>CM037786.1:8766502-8816502 GCA_021229015.1 Solen grandis | reverse complement strand
CAACATATTTCAAATGTTTCTGTGCCGCTCCTGTTTATCCTGTATTTTCAAACATCTTTATTCGTTTCTTGTATAGTTAGTTTAGTTGTTATTTCTATGGTACTTAGGGTTTGTGCTAATTAAGGCGATAAAGACTGCTCGTTTTATTTAAATATGTAATTGTTAATTTCTTGTTATACCGCATGGAATGGCATTTCAAACATTGTTTTACATTGTATGTGTTATCATGTAAATGCAATTACGAAATGGAACTTAAGATATTTATTCCTCAGTGTGTCCATAATCTAGTTTCATACCGTCATGTTTAGAAAGAGACCCACATTATCTAATCAAATTTCATACTCTTGTAGTGTGCACAATTCATTGAATACCAAAAAGCACATTCAAACGTAATTTGATATTTTGAAAATAACCTTTTCAACGGTATGACATAAGCAAAAATGTGTTTTTTGTATAGTTACCCTATATACCATAAACTCCTCTACATGAGAGAGAGAGAGAGAGAGAGAGAGAGATGGCTGACGGATGAATGAATAGATATAAGTTACCAACTCTATGAATACAAGAAACAAAATATATGTAACATACTATAAAAATACAAGCAACACACTGTATAAAAAGCAATGTACTGTATGGGTACAAGCAACAAACTGTATAATTACAAGCAGAACAATGTTTACATACAAGCAACATACTGTATAAATAAAAGCAATATACTGTATTAATAAACACAATGAAAGAAAATACAAATTAGATTGTATAAATAACGTATGAAAGGAAAGTTTACGCTCTGGAGGATTTAGCGTTGGAAAAGGTCAGGAAAAGGTTTGTAACTGAATGATCCTAGTAACACAACACTATTACAAAAATAACATACTTAAATGACTTTACAAAAAAAAATAATGAATGCAAATTTCTATATTTGTCACAGCGGTTCAAGTGCGTTCAGAGCAGAAAGGAAACAAATGTACAACTGCTCCGTAAACAGAAAGTTGACTTTGCAATTCTGACCGAAACCTGGTATTCTGATGAAAAACAATATAAATTTGAGACCTCGGATCTGAACCAGAGTCGTTACAAAATCAGTGTTTCAAACTGTCAAAACAGAATTGGTGGTGGCGTTGCTCTTTCATGACGTGGTGATGTTAATGTGCTTTCAGATGAAAAATCAAGCTTCGAGTACGAAGTGTGGCAATTGATCTTAAAAAATATTACAATTCACTCTGTCGGTATATATAGCCCTCCATCTTTAGTAACACCAAATCAATTTGTGACAGAATTCTTTCAGTTCCAATAAGTCACTAGAAGTCGTTTAAGATACAAACGAAGCGGCTTTCCGTTTGCTTATTTCAAAAGTATTGAATATATAAGTTAATACAAAAAATGGAATACTGATGCATAATAATGTATGATTTAATACGTAAATCATCATTATCCCAAATATATACTTACGATTATGTTCAAAAATAAGCTATAAATCTTTTTTTTTTTCATCTTCTTAAGAACATATTGAGAAAGCATAAATATGGATCTTATTTGATTACGCACCCGTTTACTATCATTCAGAAAAAACAACAACAAAAAACCCCCAAAAAACAGGAAAATGTTAAGATAATACTGTCCTCAAGAATTGTTTTCTTACGTTATTCAATCGATTTTAATTTTTTTTATTCTTTACTTAATATCTTTTTCTGTGTAAGCATATGACTTAACATGTATTCATTGCAATTTAATCCACAATTGATATTGTAAAAAAAGAAAAAAAATATTTTAAAATTGATGACTTTCAACTTTTAAATTGATTGAGTTTTACATTTGCAAAATTAGATGGAAACAAAGGCAGAAGTGTAAGCAAAATAATGAAAATAATTTCTTATTTCTATGTAATTAACGTTATAAACGTCTTGAAACTTTCAACTATTCATTTGCTTTATATATTTGCTTATTTTTAGAGATTTAGAAAAAGAAACCGTTAAACATTTAGAAAACATAAAAAATCGATAGGAAGATATACATGTATTTGTCATTTTCTGCAGGTTTGCAGAAAGCCGTGATAGCAAATGCAATAAGTTATCCGTAAAGGTTTTCTGGCTCTACTATAATTATACTAATTCATCGTAAATGCGACTCATTTACTCAAAAACGTATCACAATTCACTATTCAACGCAGGCATTCATTCCTGCAAAAGAACAATCGGATCTTGCTCAACCAACTCAATGACCACTTACATATCTTTCTTCAAATTAATAGATTTCCATGAATTAGCCCTATTACGAAAAACATGAATAAGTCATGTTTGATAACGTACTAACTTGAAATTTTCTGGACTTTCTGCGCATGTTAAGGTACGACATTATTACTTATTTAAGGTTAATATATACAATCTTTTGATCTTTTTAATATATTTTGCTTACACATCAATGTTGTCATAAACAAGTGACACAACATAAATTCTTTAAGGTATGCTTAAGATTGGCATCAATACTCATGACGCTGGAGCGCGAATACGTATTGAAATGAATGATTTTTATATTTTATCGACGTCAAAATCCAGAGACTAAAGAAAAAAATCTTTTTTCAAGGACATGTTCAGCTAACGTTCTATGAATCAAGAAAGAAAAAGTATCTTCGAGAATGCAAACAGGTTTGTTTTCACATTTTCAAGTAGGCATTCCATCAAACATGAATAACTGCTATGTTTGATGACGTAATCACTTTAAATTTACAAGACCTTATGAACGTACTAAGTTTCGACATTTTTGAAAAGTTAAAGTTCATTGATCTAATTGGCGATTTTATATGATTTTTAAAATAATTCTTGCTTAAGTATGCATGACGTCATAATCACGTGACAAAACAAACAATTCTTGCAGTATGCATCACTTCAATTTTAACTCTATCAATTTGAAGATATAATTAAGATTGACTTAAAATTCATGATACCAGAGCGAAAGAAATCTTTAAAAAGAAATGTTTTTTTTCTTTTTGATGACGTCATAACCACGTGACTAAAGAGAACGTCATTCAGAAAATAGAATGTAAACTTCTTTGCCGATATACTGCCCAATTTTCATGCTTGTAACGCATCAGGGGGCTTTGTAACATTTAAATTTAATTTTTGACCAAAGTTCGAAACTCGGTATTGCCATGAAATCTTAATCTTTTCGAATTTGGATATTCGAATGCAAGGTGGACATCTACATCCTAAAATACATCTTCTGTAAAAATATCAAGATAATCGGACCAAAATTGAAGGCTCTGGAGCGCAAACAAACTTCTGAAGCTGACGTCAAATCTGACGTCATATGACGCCAATGAAAATTGAAAATGATTGAATGTATAAAAAGATACTTTTTTATCGCTGCATTTTCAATTTCATTAAAATGACTCAAAATGTATGATGCCAGAGCGAGAGAAATCTTTGAAAAAATAGGATTTTGTCCATTAAATGACGTCATAACTACGTGACTTAAAAGGAAATCTTTCAGAAAAAAGAAAGTAGACCTCTGGGCCAATAAGCTATCCAATTTTCATGCTTCTATCTCATCAGTAGCCTTTGTTACATTAAATAATATTTTTAGGACCAAAGTTCGAAACTCGGTTTTGCCATAAATTCTTAAATTTTTCGAATTTGAAAGACAAGGTGCACATCTACATCATAACATACATCTTAAAATATCAAGATAAAATAAAATTTTAATTGACGTTAATTGACGTCATTGAACATTTAAAAAAATTGAATTATAAATTTTATACATTTTTGTCGTGGCAATTTATTTTTCTTGTTATTTTTCTTGTTATTTAGACACTGACAACATACTGAAATTAACTCTTAGATTTGGTGGAAAAAAAGGAATATAATAACTAGAATTCATTCGTTGATACGAATGATAGAACTTTCTGCTAAATTTGTCAAACGTAAGAGCTTTATATCGCACGGCAAAATTAACTAAACATCAAATCTTATTTTGACATTACTTTCTTACAAGTTGACGAATTTCAGTAATCTAGTTACCAAAATAAATGTCTTTAACATCCATTCAATCCGATTGCAATATATTTGGGTCTATCATAAAATAAGATGAACAATTTTTGTTATTTGCATTACTCCATGATTTTTGGGTCAATCGTAATACTTAAAGCATCAAATGAACGACCAAACATTGCTCTACAAATAGTATTCATGTTAATATTTTCGAAAATCAAAAGTTTTCGAGATATAAACTGTTAAATTCATTGAGGCTAACAGAATTTCTGTTTTTCAGCCATAACTCCGATCATTAAAGGCTGAAAGGTCTTTCAAGGCACTACAAAGTATATGCTATAGTGTCTCGATAGAATATTTATTGTTTTAGAGATATTAAAGCCAAAGAAAAAATCGTTAATTGAAATATGACCTTGACCGTTGCTTTCTCTGGAATTGGAAGAAACATGACGCCATAGCATGTAATGTTGCACCTTCATTAAAAATTTCACGCAAATTAAACAAAAAATAAGGCCTATAGGCAGTAAAACCGTTTCAATTCATTAAAAATGTGTTAAGGACTTGTAACGACACATGACATCATATGACTTTCATCTTTTCATTATGTAAGAAAGTCGTAGTGACTTATATTCAGTCCAAATATCAGCTTTCTAAATCATCTGGAAGAGATGTTATGCGTATTTGAAAGTTAACGTTAATAGCTCGAATATTGGATTCGCCATAGAACCTTTGTCATTATGAATTTGGAAAAACGGACACCTGAATGCATAACTATAACGAGACTTACACATTTTGTGAAAAAATGGATGAAAATGTCCGAAAATATTGGCTGTAGACCGCGAACAAACATTTATAGACAACTTCAAGTTTGACGTCATATGACTTCATAGTCATTAGACAATCAATAAAATGAAATATTCAGTATCAAAAATATATGCAATACATTTTTCATTCCCCTGAGACCTTTGCAACATATAGAAATTTATGCGTAGATATAAGAAAAATCTTTTTAACCTAATGACGTCATATAACGTTAAATGACGTTCTGTCTCACAAAATAAAAAGAAGTCGTAAAGACTAATATTCAGTCCAAATATAAGCTTTCTAACTCATCTGGAAGCGACTTTATACGTATTTGAAATTTGACGTCCATGGTTCGAATCTTGGATTCGCCATAGAACCATTGCCTTTTCGAATTTGTAAAAACGGACACCAGGATAAATAACACGAGCGTTACATATACATTCTATGAAATTTTGATGAAAATCGGTCGAGAAATAATGGCTGTAGACCGCGTAAAACCTTTTTGTCCTGACGTCAAATCTGACGTTATTTGACGTCACATTAATATGAATTACATGGCTTTCAAAAGCACATGAATTGACGTATATCTCATTAAATTTCCATGGTTCTGCAAATTTTACAACATAAGCAAATTAATGTAAAGATATTAGAAATTATTTTTTACTTTATGACGTCATATGACGTCAAATGACGTTCATCTTCACAGAATGTAAAGAACACTGGGAGACTTAAAATCTCTCTGTATATCAGCTTTCTAACTAATCTGGGAGCGATTTTATAGGTATTTGAAATATGACGTCAATGGTTCGAATCTTGGAACTGCCATAAAAAATTTGCTTTTTCGAATTTGGAAAAACGGACACCGAGATGAACAACTATAGCATAACATACACATTCTGTGAAATTTTGATGAAAAATTGGTTCAGAAATAATGGCTGTAGACCGCGTACAAACATTTTTAGACGGCGTCAGGTTTTGACGTCAAAACACGTCATAGTCAAATTAAAATGATTGAAATACAAAATGTTCTATCCGAAGCATTAGCTTTTGAATTTTCAAGTTGCCCGGACGTTTCCAATATATTGAAGTTAACACGTAAAAAATAGAAATTACTTTTCACCTCATGACGTCATATGACATCATATGACGTCCATCTTCTAAGAATCTAAAGAAAACATAGATACTTATACTCTCACCAAATATCGGCTCTCTAGCTCATCTGTAAGCGATTTTATACACATTTGAAATTTGACGTCAATGGTTCGAATCTTGGATTCGACATAGAACCATTGCCTTTTCAAATTTTGAAAAACGGACACCGGGATGCACAACTAGAGCCTAATATACACATTCTGTGAAAATTTGATGAAAATCGGTCCAGAAATAATGGCTGTAGACCGCGTACAAATATTTTTAGACGACGTAAAGTTTGACGTCAAAACACGTCATAGTCAAATAAAAATGATTGAAATCCAACATGTTCTATCCGAAGCATATGCTATTAAATTTACAAGGTACCCGGACGTTTTCAACATATTGAAGTTAACACGTAAAAAATTAGAAATTTCTTTTCACCTCATGACGTCTATGTATGACATCATATGACGTTCATCTTCTAAGAATCGAAAGGAATCATTGAGACTTATACTCTGACCAAATATCGGCTTTCTAGCTCATCTGGAAGCGATTTTATACGCATTTGAAATTTGACGTCAATGGTTCGAATCTTGGATTCGCCATAGAACCATTGGCTTTTCGAATTTCGAAAAACGGACACCGGAAGGCACAACTAGAGCCTAACATACACATTCTGTGAAATTTTGATGACAATTGGTTCAGAAATAATGGATGTAGACTGCGTACAATTTTTTTTACTTGACGTCAAATCTTACATTATATGACGTCATATGAGTATGAAATTCATTGCGTTCGAAAGCTCATGGTTTGAAATATATGCCATAAAATTTTCATTGTTCTGGGCCATTGGCAACACATCGAAATTAACACAAGTATAAGTGGAAGAAAAAAAGAATAATAAGAATAACTAAATTTTGTTTGCACGGCAAACGATAGGACTTTCTGCAAACCGTTAAAATCTCAATCAAACTGAAAATTATTGATATGGAATACGCAGAACATATTAGGTTTCTAGAGTGTACAGACCGTAATCCGTTCAAGTACACCAAATCTGCGTTCCGTTTGCGTTTGAACATCGTTTCATTTGCGTTTGCAAATCGTTTCATTTGCGTTTATCGTTTACGTTTCTAAGCGATAAACGCTGGATATAAACGCTGAATGCATCTATAAACGATTACAAACGCATTTGCATTTCAACTTCGTTTATTTTCGAACCGTTCTCCGTTTGCGTTCACCGTTCACCGTTTGCGTTCACCGTTTGCATCGTTTTTCGTTTACCGTTTACACAAACGCATCATCTCTGACACTGCTTTCTGCACGTATCGGACCCAAACCATTTCGGAACCTAGACTAATGGGACCCTAGTGAAATCGTACCCCTGGACCTATCTGTCTATACATTCTAAACGCTGGAAGTAACTTAAACAGATAACAAACCACTGGGATTTTGTTTAAAAAACATTAAATCAAGAGGAATTGTATTCTTTAATTTAGAAAGTTATTCTGATAGGCAGTTCATTAGTTAAATTTTTCTTCTTCGTTTTGTAGGCATGTACGTTTATCAATGTAATCAACTACCAAGACATTGTAAAATAATTTAGGTCTACTATATATCAATAGTCATCTTCACATGAGCATTTCTTTTTTAAATAACAGGTGTTTATCCCGGTGTTTATAACTGAAATTTGTCCGACTCGTATAAATAATGGGGTGGCAGATATTCACGTCATAAACATATTGCATTGTGTCACTTGTGTGTAACAATATATTTAGACTTAAATGATACAATTTTCCGTTGTTGAAATTTATCGAGAACGTATTTAGAGAAAAAAAAACAACAACATGATTAATGGATAAAAAAAAAATAATAAAATATTACAACAACCACGTGTAACAAACAAGCTCTCTTAATTTATCGGCTAATATTGTACATGTAGTCAATTTGGGGAATCTTCGGCAATTTCATACATACAAGCTGCCGGATGTTGTCATAATGACTAATCAGCCTATCACACTAACTTAGACAATTATCTTCTCAAAGTGTCACAATACCCGTTCGCCAATACACTGACTGGTCTAGTCGCCGTTAATAAACGCTTATACAAACACGTGAATAGAGAACCAATTCTAGGCCGCTTTTATGTTTATTACATAAACAAAAATAAATCTTATGACGGGGGAAAGAAAAAATCCCTTTTTACTTTATTGTAAACATTTAAAACATTTTTTTACAATTGTATCACTCATTTATTTAACAAAAAAAATGCTTTTGGCATAAATGAATGCACTATTGATGTGTTTTTTTTTTCGTTAAAATATAATTGCACTGTCAACATAACCACGATAAAGTTAGAGAATATCCGAATCCCATACCTCAGCGTTTAATGCAAACGTTTTGATACCGTTTATCGTTTGCGTTTATCGTTTTGTATAGTTCGTTTGCGTTTGTGAATCGTTCGGCCGTGAAACGTTCGATCGTTTACGTTTTCGTTTAACGTTTCGTTTGCGTTCCGTTCGTGTTTCGTTTGCGTTTGAATAGCGTTTCGTTTACGTTCGTTTGGTGTACTTGAACGGATTACGGTCTGTAACCTATACATTCTTTGAAAATTTCAGACGAATTCATCAATTCATAATGTCTGCAGCGCGCTTACAAACTTATTGATCTGACGTCTATTCTGATGTCATATGAATAAGAATATTATTGCGTATGAAAATTCAGCATATTTAACATATGCTATAAGATTTTTGTAATTCTGGACCATTGGGATCACATTGAATTTATTGCACCAGAAATGAAAACATATTATAATCCCATTACGTCAAATGACGTCTGGCATATGGAAATCTTAAGAAAACGTTTTGAATTACAACATGTGTGAAATTCAGCTTTTTACCTCGAATAGGGTCTCTGAAATACTAAACATAATTCCGTGGTCATATTTTCGAAACTTGGTTTCACCACAGAACCTCGGTCTTTTCAATATTTTGAAAACGAAAGTAAGGATGCCCAACAAAATCCTTGCTTTTTCATATTTGGTAAAACGGAGACGTTAACATACACATTCTGTGAAATTTTGATGAAAATCCCTCCTAAAATAATGGCTGTAGATCGTGTACAAACTTGTGTAGACGTCAAGTTTGATGTCATATGACGCCATAGGCATAAGAAAATCAATGAAATGAAATATTAAGTATCTTAAATAAATCAAGTAATTTTTTCATGCCCCATTGGAACTTTGCAACATATAGAAATTAACGCTTAGATATCAAACATTCTTTTTGACCTTATGACGTCAAATGACGTTAATCCTCACATAATAGAAATAAATCTAAAAGACTAATACATGTATACAGGCCAAATATCCACTTTCTAAATCATCTGAAAGCGATTTTATACGTATTTGAAATTTGACGTCAATGGTTCGAAACTTGGATTCGCCATAGAACCACTGCCTTTTCGAATTTGGAAAACCGGACCAGGAATACACAACAAGAGCGTTACATATACATTCTGTGAAATGTTGATGAAAATCGGTCCAAATATAATGGCTGTACACCGCGTAAAACCTTTTTGCCCTGATATCAAATCTTACGTGATATAACGTTACATTATTATGGAATACATTGCATTCTAAAGCTCATGGATGGATGTATAAATTATTAAATTTCCATGGTCCTGGGAAGTTAACAACATATTTGAATTAACGCGTATATATCAAAAATTATTTTTGACCTTATGACGTCATCTGACGTCAAATGACGTTCTTCATAGAATATAAAGCAGACTTGGAGACTTATATACTATCCAAATATCAGATTTCTGAACTCATCTGGAAGCGATTTTATACGGATATGAAATTTGACGACAATAGTTCGAATCTTGGATCCGCCATAAAACCTTTGCATTTTTGAATTTGGAAAAACGGACACCAGGATGCACAACTAGAGCCTAACATACAAATTTTCTGTGAAATTTTGATGAAAATCGGCCCAGAAATAATGGCTGTAGACCGCGTACAAAATTTTTAAAAAGACGTAAAGTTTGACGTCAAAACACATTATAGTCAAATGAAAATTATTGAAATGCAAAATGTTTAAGCTGAAGCATTTGCCATTAAATTTTCAAGGTGCTCGGACGTTTACAACATATAAAAATTAACACGTAAAATTTAGAAATTTCTTTTCACCTCATGACGTCATATGACGTTCATCTTTTGAGAATGTAAATAAATCCTAGAGACTTATATTCTGTCCAAATATCATCTTTCTAGCTCATCTGTAAGCGATTTTATACGCATTTGAAATTTGACGTCAATGGTTCGAATCTTGGATTCGCCATCAAACCTTTGCATTTTCGAATTTTGAAAACGGACGCCGGGATGCACAACTAGAGACTATCATACACATTCTGTGAAATTTTGATGAAAATCGGCGCAGAAATAATGGCTGTAGACCGCGTACAAATATTTTTAGACGACGTAAAGTTTGACGTCAAAACACGTCATAGACAAATGACAATTATTGAAATGCAAAATGTTTTATCTGAAGCATAGGCTTTGAAATTTCAAGGCGCTCGGACGTTTTCAACATATAAAATTTAACACGTAAAATTTAGAAATTACTTTTCACCTCATGACGTCATATGACGTTATACAACATTCATCTTCTGAGATTATAAAGGAAACCTAGAGACTTATATCCTGTCCAAATATCATCTTTCTAGCTCATCTGTAAGCGATTTTATATGCATTTGAAAATCGGACACCAGAATGCACAACTAGAGCCTAACATACACATTCTGTGAAATTATTATGAAATTCGGTCCAGAAATAATGGCTTAGACCGCGTACAATCTTTTTCACCTGACGTCAAATCTGACATTATATGACGTCATATGAATATGAAATTCAATGCATCCGAAAGCTCATGGTTTGATATATATGCCATAAAAATTTTCATTGTTCAGGGGCAATGACAACACATCGAAATTAACACAAATATAAGAGGAAGAAAAAAAGAATAACTAGATTTCATTCGTTGAAACGAATGATAGGACTTTCTGCTTACATTGAAAAATATATCGATTAATACCGTTAGAAAGAATATATATTAAATTCCATACCTTTTACTTTTTTTTTTCGTATGGACTTCTCATGCATGAACTTTGTGAAATAAGCCATATGGCAAAAATAAATAAATCTTTATTTTGATATCGCTTTCTTATAACTTGACCAATTTTAGTATTCTAAAAATAAATGGCCTGAAAGTCCCGACAATTCCATTGTAGCATATTTGGGTCTAGTTTTATAGGTATTCAAAATATAAGCAATTAAACTTAAACCTCAAAATTCTTCTTTTTTATTTTCGTGTACAGTCGCGGGAATAAAATAGTAAATGCTACCATGCAATAGAATCGTCGACTCGTGTAGCCTCGTGAGTTAAATTCCAATAACGCTTGTACATACGATCGAGACGACTGTATTACACAAAGTTACTCCATTTTGCGCTTTTAGCTAACGGACAAATTAGCTTGCAGCGTCTTGAACGGATGAACATGTGTTGATCATTTTGTTTCAGACGTCTACACTTATACACGCTCATGGTATCTCAAGCTGGCAATTAAATTACATTGTTCTATAACATATATTTTCACATAGGTTATCATTTATCATAAATTGGAATATAGCTTGTACAACATTTATCGATTGATGCAACAATAAAGTCGGGAAATTGCAATGTTTCAACAATGGTCTAAATGACATGTGTCAAAACGCTCAAAGGATTATGGGTAACGCAATACTGCAACTGATATGTATAAGTTATGTAAATAAAATGATTTGACAAAACATTAAATTATTGTCAACACCTTTTTGTTTGTCTGTTGGGTTTAACGTCTCACCGACAGTATTTCAGTCATTTGGAGACGATGTCTTCTTAATGCAGTTATAGTGCTACCACACTGCAATATCACGCCGTAGACATGTTGCATGATACCACATCCAGTCACATTATCCTGATTCCGAGCCAACCAGTCCTGCAACTACCCTTAAATGCTGAGCTTCAAGCAAGGGAGCTATAACAGTACCATTTTTTACGACTTTGGTATCGAACCCACGACCAAGCGCTCCCGAGGCGGACGCTCTAACCACTCGGCCACCGAGAACGGTACACTTGTTTAGCTAGTAATATCAATATGATATGAGTAAAAAGTTTTTTTTGCAATTTATATGACTAATACATATCTGTAAACTTACATTTTCCGAAAATGCTTCAATTAAGGTGAAAGCGAAAGTAGGATGCTTTATGAAAATTCTTACAATTGGGTTTTAATTCTACATGTTTAAATTCTTATTTTTGATGTAACTTCCTTATACTTTAATTAATTTCAAAACTTTAGGTACAAAATTAATCGTCTTAAATTTCTCTACATCCCACTCTCTTAATGTGTTGACTTATTTCATATGAGTTTTAAGATATAAGCCGTGAAACTCTTACATAACGGCAAAATCGCTGAAATTCTACATGTTTAAATTCTTATTTTTGATGTAACTTCCTTATACTTGGATCAATTTCAAAACTTTAGGTACCAAAATAATCGTCCATAAAATTTTCATTGTTCTGAGTCAATGGCAACACCTCGAAATTAAAACAAATATAAGAGGAAGAAAAAAAAGAATAAGAATAATAATAATAATAAAAAACAATACAAACCCAATAGGACTTTCTGCCTACAGGCAGAAAGTCCTAATAAACACTAGAAGTCGTTTGTTTAAGATACAAACGAAGCGGCTTTCCGTTTGCTTATTCCAAAGGTATTAAATATATAAGTTAATAAAAAAATGGAATAATGATGCATAATAATGTATGATTTAATACGTAAATCATCATTATCTTAAATATATACTTACTTATACTTATAAGCTATAAATCTTTTTTTTTTTTTTTTTTTCATTTTCATCTTCTTAAGAAGATATTGAGAAAGCATAAATATGGGTCTTATTTGATTATGCACCCGTTTTCTATCATTCAGAAAAAAAAACAAAAAAACAAAAAAAAAACAGGAATTTTTTAAGATAATAATCTCCTCAAGAATTGTTTTCTTACGCTATTCAATCGATTTTTTTTTTTTATTCTTTATTTAATATCTTTTTCTTTGTAAGCATATGACATGTATTCATTGCAATTTGATCCACAATTGAAATGGTAAAAAAGAAGAAAAAAAACAACAACTTTAAAATCGATTACTTTCAACCTTTAAATTGATTGAGTTTTACATTTGCAAAATTAGATGGAAACAAAGGCAGAAGTGTAAGCAAAATAATGAAAATAATTTCTTATTTCTATGTAATTAACATTATAAAAGTCTTGAAACTTTCAACTATTCATTTGCTTTATATATTTGCTTATTTTTAGAGATTTAGAAAAAGAAACCGTTAAACATTTAGAAAACATAAAATATCGATAGGAAGATATACATGTATTTGTCATTTTCTTCAGGTTTGCAGAAAGCCGTGATAGCAAATGCAATAAGATATCCGTATAGGTTTTCTGGCTCTACTATAATTATACTAATTCATCGTAAATGCGACTCATTTACTCAAAAAAAAAACGTATCGCAATTCACTATTCAACGCGGGCATTCATTCCTGCAAAAGAACAATCGGATCTTGCTCAAACAACCCAATGACCACTTACATTTCTTTCTGCAAATTAATAGATTTCCATGAATTAGCCCTTTTACGAAAAACATGAATAAGTCATGTTTGAAAACGTAATCACTTGAAATTTTCTTGACTTTTTGCTCATGTTAAGGTACGGTATTATTACTTATTTAAGGTTAATATATACAATCTTTTGATCTTTTTAATATATTTTCCTTACACATCAATGTTGTCATAAACAAGTTACACAACATAAATTCTTTAAGGTATGCTTAAGATTGGCATCAATACTCATGACGCTGGAGCGCGAATACGTATTGAAATGAATGATTTTTATATTTTATCGACGTCAAAATCCAGAGACTGAAGAAAAATATCTTTTTGCATGGACATGTTCAGTTAACGTTCTATTAATCAAGAAAAAAAAGTATCTTCGAGAATACGAACAGGTTTGTTTTCACATTTTCAAATAGGCATACCATCAAACATCAATATCTGCCATGTTTGATGACGTAATCACTTGAAATTTTCAAGACCTTATGAACGTACCAAGTTTCGATATTTTTGAAAAGTTTAAGTTCATTGGTCTAATTGGCGATTTTATATGATTTTTCAAAATAATTATTGCTCTAGTATGCATGACGTCATAATCACGTGACAAAACAAACAATTCTTGCAGTATGCATCACTTCAATTTTAACTCTATCAATTCTGAAGATATAATTAAGGTTGACTTTAAATTCATAATACCAGAGCGAAAGAAATCTTTAAAAAGATTTTTTTTTTGTCTTCTTGATGACGTCATAACCACGTGACTAAAGAGAAAATCATTCAGAAAATGGAATGTAAACTTCAATGCCGATATGCTGTCCAATTTTCATGTTTGTAACTCATCAGGGGGCTTTGTAACATTCAAATTTAATTTTTGACTAAAGTTCGAAACTCGGTATTGCCATGAAATCTTAATCTTTTAGAATTTGGAATTTTAAATGCCAAGGTGAAATCTACATCCTTAAATACATCTTTTGTAAAAATATCAAAATAATCGGACCAATATTGAAGGCTCTAGAGCGCGAACAAACTTTTGAAGCTGACGTCAAATCTGACGTCATATGACGCCAATGAAAATTGAAAATCATTGAATGTATAAAAAGATACCTTTTTATCGCAGCAGTTTCAATTTCATTAAAATTGACTCAAAATGTATGATGCCAGAGCGAGGGAAATCTTTGAAAAAATAGGATTTTGTCCTTTAAATGACGTCATAACCACGTGACTTAAAAGGAAATCTTTCGGAGAAAAGAAAGTAGACCTCTGGGCCAAAAAGTTGTCCAATTTTCATGCTTCTATCTCATCAGTAGCCTTTGTAACATTAAATAATAGTTTTAGGACCAAAGTTCGAAACTCGGTTTTGCCATAAATTTTTTAATTTTTCGTTTTTAAAAATTTGAAAAACAAGGTGTACATCTACATCATAACATACATCTTCTGTGAAAATATCAAGATAAAATATAAAAAAATAAAGACTCTAGAGCGCGAACAATCATTTGAAGCTGACGTCAAATCTGACGTCAATTGACGTCATTGAAAATTAAAAATTATGGAATTTAAAAATTTATACTTTTTTGTCGAGGCAATTTATTTTACATGTTGCTTAGACACTGACAACTTACTGAAATTAACTCTTAGATTTGGTTGTTAAAAAAGGAATAATAATAATAATAATAAGAATAAACATAACAAACCCTATACGTTTTCCGCAGGTTGCGGAAAGCCGTAATAACAAACCCTATACGTTTTCCGCAGGTTGCGGAAAGCCGTAATAATTCCGAAGTTTTCAATGGGAGATTTAATCTTACATATTTATGATGAGAGTAATGCCGTATCGGATTTCAATAATTCCCTGTTCGCTCTTAGGTTGTTACAGCATGTCGACTTTCCAACACACGTGCACGACCATAGTCTTCATTTAGTGTTCACTGAACTCGCAAATGGCGTTGACTTACTCTCATGTAAACCAAGTCCATTTTTGTCAGACCACAGTGACGTTAAAGTAGTCACGAGGGTAAAAAAGGAGAACTTCGTGAGCAAGTCTATTTCTTTCCAGAACTTCAAAGATATGGACAATGAGGATAATACTAATGATCTCAATAAAATTACAATTTGTTCATATTCTCCGGAAATCTTTGTCTATTTTAAGATATTAACATGCATGTATAACTGTTCGGTAGGAAACGCACCATCGTATTTAACCGAGCTTTTGCCTCATCAAGTGTCAAAGCGAACCTTAAGATCATCTGAATCCTCTGATGGTTGTTATGTTGTTCTTTTTAATAAGAAAAAAAAATCTGGCAAACGTTTTAGTTCGATTTATCTAAAATTGTGGAATGAATTACCTCTTAGGCTGATACAATGTGAATCTGTGAAATTTTCAAAATACAACTGAAATCGTTTACTTCAAGAACTATTTCACACTGTTTTAAGTGATGCTAACGGCATAGCTGACTGTTACTTGTTATTTTTATGTATTATGTATGTGTGAATACCTAATCAAAATTAATCATTTTCATTGTACAACGCAATTGAATATGTATTTTATATGTAGAAATAATCGTTTAATCAAATGTGCAAGTTTCGAATTTCAGCCAACTATTAATTAAATAAAAAATTGACAATGAAACACAAAGTACATGTTGACAATAAAACACAAAGTACATGTTGACAATGAAACACAAAGTACATGTTGACAATAAACACAAAGTACATGTTGACAATAAAACACAAAGTACATATTGACAATGAAACACAAAGTACATCTTGATAATGAAACACTAAGTACATATTGACAATGAAACACAAAGTACATGTTGACAATGAAACACAAAGTTCATGTTGACAATGAAACACAAAGTACATATTGACAATGAAACACAAAGTACATATTGACAATGAAACACAAAGTACATGTTGACAATAAAACACAAAGTACATATTGACAATGAAACACAAAGTACATATTGACAATGAAAGACAAAGTACATGCTGACAATGAAACACAAAGTAAATATTGACAATGAAAGACAAAGTACATGTTGACAATGAAACACAAAGTACATGTTGACAATGAAACACAAAGTACATGTTGACAATGAAACACAAAGTACATGTTGACAATGAAACACAAAGTACATGTTGACAATGAAACACAAAGTACATATTGACAATGAAAGACAAAGTACATGCTAACAATGAAAGACAAAGTATATATTGACAATGAAAGACAAAGTACATGCTGACAATGAAACACAAAGTACATGTTGACAATGAAACACAAAGTACATATTGACAAGGAAACACAAAGTACATGTTGACAATGAAACACAAAGTACATGTTGACAATGAAACGCAAAGTACATGTCGACAATAAAACACAAAGTACATGTTGACAATAAAACACAAAGTACATGTTGACAATGAAACACAAAGTACATGTTGACAATGAAACACAAAGTACATATTGACAATAAAACACAAAGTACATGTTGACAATGAAACACAAAGTACATGTTGACAATAAAACACAAAGTACATGTTGACAATGAAACGCAAAGTTCATGTTGACAATAAAACACAAAGTACATGTTGACAATGAAAGACAACGTACATGTTGACTATGAAAGACAACGTACATGTTGATAATGAAACACAAAGTACATGTTGACAATGAAACACAAAGTACATGTTGACAATGAAAGACAACGTACATGTTGACAATGAAAGACAACGTACATGTTGACAATGAAAGACAACGTACATGTTGACAATGAAAGACAACGTACATGTTGACAATGAAACACAAAGTACATGTTGACAATGAAAGACAACGTACATGTTGACAATGAAAGACAAAGTTCATATTGACAATGAAACACAAAGTACATATTGACAATGAAACATAAAGTACATGTTGATAATGAAACACAAAGTACATATTGACAATGAAACACAAAGTACATATTGACAATGAAACACAAAGTACATATTGACAATGAAACACAAAGTACATATTGACAATGAACAACAAAGTACATATTGACAATGAAACAACAAAGTACATATTGACAATGAAACACAAAGTACATGTTGACAATGAAACACAAAGTACACAAAAATTCGAAATAACAAATTTATGCAATAACCTATACGTTGGTAATATACAAAGCTATCGATTTTATTTTATTGCCACTACGTCCATGTTAATTTTCATATAATTAATTAAGAATATTGAGACACATCGTCTTGTCCCGAGAATAACCTTTGCTAAGTTATATCAAAACACGTATTACGGCAGTTCGCAGAAGTTACAACTGAAGCTTATATCGCAGTAAGGCTTCGTCGAAACTGAAAGATAAATACAATTGAATTTACCTTCAGAATAACACGTGCAAGACACGTGCATATGCTTAACAATATCATGACATCGAATTCACACAGTGAACCGATACGGAAAGAAAAATATACAATATGATTTATAAATATTGATATTATAAACGTGTTATTGATTTCTCATACATCTTTTGGCCGTATGTCGCAGATTATATCGCATAATACGAGTGGGAAAAGCATAAGCAGATTTCACTCGCAACCATCAAAGCGTTTCAAAAAAGGGAGATTACTCTACAGTTATAAAGAGGAATAACAGTTCGTACAGTCTCAGTAACAACACGACCATGCATAATAAAGTACTTGAACACACTGAGAGAGAGAGAGAGAGAGAGAGAGAGAGAGAGAAAACGTCTTGTATTACTATCTTAGCGAGGTATCCCATGTGTGACTCATACCTCACTACTGCGGTTTGAATCTCGATCTTTGTGCAAAAATGTTTTCATAGAGAGGTACATTTTTCGAGGTATACCTCGGTATGTAATTCAACATTGAAGCTAACCAGTATTTCAGCCCCCAAACCAAACATAAAAAACTACATGCAGAAAGAACCCTAACCCAAACCCTTACCCTGACTCAGACGCAAAATATATATCTATATCGAGGTACAGGATTTCTACCTAAGGTTAGCTTTACAAGCGCACGTGATATACCGGTACTATATGCCCGACGTTATGAATAATACTGATTATAAAATAATAGGTAACAATTAAAGTAAACTAACTTTCACATAACGAAAAATAATTTACCACAATGTTACAATCTTGCCAGAAAATGAAGTAAAAAGCAAATCTCTTTTTTTTTTTTTTTTTTTTTTTTTTTAACCATGGTAAATTTCATACAATTCAGCTTTTCTGAATTTTATCATTAGCATTTTATTATGTTATCTATAAAATGACTAAAACATTGAACTAAATTCATGTAAAGATATAATAATTTTTATTTATAATTAACATGTATGAATAATCTTCCAGCTAAGAAACTTTCATAAAATCAACATCCAGCTAAGAAACTGTAATAAAATCATGATATGAAAATTATAAAGAACAAATAAATATATCTTTTTTTTTTGTTGAAATTTTTAATATCCTTTTCATGCTTGTTATTCATGCGTTGCATTAATATTTTATAATCATTCATGTTTTCATCTTGTTTAGAGTAGAGCAATATACCATGTTACACAGAGAAAGGATTCCATATTATACCTTACTAGTCATTCATATTTTCATCTTGTTTTATAATCATTCATGTTTTCATCATGTTTTCATCTTGTTTTCATCTTGTTGAATAGATAGATAGATAGAAAAGGTAAACAGGCATGTCATTATCAACATACCAATTCATTATGTATAGCATATTATCTCATATTTACAGACCGTTGCTAAATATGTTGTTTTCTTGTTGTTGTTTTTTTATAGACTATTAAATGGTTTGATTCTGATTTTACATTTTGTAAGGTGATTAACACATTTCAATTGAATTCAATTACTGTTTATATTTTCACACTAATCTTGACTTGGTCTACATTTGACATGGTGCTTAACATTTATCTCTGTGCTAGATTTTCATATGATAACAACTAAGGTTCACTTATTATCTTGATTTTGGTTTCAAAAGTCTACCTCTTTCAGTGTTTTACCTCAATTTTCTATCATTTTCATCTCAATAAATGCTTCTTCAAATCCTCACACATATTAATGTGATAAGGATTCCAAAGAGGAACAAAGGTTATCATGTTTTCAATTTTACTTATACATAATATTGAATTTAGGGAGCATTTTTGTACATATACAGTCCAGACTGCTTTAAGCAACCAGCCGAGGGAAGTGGTCATTTTGACTGTTTAAAACAGGAGACCACTTAAACCAGGTTTAAAACTCAGACTTAAATTTGTTTCAATTTGACAAGATAATGCATAGACTGGCCACATACTGTTTCAGTTTGACAACATGCTGCATTGACTGGCCACATGTTGTTTCAGTTTGACAACATGCTACATTGATTTGAAAACATGCTGCATGACTGGCCACATATTGTTTCAGTTTGACAACATGCTACATTGACTGGTCACATGTTGTTTCAGTTTGACAACATGCTGCATTGACTGGCCACATGTTGTTTCAGTTTGACAACATGCTGCACAGACTGGCCACATATTGATTCAGTTTGACAACATGCTACAGTGACTGGCCACATGTTGTTTCAGTTTGACAACATGCTGCATAGACTGGCCACATGTTGTTTAAAACAAGTGTCCACTGTTGTTTAAAGCAGGTGGTCTCTTATACCAGAGCCATAATATAGTAATTTTCAATGAGAGGATCTTGAACAGACCACTTATGGCAGTGTGACTGCTATTACCAGGACTTGCTTAAACCAGTTTTGACTGTAGCTTACAATGTTCATTGTTCATCTCCAAAACATTTTTCATTCCATTTACTCTTCTAGGTATACATTACGGCCAGATCCATTTACTACATTGATAAGCCTCAGATTTTAATCCCACATCTAGAGACTGGTTGTGCATCCATTTATTTCTGTTAACAAGTTTCAACTCATTTTGGCTGTGAATATTATTTTTAGTTGATACATTTTGCTGGTTTATGTAATCAGTTGTTAGTTGTTGATGTTGTTGTGTTGGTGTTTACGTCCAACTAATTACAGAGGGGAGAAAGACCCCGGGGACTGAGGCCACCCGGGTAGAACCCCCGACCTACCCCAAGCCAACTGGAAGGCTTCCTCACTTGAAAGATCCGAAGTCCCATCCGGGATTCGAACCAACAGCGGTGAGGGGCTTATCCTTTGTTAGATGCAATAAAGAATACCTTTCTGATTTTTAATGAAACCCCTGCATATTCATGTTTTGGTTAGTTTTCAGGTACTTACATTAGATAAAATTACTCCTATTTTCTAAATAGTTTCAAATACCTACACATTTGCACAATTACAAGTAAGTTTCAACATTTTATGTAGACATTCAACTTGAGATTGCTATTGTTATAGCAGTATTTGTATTTTGTATATTTGAAGAAAATATTTAGGATAACTCCTAGAACATACATTTTCCCAACAAAAATGTGTTCTAGAGTTATCTCTCTCAACTACTTACCAAAGTGTGAGATTAATGTTTTACATGTCTTTCAGGCCTTCCTATTTTTCATACTCTAATGTGTTTAGTATTCATATCATATTTACAATCCTTTAAAATCATCTAAGCAGATGTGATATTTTCAAACCTTTTTATATAAAAAATAAAATAAATGATACATTAATTTGTTATTTATAATTTTCATATCATGATTTTATGAAAGTTTCCTAGCTGGAAGATTATTCATACATGTTAAATTTTCCCGTTTTATAGATAACATAATAAAATACTAATGATAAATTAAAAAATTGTATGAAATTTCCGGTTTGAAAAAGAAAATTCCTTAAGCTTCCCCGTGAAATATTGTTGGTTTGGTTTGTGGTTGACGGTTTCACCTTGGCAATTTTTCCTTCGGGGTTTTGCTGCTGCTTGTTTTATCTGCTCGTCTTTTACTTTTAAATCTATTTACTGGAAAGGGAACATACTCCAATGTATCGCTTATTGGTATAGCAGTGTCACTTAGAGGTTCAGGTTTTGTAATTGTGCTCTTCCTTGAAAGGATGTCAGACGACGTGGACGCCTTTGATATTCCCGTCGAAGTCGAAACATTTACCCCAGACGACTCAGCCGTAGAGAACAATGGTGTCTGTTGTATGCTGAAATGGTCTACATTGGTTGTGACGCTAGATGGAATTAAATCTGCTTCTGCTTGATATGGTGTAGCAGAATGGTCTGACGGGTTCAGACTATCCTTGATGGTCAAAGAGCCATCTTACGTCATTTCGGCAGTCGATTAATACTTGCGTATCGGCGTTGGCTGGTATATTGGCGTTGGCTGGTATATCGGCGTTGGCTGGTATATTGGCGTTGGCTGGTATATTGGCGTTGGCTGGTATATTGGCGTTGGCTGGTATATTGGCGTTGGCTGGTATATTGACGTTGGCTGGTATATTGGCGTTGGCTGGTAACACGGTAGCACTTCATCAGGCATAGTAGGTGGTTGCCTTTCCGTTTTAAGCGTCTTCACCTTTTGACGAAGTTACATACTTCAAAATGTATTTCTCTTTTTCTCTCTTCGTTTTGTATTTTATAGCGTTCCATTTCAGTTTTATGACGCTTATTCTCTTCTGCTTGTTATAAATGATGAAGTTGAAGACTGACTCCAATTCCAAGATGATCTAAATATTTCCATAAGTTTTTCGATAATTTTATTATTCATAATTTACTATTAAGTATATCTTTTTTCTCTGCAAGTATGAATGAAAGTTTGTGAATGCTCTCAAGGACTGTCACATATATAGGAACAAAACGCTTACTTTGCAAGTTTATCATAATGAACTTAAAAAAGGTTTCAGCTTTAGCAACGAATGAATTGAGGTTGAGTGGGTCAGTAATACAATATTAATTAACGTAGATGCAGATGGTATGTTCTGAATATCTGGAAGCATTTATGTAACAATTTCTCATTATGATGAAAGGACCTACGTATCCACCCAATAAAGGAATTATTTACATTTTGTTCTAAATTCACGATTTGACCCATTTTGCACGTACTAAAAGATGAAGATACAAACTGGAATATGTTTTGTGAAATACTTTTTTTCCATCCAAACTAAGACTTAGAACAGTTAAATAAGTTGTTATGTATAAACCAGGGAAGCATGATTTATAAATCATAGTTCAAAAAATGTTATTTGTACACATTTGAGTAACTGGAAATCTATAGGTAAATTGCTATATTTGTATGTGACATAAATTTGTTAGTTTCGGTCATGTGAGGGTAAAGCATCGGGTGAAAGGCAAAGCACTTGGTCACGTGAGAGTCAAAGCATCCGGCTACGTGAGAGTCAAAGCGGGGAAAGCACCGGGGGGGGGTCAGGGGGTGGGGGCCGGGCTCGAGAATACCGTAGAACTTGTTGAATGACTACTTATAAGTATACATATCTTTTTCGAAGTTAATATTTTGGCAAATCATATCTACCGTAGTCCTATATAACACTTGATAAGAATCTTTTGTTGAATGCCAATGTATTTGTATGTAGTTTATGATTATATAAGGCTGTGTGCCAATATCTATAACAGTGACTCTCCCACCATCTAAGTTTGTTTAACTGAAAATATCATAAAAAAGGTAATAAATAAAAGCATAAAAGGGTATTTATGACACAAATATTCATTATGTATTATGTAACAGTAACTTATTGTGATGAGCTTTTTCATAAATATAACTCAAAAGCACCTCCATATTATCATTCGGTACATGAATAAGAGAGAAAATAAAATGTTTTAGACTTGACTTGACATTTCATAATAAGTGCATAAAAATCCCCATCATCAATAACACAAAAACAAGAATATAATAAGCCACAACCAGCAGCAGCAAAAATAGGTATACAAAAATAAAACAAAAACAAAAGCAGCAAATGCAACCATGTGTGTGTGTGTGTGTGTGTGTGTGCCCTATGCGCGTTTTGTCTTTAACAAACCCACGAACACACAAACAGGTATTTGTATTATTGTGATATTCTATCTTTCGAGCGTGTTTTAGTTAAATGAACTATTTAACACGTTCGATTCATCAACACCATTCATCATAGAATTATTAATACCAATACCTGCCTTCACTAACTTACCCCTACCCCACTCTTTGAAGAGAAAAAAAGTACCTGTAATGGTACCCTATAAAACTTCAAAGGAGCATGCATTTCGTGACATCAATGAATCAAATGAATATTTCGATATCGATTTTGTGATGAAGTCTGTTCCCCCCGGTTGTAAATCAATAATAATAATAATAAATACACACTTAAATAACAGGTGGTCAAGAGGATGTCAGCCATATCTGAGGGAAACCAACATTAATTTGTTTTAAGACAGTTTATTTAGTGAGGGAAGGAAGTATAAATAAAAAATTGTCCAAGTTTGTTTTTGCTCAAACATTAATATAAAGATTATTATGGCGAAAAAAATGACTTGCTGTATTACTAACGTTACAGTGTGATACGTAAATTAAGAAGTACATGGCAGTGGTTTATTTTAATCTGTCTCAAGCAGACATAGTCTCGAAATGACTTAAATACCGTCTGTGGGACGTTAGACCCAACATTCAAACAAACTAGAATATATCTATTTTTATTGGATTATTTTCTATAACAAAACAAAAGTGCTCTAAGTCATTTAAATTATCGAATAGACGGGGCAATCCCCGCAACGCTAGTACATGTAAAATCTAATACAAAATTTGGTATTATTGTGGATTATTTTGTGTAACAAACGCTACATTCGAGTGTAGGGTGTCAAATGTGTGTGTGTGTGTGTGTGTGTGTGTGTGTGTTTTTACAGTATTTTGATGACACATTTAATTGTGTACTCTAGATAGTTAAAATAATTTTTTTTGACGTTGTCATTATTAGCTGTTAACAAATGATTGCAATTATTAAGTACTTTACAAGTTTAACTATTATTTTATTTCAGCCACGATTTTACCTATGTGAGTAACTGTATTTTTTTATATCAATGGTATCTTTATATTTTGAACAAGCGCTACGCTCGAAGCTCCGCAAGGGCCTAAGACATTAGGGGCAAGGTCATTTGATGAAGGTCAAGGTACCTGGCTGGTAGAGCTTATCAAGGTGCATGCACCTGTAAAGTTTGAAGGCTGTAGGTGAAAGGATTTCCGTGTTATGGTCAAGGATAAGTTTTGTGACAGACAGACGTCAGACAGACAGACCAAAACAATATGCACCGATCTATCGATGCGGTGGCATAAAATTAATGTTAAAAGGACCAAAGGATAAGACAAAAACACAATAGTAATTATTTTAGTTAAATATTATACAACCAGACAAAAGACCGATGTTTTTCTATAGCTTAGTGTAACCCATGCTATATTTTGTCTATATATTATAAATAATAAGTTTAGAGTACTGCCATGCTTGCCTGCGATACCGCGTTTTTATGTGTATATATACGGTAGTTGTATCTGTCCAGTAGTTGTGTGACGTCATCGTGTTCTTATTATCCGCCTAACTCAATACTGTTTACAACTGCTCAGTGTCATGTATGAGTGAGTGAATATTGATGAATGGTCACTTCGAATGCATGCACTTAACCTTTCAACTTGCATAAACCGCCAAATGTCTCACGTCACAACCCTGAAAACTCTTTCTTTCCCTCGTCAGTTTGTATTTTGTCTTGGATCGAGAAGGACAGTCGCGAGACTGCTTCCATATTTCCATTTCATTTACCGTCTCTTTCTATATATATTGTTACCATATATATATATTGATGTTAAAGTGTAAATCTTCAGACACGATCTGGTAAGAATTATTTTATGTTATAGATCTATGCAGATCTAATTACTCTGATGTTTTATTGTGAAATGATATTTATTATCGCGATTGTGTGATTATGAAATTATCCAATTGCCATATTGTCTTTCCATTACGATATCTTATTGTGGTTTCTTATCTATGTTACAGGCTTCTTCTTCTTTCTCATTTACTTCTGTGCATCGTCTGATTCCACGATTATTAAAGAATTCATATCATCGACACCCATTGTTCATCTTTGACAACCCCGGGTTACAAATGGCTCCCCGACGAGGATGGTTTCAGACGTTGGATCTTTGGTCTTCACAACAGTAGAGCCAGGTCGTCGTCTAGGTGTGTCAACCAGCCGGTTTCCGACGTGTTCAACAGCCTTTCCAGCCTTGTTTGACAGTCAGGACGACTTGGTTGTGTTTCTTTTGCGGCCGTCGAACAGCTGTGTTTGTGTCATAGTTGTGATTTTCATGTAAATGTGATCACGTGATCAGGCTACGATTTACCTGCGTTTATTATTTTCCTGCAGAGGATCCTGATTTTCATCAAGTTATAGATATATCTTAACTTTTCTACCTTTTTTCATCTGATACTCGAGTTCTACATCTTTCATCTTTACAACTACGAGGATTTTGGACTATTTTTACCGCGGAGAGGATCGAGAGACTTTGACGTGTTTACACCATGCGGAAGGATTTGTGTTTTGTGCTTTGATAGGACGTGATATTGTGTTTTGTGATTTTGGATTGTGAAACTGGATTTAGGATTTTTTTTGCGTAAGTGTTTTATTATTTAATTGATTCAGATTGATTTCTAAACAGCTACTTTATTGATTGATTCCAAAGTCTTGAACTGTCACGTTATATTTCTGTAAATTTTTCACATTTATCTAAACGCCTCCGTGTGTAGTTTCGGTTTACACAGTTCGGCATTTCGTAAGTTTACATTTCTTTTGACCGGTAATATTTTTGTTTGACGAAATATATAGGGATTAGTGGAGTTTGCATTACATATTCCTAAGTTGTCAGTGTTTAAAGTCATTTTTTGTTGTTTATTTGTCATTTTCTACCCAAAATTTGTTGCTGTAACTTCTCTATGTATGTACTTTCGCTTTGATATTGACAGTTTTCCTGTAGCCGTATAGGTATTTTTTTTATTTTATTTACAAGTATTTATTTTTGGTTGCTGATTATAGGTACGTGACAAATAAGTAATTATTTACATTTTTGTTAATTTATCAGGGATAGATTGGTGTTTAATGCTTTAAATACATTTATATAGTGTAATCAAGGTGCAGCAAGATATCACATTTTTATATTTGCATTGCTCTTGAAAGGTGAATGTATTCAGTGGAAATCTGATTATTCTGTGTCTTTTTTTTTTTTTTTTCCTGTAGTCAGGTAAAGAATTTTCATTGTTGCTCTAAATAGTTCATTTTTAAAATTCTATTGCTGGTTACCTGTTCATTTTTAGGTTTTTGTTATTTTCATTTTGCATTTGGCATTTTGAAAGTAATTTTACAGCTTGATAAATAATTTCTTTCTTAACATTAGGTGATTGCATTAATTATTTCTCTAAATACTTTTTGATGTTTTCACAAGCGAGTCATTCATTCAAGTATTTTTAATTATATTTTTTATCAGATAAATTGCAATAGATGAATAGTGTTTCAGTGTGTATTTATCCAAAGTGTTGATATAGAGTTATTGGTTTGCTTTAGATAAATATTCTGTTCTTGGTTTCAACTTAAAAGTTTGATTCCCAAGATATTTAGGGTCTTCTCTTTCTGACTTTCACAGTACTAACATTTGCATTCTGTGTTACTAATTGCACAAAAAAAATTATTCCTGGAGTGAGAGTGATCCAAGTGTGAGCAGAAAGGTAAATTTGATTCATTATATGTATATTTTATTTTGTGTTGTATATGTGTTTGTGTTGTCAGCCTGCAAGCTTTTACTTTGAGCAGTAGATATTTTAGTTAGTTCTACTATATTTTGATTTCAAAGAAGTTTCAAGTATTTCACACAATATTCTTTTCGTTGACAATTTTCCTTTTCTTTTCCAGTCTTGAATGTTGTTTGTAAATAATATCCTTGCTTTATTTACAGCAGTATGTGCAGAAAAAGTCCATTTCTATTTTCCAGCATTTATTGCCTGAGGCTATTCTAATTTTTGTTGTCATTCTTTCTTTACAGTGCTTTCCAGCCAGTCTACACAAATCAGTGTGTTAGTCAGTCAGCTGTTATTTGTTTACATTGCAGTACACATGACCTAATTTATAAAAAAAATTTACTTGTGCTTAATTGAACTTGACTTTGATTTTTCAGATTGCAGTTCATTATTATACAACTGAATAAGAACATAGTAAATTAATTTTGATTTTATTTTGAATTTATTTCAGGAAGATAGACATTATGTTTTCTTAGTATAAGTATTTGTGTTTTCATTCTTCTTTCATTCTTACAGGTTGGAGAATTTGATTTGGATGAAACATCCAGCTTGTCCTTCATTTGTTTATTTATTTTTCTCTCAATCCGTGACATACTTATTAGTCTTTACATCCCATGCATTATGGTTGTCTAAATAGTGTTGTGTATATATAGCCAAGATAAGTTTGAATTCAAAGCTTGTGTTTATTTTGAGTCTTCATTTTGAGTTCAAGTGTTGGTCTAGTACTTACATACTTTTTAACATTTGTGATATTTGTATTTGAGTTGATTGCAAACAAATGGCTTTGTGCTATTTAGTTTGAACTTGAACTTTGGTGTATACTTGGTATACATAGCGTTAGTCATTTATATTTTTACTTTGTTTGGTCTTAAATTATTTTAAGATTTGAAAAAATGGCGGAAGCTCCTGAAGAGCCCCAGTATTCTCTGTTGGAGAAATCTGTTAAGGATGTATCAACTGAAGAGTTGATGAAGGTTTTGAGAGAGCGCATGAAGGTTACTCCAAAGGTTGAGAAACCTGCAGTTGTTCGTCCGAAGGATCCAATTTCTTCTGTCGCTTCTGCTCAGCATATTCCTTCAGTTTCTCCTATGCCATCACATACTTTCAACATTGGTCAACCATCTGCACCTCTTACTTCTACTCCTGCTTTTCATTATCCCCTTTTCCGGTTCACTCTAGTGTTCCGAAATTGCCATGTTTTTCTGGCGATGAACCTATTGGTAAGGGAGAAGTACCTTTTGTTGTTTGGCGTTATGAGGTCCAGTGTATTTCTACCAACCCGGAAGTTAGTCCAGCCAGTCTATTGCAGACTATCAGGAGTTCTCTTCGAGGCTCAGCTAGGCTTATGACTATTCCTTTGGGTCAACAGGCTACTGCCACCCAGATATTAGACCGTCTGGAGGCCTTCTTTTCCGACGCGTCTAGTAAGGAAGACCTCATGACTGAATTTTTTAATTCACGTCAGTTTGCTGATGAATCGGTCACAGCATATGCTTGTCGACTCGAAACTCTTTTGCAGAGCATCATCAGCAAGGGTCAGCTTCCTGGTATGGCTAAGAATGATATTCTTAGACATAAATTTTGGACTGGGCTGTATTCTGAGATGTTGCGTTTACAAACTCGTCACAAGTATGATTCTTTAACAGATTACAACTTGTTGCTTCGAGAGATCAGGAAGGTAGAGAAGGAGGTCTTGCACCCTGTTCGTGGTTCTTCTTCTTCTTCTACATCTACTTCCTCCTCTTCAAAAAAAGCTGCTGCACATTCTGTTTGTTGTTCATCTTCTTCGGATCTAGAACATAGAATGTCAAATCTGGAAAGTAAATTACATTCCAAGATTGATTCTATGGAATCCAAAATGTCTTCCTTCGAATCAAAGATGGAAAAAACCATTGATTCCAAGTTTGATATGATCCTTAAGAAATTGGATGGCTATAGTCAATCTGGGCAACAGCAACATCATCATCAGCAGCAGCAATATCCTCAGCAGTCTCATCAACACCAATACAACAACAACAACAGAAGATTTAACAACAACAACAGAGGTAGACCAGGTTCTTTCAGAGGTCGTGGCCGTGGGAATTCTTACTCCCAGCATTCAGTTGGTGTTTCACCTGTGGTGACCAACACCAACCAGCATAATGCCCAAACTACTTCACAGGGTTTAAACTGAAAAGTGTCCCTGTTGCGGCCCAAACAGGGACAGATGTCTCAGAAGGTGCCTCTGATTTCAAACGTGAATCCACTTCTACTTCTAATTCTTTTACCCATCGTCTCGTTGGTTCTACTAATGAGCATTCTGTAATCATCAATGGTAGTTCTCTTACTGCATTGATTGACAGTGGAAGTCAAGTTACCACTTTATCATTTTCCTGTTTTAAGGAAATATCAAAGGTTGCTTTACAGCCTTTAGATTCTCTTGGTCTTGATTTTTCTGTTGCAGATGGTAGCCCAATGAAATTTCTTGGATATTTTGAAGCTGAGATAAGAGTTCCATTTTTATCAGATTTTACTCTTGATTTACCCATTTTAGTTGTGCCTGACAATGATGTTAACAAGACTTGTCCTGTTATTGTTGGAACCAACTATTTGCGTCGTTGTAAGACATTTTTGTCTACAACCCATCACGATGTTGACATTCCTGAGCAGTGGAATTTAGCTTTTGGAACTTTGGATTCCAAATCCTATGCAGTAAAGGTCTGTGGTAAAAAGACCATTACAGTTGCCCCCTTTGAACAAGTTACAATCAATGGGTTGGCGAAACATTTTAATAACTGTATTTCTTCAGTTGTTACTGAAACACCTGAATGTGCATCAGGATACACAGTTTGTCCTCGGATTGTTAAAGTCCATCAGCAGTCTTCTCTCAAAGTTCCAGTGCGTATCTGCAATATGTCTGCTAAGACACTGCATTTTCGACCTAAAGATATTATTTGTGAGGTCACAGAGGCTAAAGTAGTTGATGATATTTCATCCTATATTTGCCAAGATACCACTGTTGATTCTACTTTGGAGGAGCTGGGTGTCAATATTGACAAATCAAATCTGTCTTCTGATCAGATTTCACGTTTTGAACAAGTCCTTGGCAAATGGAAACATGTGTTTTCCTCTAGTAAAAAGGACTTGGGCAAAACTGATCTGATCAAACACAAAATTGTCTTAGAAGACAATATTCCGTTCAAGGACCCATATAGACGTATCCCTCCAGCAATGTATGAGGAAGTTCGTCAGCATGTCAAAGAAATGCTAGAAGCTGGTGTCATTAGGGTGTCTGAAAGTCCGTATTCTTCCAATGTTGTCCTTATCAGAAAACCTTCAGGTGAACTTCGCTTTTGTATAGACTGGCGTCGCCTCAACAACAAAACCCGCAAGGATGCTTTTATGTTGCCAAGGTTTGACGATACCATTGATGTTCTTTCATCAGCGAAGTACTTCTCCAAACTCGATTTACATTCTGCATATTGGCAGGTCGAGATGGAGGAGGAGGACAAACCCAAGACAGCTTTTAGTGTTGGGGCACTTGGTTTTTACGAATGGAATAGAATGGGCTTTGGGCTAACTAATGCTCCAGCTACATTTCAGCGCCTTATGGAAAAATGTATGGGTGACATGCATCTTCGAGAGTGTTTGATTTTTCTCGACGATATATTAATATTTTCGTCCACTTTCGATCAACATCTTGAACGGATTGAATCTGTTTTTCAGAGACTAGATCAGCACAATTTAAGGTTGAAACCTTCTAAGTGCGAGTTTTTCAAAAGCTCTGTAGTCTTTCTTGGCCATGTTGTTTCAGAAAATGGCATATCTACAGATCCTAATAAACTCTCAGCTGTTCAGTCTTGGCCTGTCCCTACCAATGTTAAATCACTTCGTTCATTTCTTGGTTTTACAGGGTATTATAGAAAGTTTATTAAGAACTATGCCCAGATTGCCCAGCCCTTACAACTTTTGCTTCAAGGTCATGGTAGCAATCGTAAATCCAAGAAATCAAGTTCTAAGAAAAAGGTTAAAAACCCAGTTCAGTGGTCATGGGGTCCTGAACAGCAAAGTTCTTTCGAAGTTTTGAAAGAAAAGTTGCAAAGCCCACCAGTTTTGGCTTATGCAGACTATTCTTTGCCGTTCATTTTACATACTGACGCATCTTCCCTTGGTCTTGGTGCTGTTCTTTACCAAGTCCAAGAAGGTGCTGAGCGAGTTATTGCCTATGCTTCTCGGAGCCTGAGACCTAATGAACGGAATTACCCTGCACACAAGTTGGAATTCTTAGCCCTTAAGTGGAGCGTCACAGACAAATTCCATGATTACTTGTATGGTAATGACTTCAAGGTGGTTACAGATAATAACCCCTTAACATATGTCAAAACATCAGCAAAGCTTGATGCGACAGGACACCGTTGGTTAGCCGAACTTGCTAATTACAACTTCAGCGTGGTATATCGCAAAGGCTCCCAGAATGCTGATGCTGACGGTCTATCAAGGCGCTACATTTTTGATGAGGAAGTCAAGGCTGTTGTCACTGCCGCCTTAGTTGCTGCTCCTCTTGCTGATTGCATAACAGATTCTGGTTTTCCTCATCTGGCCAATGAGGAGACTTTAGATTCTACTCACATCAACAAGATCAATTGGCATTCCGAGCAGTCTAAGGACCCAACCATTTCTCGAATTATTGACCTCCTCGGAAGCGGTTTTCTGCCAAGGGAGAGAGCAGCAGAGTCTGCTGATGTACAGCGTTTCCTCCGGGAGTGGAATAAACTTCATTTAGAGGAGGGAATTCTGTACAGAACCGCTTCCTTGGATGGCCAGCCTATTCGACAACTGGTGTTACCAGAGTCACATAGAACCCTTGCATTAAAGGGGATACATAATGACGCTGGGCACCAGGGAAAAGAGAAATCTCTGTGGTTGGCTCGCCAACGTTTTTATTGGCCTGGGCTTGAAAGTGATGTTTGTCAGCACATTGATAATTGTAGTGCTTGTATCAGGCGTAAAACCCCAGCCAAGCCTTTCACTGAACTGGTTCCAATTTTAACATCCAGACCCATGGAGTTGGTTTGTGTTGACTTTTTAAAGTTAGAGCCTTCTAAAGGTGGAGTTGAAAATATTTTGGTTATCGTTGACCATTTTACTCGTTACGCACAAGCTGTTCCTTGTCGTAACCAGACCGCTCGCACTACTGCGAAAGCTTTATATGATAACTTTTTCCGGTTTTATGGGTTTCCTGAGCAGCTTCACAGTGATCAGGGTCGCAACTTTTTAAGTAGCACCATTCAGGAACTGTGCAAGCTGACAGGAATACGTAAAACTCGCACGACTCCTTACCACCCCATGGGGAATGGATCAGCGGAACGGTTTAACGGTACTTTGTTGCGTATGCTTGGTACGTTAGAGGATGTCCAGAAGAGTGACTGGAAGTCATACGTGGCTCCTCTTGTGCAGGCATACAATGCAACAAAAAGTGAATCTACAGGGTTCTCACCCCATTATTTAATGTTTGGGTGGCATCCCAGGTTGTCTGTGGATGCCTACCTCGGCACTGACCCCCAGAGTCTTGGTGGGAATACCCCTTGTTCTTATGCTGCCAAACTCCGTAAACGGATGGAATTCGCTTATAAAGCGGCAGCTACAGAAGCTACTAAGCAGGCAGCTAAGAACAAGGAGTCTTACAACCGGAGAGTTGTGGAGACAACAATCCAAGTTGGGGATAGAGTTCTCCTTAAAAAGGTTGGTATCAAAGGTACCCATAAGCTATCCGACAGGTGGGATCGCGACCCATATGTCGTGATAGCGCAGCCGAACCTTGATATGCCAGTCTTTCATGTCAAACCTGATAATGGTAAAGGTCCTGTAAAAATTTTACATAGGAATATGCTCCTACCCTTTAATACCATTCCGGTGGAGACACTTCCTGATTCTCCTGGCAAACAGATCTGCAAAGATCCTGTTAAAGTACCAACCAGGACCAGGACTTTTCCTCCATCTGCCATCCTATCTCAGTCAAGCTCTGACACTGACAGTGATTCTGACTGTGATAGGATTAGGCCATACAGACCTCCAGCTTTGAGGCAACCTAATCAACCAGGTTTGATACCGAGAACTATTCCAGTTCCAGCCCCAAGAACTTCTCTCTCTCTTGCGTCTCCCTCTTCCGTACCTTTGGCACAGACTTTGGACACATCTCGTCCTTTTCAGTCTAGTGGCACGACACCTGATGCTTCACAGCAACAAACTGTCAACCACTCAGAATCTGAGCTTTTACATCAAACTGCAGCCGAGCGAGATATTTCTTTACGACCCCCACCACGTCGCTCGACTCGACAGTCGAGGCCACCGAATAGATATGGAGAGTGGGTAGCTCCCATCACTTTGATGCCTGCCTCAGATGAACATATTGAATATTTTATCTAAGTCAAGACAGTTTGACTTCACATAATTATTTTTATAATGTATTTTAATTTGTATTATCAAAAGAAGTTTTGGAAGGATGAACTTTCCATTGACATTTGTATGTTATTTCTTTCACAAGATATATTTACATGAATAGTTATGTCAATGTTATTTCAGCTTAAAAGCCTGAAGAAGAAAAAAGGATTGCATATGTTCGCCTAGATCTTGGATTCTTTAGAGAAATTCATGATTAATTTTACATTTGTGTATTTTAAGATGTGGTAATACCTTAAGTGAGGTGATACCTTAAGTATAGCTTTTAATGTTTTCCATTTGAGTGAAATCCTTCAATGTAGCTGTAGTTAAGTATATTAGACGTAGTATCTTTAATACCTTTCAGATGATTAGGAATAGTACCTTGAAGTGAATTTTAAAGACTTTCATTTTGTTGTTATATTAGCATATGCTAGTACAGGGTAGATATATAATATGAAAATGCCTTGAACAATTATAACATTTGTTTCCATTTCAGAATATTTATGTGTTAGTGTATTTTTTGCAGCAAGAAAGCAGATTTAGTTTTGCAGAATAATTTCAGGTATATTTACATCCATAGTAACTCCATATTAACTATTATTTTCTATTACAGATATTTGAAATGTCAGGAGCCATTTCCCAGAGGGGGGAAATGTGTAACCCATGCTATATTTTGTCTATATATTATAAATAATAAGTTTAGAGTACTGCCATGCTTGCCTGCGATACCGCGTTTTTATGTGTATATATACGGTAGTTGTATCTGTCCAGTAGTTGTGTGACGTCATCGTGTTCTTATTATCCGCCTAACTCAATACTGTTTACAACTGCTCAGTGTCATGTATGAGTGAGTGAATATTGATGAATGGTCACTTCGAATGCATGCACTTTTCTTGACTATCGATGTAACCTTTCAACTTGCATAAACCGCCAAATGTCTCACGTCACAACCTGAAAACTCTTTCTTTCCCTCGTCAGTTTGTATTTTGTCTTGGATCGAGAAGGACAGTCGCGAGACTGCTTCCATATTTCCATTTCATTTACCGTCTCTTTCTATATATATTGTTACCATATATATATTGATGTTAAAGTGTAAATCTTCAGACACGATCTGGTAAGAATTATTTTATGTTATAGATCTATGCAGATTTAATTACTCTGATGTTTTATTGTGAAATGATATTTATTATCGCGATTGTGTGATTATGAAATTATCCAATTGCCATATTGTCTTTCCATTACGATATCTTATTGTGGTTTCTTATCTATGTTACAGGCTTCTTCTTCTTTCTCATTTACTTCTGTGCATCGTCTGATTCCACGATTATTAAAGAATTCATATCATCGACACCCATTGTTCATCTTTGACAACCCCGGGTTACATTAGTAACACAGAACTGGATTTTCCGCGGAATACACCTGCCCCAGTCTCGTTCTGGCACGAGAATATACGGTATTTTACCGAGTTTCTTATCTTTGGGTTTAGGTCTTGGGACTGATGAATTATAGTAGAGCCATGCTTTAGAAAATTATTGATATGACATAAAAATAGCGAGGTGTGGCAATATTAACATTGAATCGAGCCCCACTTAATACTGCACACAGCTATGAAGTTGTCTTAGCCTAGGGCCATATACCATGCTTTTCACGAGTACCTTGTGCTGCGTAAATACATATATGCACGCCAGACAACAGCGTCTCCTTCCGAGCGTTCGTATAAACGCCACACGACATAAATTCGAAAAATAAATTGGATATCTATCAAATACAAATAATAGGACCCGTGTAGTTAAATGGACACAAAACCGATTTTGTTGCTTTGTAACACTCTTGCGAGGCTAATCGATGTTCCCTTGAAGAGTAGACGTATTTTCGAACAATACGAAGTACCCTGTATACCAAACGGTGTTCCTCAGAAATGATACTATTTTTAGATTTATCCAATTTCGATGGATTCACCATAAATTCTCACAAACTGTGCAATTTTATTTATTTTTAAACGCAAATAACACAGCTACTGAATGGTTACTGAAGAACAGTGATACACTTACTCTGTATACAAAGTGGTGTTTCGTAACGTCGCCAAATCCGACACAAAAATCATCTCATATGGAATATATCTCATCGAGTAGTGATACACTTTTAATATTTTAATGAGCATGAAGCGCGAGTGAAAATGTTAAAATTGTATTTCTTCGAGATGAGATATATCCCATATCCACTCAAAATAAATGTACTCTATACATATATATTGAAATATACGATACTCGAATACTTTTCCATTTACAATGTATATCTTCAAATATTTGCCCAATGGCCTATTCCATAAGTTTCAACTTTATTGATTAGCCTTTAATGTGGTACAGTATCAAATGCCCCCTGGTAATCCATGTACATGCAATCTATTTCCTTCCCGTTTTCCAATGCCACAGCCATGACGTCTACTTAACGTAACTGTCAATCTCATTAAACTACGGTGGCATTGAGGTGACATGCACTACTCTTTTTTTTATGTCGAGGGAACGAGACAATAAGTCGAGGGAACGAGTTGATTATCTCGAGTGAACGACTTTTCATCTCGAAGGAACGAGATAACAAGTCGAGGGAACGAGTTAATTATCTCGAGGGAACGAATTATTATCTCGAGGGAACGAGTTAGTCAACCAATCAAATATTGCAATCAAGAGTCCGTATGTTGAATCCGTGTTATCGACAATATTTCTGTAACTGAGACAACATCCGGACTAACTGAATACGTTCAGAATTAAATCCGTAACTGTTTTGATATCACTTAAAATTTCTCCTTTCCAAATCAAACGAGTACAAAAATTTATTTGATTAGCTTTACAGAAACGGACGCGTCCTGTGTGTTCAGTATAACATTATTTCGCGATTAGAAAGTCGTTCTCGTAAAAATTTAATAATATGATCGTCTCTGAATATCATGAATGACAATTGTAACAAGTAATATGATTGGTTGTTCCCTGAATTATTACTGTTCCTTCGACTTATTATCTCGTTCCCTCGAGATAATAAGTCGTCCCTCGAGATAATAAGCCGTTCCCTCGAGATAACAAACTCGTTCCCACGACTTATTATCTCGTTCCCTCGACTTATTTTCTCGTTCCCTTGACTTGTTATCTCGTTCCCTTGACATAAAAAAAAGAGAAGTGCGTGTCACCTCTATGCCACCGTATTACGCTCATATGCTAATTTGCACTCCTCTACTATCCGCGATTAGGTTCACGTCAAATTGACCTTTTCAGTAATTTATGTGCATAAACAAGTGCTCGATTTAAAACCTTTCAAACTGATTTCGGTTAAACATTTGTCACAGGGTGAGAAAAAAGTGCAGCCTGATCGGGACTCGAACCAGGGGCACTATGCTTACAGGACGAATGCTCTACCGAATGAGCTACCCGGCCACTTAGACATCTTTCTATTCTATTGCGAGATTGATGCGGTTACTCCCCACTGATATACCGAACGATTCTGTAGCCGCCGATTTGATTGGCTTATACAAAGGTCAATCTGAGACTACCCTCTATACGATTTGGTCAGATCCAGTTTGGATACTGCATCTGATTTTAATGATTGTGTTACTGTAAGGATGTTGAGCGTCCTGACCTAAATCCATATTGTTGCGTTGTAAATAAGCTATTTGATTTCATTTTTCCATGGGTTTTTTTGTTTTTTTTCTTTTTTGTTTTTTTTTACAATATACAATATTCATGATAAATATTTGATTTGTCCAAAATAACATATAAATAAAATCAACGATCAAAGGGCACGACATTGACAAAAAAAAAAAAATGAAACGCTAACTATGAAGATTTACGCGTAAACACGCAAAAAGCTTAGCAATCGTGACAAATATTAAATGACCGATACAAAAAGTGAAACGATGCTTACAAAATCTGAAACGGTATGACAAAAAGTGAATTAACGTTGACAGAAAATGAAACGCGGCCTATGGAGATTAACGTGTAAACGCGCAAAAAGTAAATTGACCGTGACAAAAATTAAAACGGTATTGACAAATATTGAAATGATCGACGCAAATATTAAAACGATGTGACAAAAAGTGAATTAACGCTGATAAAAAAAACAAAAAAAAAAAAACGAAATTGTCGTGGTAGTGCATTAAAACATAACTTACCGTGTCCATCTCCAGATATTCGAAATCGGAGCGGTCCACGTATCGATCCAAGAGGTCGTAGTAAAACTGCAGCATCCTGAGTTTGGCGTACTGCAGTATAAAGAAGCCTAGCTGCGTGGGGAGGTCGAGTTTGATGCTCATTTTAGCCGACTCGACCTCGTAGTTCTGGTCCACCTCGTCCAGACAGGTGGTTTGTCTAAACTGAGGCTTGTTGACATCGAAACACGCCTTATTTTCTCCCTCCACGTAAGACACTTTGCGGTGTTTTGTCTTATCCATAATGACGGATCCGTAACTGAAATGAATTTAATTATTTAAATAAATATATTTTAATATATATATTATAATAATATTATTCAATTAAAATTCAAAATTATACATTCAATAAAAAATAAATAAATTCGCGTTGGACAAAATTATTATATCAATACATTTTTTGTTGCTTACTTATATTCGTAAATAATAACGCGTATATATTTATTATATTAATAAATAATATATATAATATTTAATAAATAATATACACACGCTGAGTTCCCAATGAGTTTCATTGTGTCCGCAAAAATTGATAAGCCGGGATTCGAGTCGCCACATCGTCTCGCCGCGCTGACTTCCTGTACGAAGGTCTCGAAACAGGACATTTTTCGGTACTCGACCACTTGGTAGATTTTGGTCACTTTCAGACCGTGGTCCAAGTACCATTTGAGGAGGGGCGTGGCCAGGAGGATTTGGCGGACTTTGGTTTCGCCCACGAGGAGTTGTCTGGGTTTATCGGAAAGCTGGTACTGCCAGACGTGGGCCTGCATGTGTTCCCCGATATCGTCAAATCCCACTTCCGTATTGCAGAAAATGGGGCACATTTCTTCGAAATAGCGTCGGGGAGACACTGGCATGTGGGTAATCTCGGGGCTCCATTCTTCCGGGACCTCTAAATCGCACTAGACAATACCGTACAAATGTCCGAAACAAACCCCGTTCAAAATTTGGGTTTTGGACACGGTACCCCGATGCTTTTGACTGAAGGCGGGGCGACACTTATCCCGGATGTCGTAGATTTTAGGGTGGGATTTGCAAAAGTCCCGGAACTCGCATTCCCACATCTCCACGACGTTGTAGCCCTGTCGCCGGAGCTGACCTACTTTTTCTTCCGTCTTTCGTTTCAGGGCGTCCTTGTTCGAGTGCCACTTTTTGCTTTTAACGTCTTTGGTGACGTCGCACTCGTGGCCGTGGTGGTAACAACCCTGCGATATTATATATATATATAGTCATTACGTAAATAAATAGGTATTAAAAGTTAAGTAAAAAACTGAATATATTGTTATTAAGTATATAAATAAATAATGTATGTAAAGAAAGAAAAAACACAAATATACCTGAAATTCGTAGACGTTGTTAGTATCCGGTTCATAGCCGTCAACCGGATATTTGCCCAGCCGGACCTCTTGACCTCTGTTTCGTTGATGCAGTATATTTTTACCTTCGAATTTCACCAGTTGAAGGCCTGCATATACTGGTCCCTGTGTTCCGGCTTAAAATAGTTTTCGCCCTGCAACGCACGAACATACCCTCCGGCATGGGCTGCCCGATGGCCCACAAATAGAGAGCGTTGGCGTCGTTCCCCACGATTTTTTGGCAAAGTTTACCTCCCCTGATTTTAGTCTTGCCCGCCTCGTGATGTCGAGTAAATATGATGTAGGGACCTAAAACGTAAACGACATGCATGAACAGAAGCGCTACCACCGTCGCGTTATCAATAATAATTATAATAATAATAATAATAAATTATGTAAATAATAAATTTAAGACGAAAAAAGCGCTATAATAAATAAACGCTTGCCTCCGACGATATTGTCTTTGATGGTGGTGTGCAAGTCGGCATTTTTCTGGCCGACGAGGGAGAACTCAGCCCCTAATTCTCTCGCCGACTTGAACAAAAGTTAGCGGGCGATGCCGGGAACGCTCATGGCGGACTTCAAGACGTCTATGCCTTTGTCGAAATAGAACGTTTGCAAGCGTTCCACGGCCGTCACGAAGGGACCCACGTCTAGGTCGTTGTACCAGACCAGAAAGTCCCGGAACGTAACCATCATTTCGTCCCGCCTTTTGACAGTACGCGTACTCCTCCGGGTTGATAATTTTACCTTTTAACGCGCTGTAAAAGGTTTCGTGGGGAGGTAGCTCCGTGTTTTTCAGCTTTGCCGGGTTATCCAGCCATTCGTAGGGGAAAAACCTTTGGCTTCCTCGACCCCGTAGGCTTTCAGGAATCCGGCGTAGGAGGTACCCGGGTCAAGAAAGTGGCTGACATCCAAAATACGAAATTTTTCGGTTGAGAGGCACGCGTAGGAGTTGCATTTTTTGACCACGAATCCACGTTCCTGGTCGTGCATGCCCAGATATTTAGCGAGCTTACGCTTGACCAGGTTGAGATCATACTTTTCGCTGAAATATAGATATAATACGTGAAGATAAAGCTACGCATTTTTTTACGAGACAGACAAGTAGACAGACAGACAGATAGATATATAGATACTAGTAGATAGACGGACAGACAAACACAGAGACAACAGACGTATAGATAGACAGGCAGACAGGAAAGGTTTTAAAAAAAACGGGACAGACAGACAGGTGTACAGACAGACGCATGGACAGATAGATAGATAGATAGATAGATAGATAGATAGATAGATAGATAGATAGATAGATAGATAGATAGATAGATAGATAAATAGATAGATAGATAGAAACTCGAACTATTTACCTGTTGAACCCGAGGACCGGTAAAGCGGAGAGGTAAGCCTTGAACCGCCCGTAAAGCGTTTTTAGTTTCTCTTTTTCTTTCCTCTCCTCCTCGTCTTCCTCCGACAGACTTTGCATTTATTCACTTATTTCGTCGGCGAAGACCCCCACGTCTGCCGAGCTAAACCGGAAGCGGCGCTTTGTATCTCTGTCAAGGCGGATACCATTTCGGCCAAAAGTTCGTCCGTGTTTACGTTGACGAAACATTTTGGCGTCGTGTGTCCGGGTACGTTGGAACAGAGGCTGACGCTGATCGGGACGTGCTGGTGGGTCCATTCCAGCTTTTCCGTGGCGTCGCCGTCGAGTTTAACCAACATACTTTCGAAGTCGAAGACGGCGAACCATGGGAAAGTGCGCCTGTCAGCGGGAACTGATATACCGACTTCGTCCAGTTGCTGGAATATCGTCCGCTGCTCCCGATAAAATCCGTCCGGATAAACGTACAGGGTCTTTTTATCGCATATTTTGGCATGTTGTTTAAAATGTCCGTGGTGATTGAACATCCGGTCGCACAACGGGCACTGAAATTTTCGGAGATGTAGGAGCTGTGATTCTCGTGCTGATTTACGTACACGGTATCCGGGTACCGTTCCGCTGACTTGAAGATTGGTACCACCGTGCCGTCTTCTCGCAGGGAAAAGATCTGTACGTTGACTTCGAAACACTGCTCGAACTCGGGGAGGTCGGTCAGTTGTTCGCCTTTGAAATTGGAGGGCGATGTTATTTGAACCGTCGCGCGACCGCCGAGAAAATCCCTATATTCTCGCGCGTTGTGCGATCTTTCCCATTGATCGTAGAGTTCGGGAACTTTGACCAGGGAACCGTGACGTTTGAGACACAGACACCGGAAGAGACATGAATTGTCGTCATACGTATTAAACGTGACGGGGTCCTTTTCCAAGGATACGATATATTTTGAACGACGAACGTATTCCGGAGGTCCCTCCTCGTTCGCGGCCCCCAGTGAGAAATCGGTGTTAAAGACTTTCACCCGGATGTTGGTCAGTAACACCAGCTAAACATTCAAACAATCCTCATCACTGGGAAACTTTTCGCCGATTGAGAAATGAAGTTATACGCCTTATTCGTTTATCAAAGGAAGCCTATAAATCTAAGCTTTGTTCTCAAATGACGGATAAAACAATACCTCCCAGCAAATGGTGGCGTATTGCTAAATCTATTGCTAATTTAAATAAATCAAACCAAAGTAAACCTCCCATAAAAACAAATGGCCTGATCTTAACACATCCAACCGATAAAGCAGAAGCCTTCAACAAATACTTTTGCTCAGTTTCAAATATTCAGGAAGAACCTACTTTGACAGATATACAAGATCGCACCAATCAAAGAATAGAAAATATTACTGTCACAGAAAGAGAAGTAAATGATCAGTTACGAATATTAAATCCAGCCAAACCTTCGGGCCCAGACAATATTAGTTCACGCCTCTTAAAAGAAATCCGACCATCTATAACAGCCCCACTTACTAAACTATTCAATCTTTCGTTATCGCTCAACCAACTTCCATACCATTGGAAACGATCTCATGTTACACCTATATATAAAGGCAAGGGAGACCCGTCCTTATCCCAAAATTACAGACCTATATCACTTACCTGTCTTATATGCAAAATACTTGAGAAAATTATATTTAAACACTTATTCAACTTTTTAAAAGAACAACCTTCTTAGTAAACATCAATCTGGTTTTCAACCAAACGACTCCACTGTTAACCAATTAATTGATATATACAATACTGTTTTAAGTAACCTTGATAAAGGAAAGGATGTAAGATTTGTCTTTTGTGATGTTGCAAAAGCATTTGATAAGGTGTGGCATAATGGTCTTCTTTTGAAACTTAAAAAATATGGTATAAATGGCAGTTTATTGAAGTGGATAGAAAATTACATACGCGACAGAGAACAAAAAGTAGTTATTGACGGATTCTCATCAAATTATGCAGTCTTACGATCAGGAGTGCCTCAGGGCTCAGTCCTTGGACCATTTTGCTTTATTCTTTACATTAATGATATTGTTCATGACATAGAAAATGAAATTAGACTTTTCGCAGATGACACATCACTTTTCGTAGTTGTAAATAAAGAGTTTGAAGAAATATCTGCCTCATCATTAACAAACGACTTAAGCAAAATTCAAAACTGGAGTAAACAATGGGCGGTTACCTTTAATCAATTAAAGACGAAAACTCTCACATTTACTAGGAAACAGAATTGCCATCCTCCTATTTATTTTTCAAATACACCCGTTGAGGAAGTTCAAACTCATACTCACCTTGGTTTAACTTTTCAGTCAAATGCATATTGGTCTTCTCACATTGAGAATATATATACAAAATCTTGCAGTCGATTATATAACCTAAGAACAATCAAATACACGGTTGACAGAAACTCTTTACTAAGAATGTATCTTTCTTTTATTCGCCCTGTTCTAGAATATGCTGATTCTGTTTGGTGTAATTATTCACAACAAGAGTCCGATCTATTAGAGAGTGTCCAAATTGAAGCCGCGAGAATAATTACTGGCCTGAGGCGAAATTCGTCGAGATCATGTTTATATAGAGAGTTAGGTATCGAACCGTTATATATCAGACGTGAAAATCATAAGTTAATAATAATATATAAAATTTTAAACGGTTTATGTCCTCAATACATGTCTGAGTTAATTCTCCCCTATTTACCTAATGAGTCTATATACAACCTTAGATCTATGGGACACCGTTTCAAAAATGCACTCCATTAGCACAGAAATCTATCAAAACCTCCTGTATACTACAGTCTAGGAAACCGAAAGAATAATATTATACTATGTCAACTTAGAAACAATGCAAGCAATTTAAATAAACACCTATTTGACCACTCACTATCCCAAACAGCGGCATTTCCGATATGTTCCTATCACTGCGAGGATAATTTTCACTTCTTACTTATATGTCCAGCTTATATGGCATCTAGACAAATTATGAAACATAACATTACGGAGTTAGGTATAGTGGAAGAATTAGCAGTTAACCTATTGTCAAATGGTGATGATCGTCTTGATAATAAAACTCTTCTTAAAATACATGAAGTGGTTGTTAGCCTTATACACCAGACACGGAGATTTGAGTGACAATTGTTTTTTCTTGTTTTTCTTTTTTTTCCCCTTTTTCTTTCTATAAATTTATACATTTCATTTTCTATAATATTCTCTCTAATGAATAACGTTAGCTATGAACATTTATAATAGATACATACTCTAACATAGTCATTTGTCATTTCAATAACATCTTCGTTCTACTCATATTGGTTACATTTTCCTTTTAAGTTTGTATAGATTTGTATTTTGTAACCATAACTTTGTAAATGACATTTTATTATAAAAACATTTTAGTATAAAAACATGTCATAATGTATGCAATGCTTTAAATTTGTTACTATGTATGCATGACCTGTAAAAGGAGAGAACTCACATAGGCATTCCTGTTGTTCAACCTTTTTTAAAAAAATTAATACATATATCTTAATTTGTATTAGATTTGGTATCCGGTCTGTTTTTCGTCTTTTCCGCAATAACATCCATACTTTTCAATTTTTTTGAGGACCTAAAATAGTGATGCGCTTTATTAGTCATGCGTATTACCTTTATTTAAAATAAAAAATAATTTAAAAGAAAAATAATATCGTAAAAATATTATTTGATATATCCGACCGAGATGAGATCAGGATGGGTGTCTCTAGAACGTAAACGTTGTTATAGGGTCGGAAGTATCGATACCGCCCCGTCTCCACGTGTCTCATGATAAATCCGAAACTCAGGTTTACTTTGAATGCGTGATTCTGACGGTCGTACACGCCTTGAAGGGCTTGGCCGATATCTTCGACGGTCATACCGGGAAACATGAGGATGTTGTATATTGACTCTACGGGCCCTTCGTTGTACCTTTCGAGGATCATAGCCCTGTTTACCAGGTAGCAATCCCGCAACCCCTCGTCGATCGTACCGTCTTCGTTGACCCACGGTTCCTGACCCTTTGGGAAAGGTTGCGGGTGCAAGCCGGCGCCTACCTGGTAATGCCGCTTCGCGTTGTGGGCGTGTAGAGCTTGACGGTCCGGAAACACGGCGGGGCACCTACGACATTTATACGAACTGCACCCGGGCTGCGGGAAGTCGGTTCCAGCATCCCCGTGCTGACGGCTGGGTCCGGGCTGTGGGGACTCGGGCCTAGCATCTCGGTTCTGACGGCTGGGTCCGGATTGCGGGGATTCGGGCATAGAATCCCGTGGGCCGTGTTGTCTGGCATTATGGACTTGAAATTGATTCGGATGCTGGAACTGGGCGGGGCAGTGGCGACACTCGTAGCTGGTTTCCGGTCTTCCGGCGGAACGCTTGGCTGGCTTCACCCTATGTTTTATTTTAAGGTGAAATTTTCAAGATTTCCGGGCATCGATCGCAGGGAAATGTCATAATGCCTTGGCAGTTGGCCCGATATTGATTCAAATTCGGAACCCTGGTAAACGTTTTGCGGCATTCGGGACACGTGTGGCTAATCCGCTCGTGGAGAGCTTTTATGTGTTGATTTAGGTTCCTTCTTTTCGTAAAAACTTTTGAACATGTCTGGCATTTGTGCGTCTTAGCAGCTGCCCCGCCCATACCGACCTGTATCGCTGGTGGAATATTCGTATTTATTTCACCCCTGGAAAAAAATAGTTTATAAATTGCTATTCGATACAGATTCAAACGTTAAACAAAATATAGCGATACTACGAAAATAAATAAAAATGGAGATATTCAACTTACAAAGCGGAACGCTGTTTCTCCGGCGATTTTAGCATGGACAGCAAGTCGTCCGCGTCCTGCGTCGACCATTTACTGGTTGTATATGAACTGGCCGCCGCAGGTTTCTCCGGGAACTTCAAGAAATTCAGCAGCTCGTCGGCATCTTCCGCGCTCCAAATCCCAGGAAATCCGGGACTCGAGGCTGCGACTTCGTTAGCCACTAGTCGCTGAAGAATTTCTTGGACGAACGGGTCGTCTTGGATACCCTGGGCGGTGACGAACGATTGAAACTGGTCGGCAGAAACGCCCTGGTTCAAAAAAGCCCTCAGCACGTGCTGATTAAAAATCTAGTCAATTTACCCAGTCCTGGGGATTACGAATTCGAAGTGTTCCTGGTTGAGATGAATGTCTCTCGGGATGCAGGATCGGGGTCTATTTCTGTACGCGTGGGAGGATTTAGATGCGAACGCGCACGCTATACTTATAAAACTAGTATTTATAACAATAAGAAGAAGATAGCTGATAAAATAATGCCATTTAAGTTACTAAAAAAATAACACAACTAAGACAAAATAAACAAATCTAATATTTAAAAAAACAATACCTAACAAAACCAAGACCATATATTAAAACCACAGTACCATGTATCAAAACCACAGCACCAAATATCAAAACCACAGTACCATGTATTAAAACCACAGTACCATATATAAAAACCACAGCACCATATATCAAGACCTCAGTACCATATATCAAAACCACAGTACTATATATCAAAACCACAGTACCTTATATCAAAACCACAGTACCATATATCAAAAACACAGTACCATATATCAAAACCACTTAAACATATATCAAAACCACAGTACTATATATTAAAACCACAGTACCATATATCAAAACCATAGTACCATATATCAAAACCACAGTACCATATATCAAAACCACAGTACCATATATCAAAACCACAGCACCATATATCAAAACCACAGTACCTTATATCAAAACCACAGCACCAAATATCAAAACCACAGTACCTTTTATTAAAACCACAGTACCATCTATCAAAACCACACTACCATGTATTAAAACCACAGTACCATATATCAAAACCACAGTACCATATATGAAAGCCACAGTACCTTACATCAAAGACACAGCACCTTACATCAAAGACACAGCACCATATATCAAAACCACAGTACCATATATCAAAACCACAGTACCATATATCAAAACCGCAGTTCCATATAGCAAAACCACAGCACCATATACCAAAACCAGATCACCTTATATCAAAACCACAGTACCATATATCAAAACCACAGTACCTTATATCAAAACCACAGCACCATATATCAAAACCAGAACAATATATCAAAACCACAGTACCTTATATCAAAACCACAGTACCATATATCAAAATCACAGTACCTTATAGCAAAACCACAGTAATTTATATCAAAACCACAGTACCTTATAGCAAAACCAAAGTACTATATATCAAAACCACAGTATCTTATATCAAAACCAGAGTACCTTATATCAAAATCACAGCACCATGTATTAAAACCACAGTACCATATATCAAACCACAGCACCATATATCAAAACCACAGTACCATATATCAAAACCACAGTACCATTTATCAAAACCACAGTACCATATATCACACCACAGCACCATATATCAAAACCACAGCACCATATATCAAAACCACATAACCATATATCAAAACCAAAGTACCATATACCAAAACCACAGAATCAAATACCAAAACCACAGCACCATATATCAAAACCACAGTACCATATATCAAAACCACAGCACCATATATCAAAACCGCAGTACCATATATCAAAACCACAGTACCATATCTCAAAACCACAGTACCATATATCAAAACCACAGTAACATATATGAAAACCAGAGTACCATATATCAAAACCACAGTACCATATATGAAAGCCACAGTACCATACATCAAAGACACAGCACCATATATCAAAACCACAGCACCATATATCAAAAACACACTACCATTTATTAAAACCACAGTACCGTATATCAAAACCATAGTACCATGTACCAAAACCAAAGCAACATGTATTAAAACCACAGTTCCATATATCAAAACAACAACACCATATATCTAGACCACAGCACCATATATCAAGACCACAGTACCATAATCAAAACCACAGTACCATATATCAAAATCACAGTACCATATATAAAAACCACAGTACCATATATCAAAACCACAGCACCATATATCAAAACCACAGCACCATATATCAAAACCAAAGTACCATATATCAAAACCACAACACCATATATCAAAACCACAGCACCATATATCAAAACCACAGTACCATATATCAAAACCACGGTACCATATATCAAAACCACAGTACCATATATCAAAACCACAGTACCATATATCAAAACCACAGCACCATATATCAAAACCACAGAACCATATATCAAAACCACAGAACCATATAGCAAAACCACAGAACCATATATCAAAACCACAGTACCATATATCAAAACAACAGTACCATATATCAAAACGACAGTACCATATATCAAAACCACAGTACCATTTATCAAAACCACAGCACCATATATCAAAACCACAGTACAATATATCAAAACCACAGCACCATATAGCAAAACCACAGAACCATATATCAAAACCACAGTACCATATATCAAAACCACAGTACCATATATCAAAACCACAGTACCATATATAAAAACCAAAGTACCATATATCAAAAACAGAATAATATATCAAAACCACATTACATTATATCAAAACCACAGTACCATATATCAAAATCACAGTACCATTATCAAAACCACAGTACTTATATAAAAACCACAGTACCTTATATCAAAACCACAGTACCTTATATCAAAATCACAGCACCATGTATTAAAACCACAGTACCATATATCAAACCCACAGTACCATATATCAAAACCACAGTACCATATATCAAAACCACAGTACTATATATCAAAACCACAGTACCGTATATCAAAACCATAGTACCATGTACCAAAACCAAAGCAACATGTATAAAACCACAGCACCATATATCAAAAACACAGTACCATATATCAAAACCACAGTACCTTTTATCAAAACCACAGAACCATATAGCAAAACCACAGTACCATATAACAAAACCACAGCACATTTTATCAAAACCACAGTACCATATATCAAAACCATAGTAGAATATATCAAAAACACAGTACCTTATATCAAAACCACAGTACCATATATCAAAACCACAGAACCATATATCAAAACCACAGTACCTTTTATCAAAATCCCAATACCATATATCAAAACCACAGTACCTTTTATCAAAATCCCAATACCATATATCAAAACCACAGTACCTTTTATCAAAATCCCAATACCATATATCAAAACCACAGTACCTTTTATCAAAACCACAGTACCATATATCAAAACCACAGTACCTTTTATCAAAACCACAGTACCTTTTATCAAAATCACAGTACCATATATCAAAACCACAGTACCATATAGCAAAACCACAGTACCATATATCAAAACCACAGTACCATATATCAAAACCACAGTAACATATATCAAAACCACAGTACCATATATCAAAACCACAGTACCATATATCAAAACCACAGTACCATATATCAAAACCACAGTACCATATATCAAAACCACAGTACCATATAGCAAAACCAAAGCACCTTTTATCAAAACCACAGTACCATATATCAAAACCACAGTACCTTTTATCAAAATCCCAGTACCATATATCAAAACCACAGTACCATATAGCAAAACCACAGTACCATATATCAAAACCACAGTACCATATATCAAAACCACAGTACCATATATCAAAACCACAGTACCATATAGCAAACCCACAGTACCATATATCAAAACCACAGTACCATTTAGCAAAACCACAGTACCTTTTATCAAAATCACAGTACCATATATCAAAACCACAGTACCATGTATTAAAACCACAGTACCTTTTATCAAAACCACAGTACCATATATCAAAACCACAGTACCATATATCAAAACCACAGTACCTTTTATCAAAACCACAGTACCTATATCAAAACCACAGTACCATGTATTAAAACCACAGTACCATATATCAAAACAACAGTACCATATATCAAAACCACAGCATCATTTATCAATACCACAACACCATAAATCAAAACGACTTCACCATATATCAAAATCACAACACCATTTCTCAATCCACAGTACCATATATCATAACGACTTCACCATTTAAGAAGTATATACTAAAGGCAGCTATGGCGTTCCATACTCGCATAAAACCGCATTGCATGGTTGAGCTACCGCTGTTAAATATTCATTCTCACGGTCGTTACTCTTGGAATAGGTTTCACTAAAGAAA
>CM037786.1:8716402-8766402 GCA_021229015.1 Solen grandis | reverse complement strand
TTTTACTTTGACAAATAATTTGCCCGGGATGTGGAAATTGGATGGTTTCATTGTACAGTCCATAGCATAACACGATGGATTTGGGAAGCACCGAAGTGTTAAGGCCACTCTTTTAGCTTTACAAATGCAATTTCGGTTGGCGTAATTGCGAGGTTTCCAATGTACGCCCAACTGCAAACCACGATGGACTTGGGACGCACCGAAAGTGCAATGGCGCCAAACTACTGTTTTAGCTTTGACAAACAATTTGCCGGTGTTGGGGCTGAAATTGGAGTTTCCATGTACTGTCCAACACATAACACGAGCCGATTGAACCACCGAATTTAAGCCAAACTATGTTAGCTAAAATGATTTCCGGATGGCGTGAAATGCGATGTTCAATGTACTACCAACTAGCATAAAACCACATCGACTTGTTTAGCCTTACAAAAATGAATTTTTGCCCGGATGTTGGGCGTGAAATTGCGATGTTTCAATTGTATAGTCCCAACTAGCATAAAACCACCGTGCCGACTTTTGGAAGCACCGAAAATCTTAAAGCGCACAACGTACGTTTTAGCCTATGACAAAATGCAATTTGCCCGGGATGTGGGCGTGAATTGCGATGGTTTCCAATGTACTGTCCCAACTAGCATAAACACCGATGCGATTTTGGGAACCACGAAAAGTGCTTAAATGGCGCACAAACGTACTGTTTAGTATGACAAAATGCAATTTTTGCCCCGGGATGTTGGGCTGAAATTGCGATGGTTTCCAATGTCTGTCCAACTAGCATAAAACCACCGAGCCGACTTTTGGAACCACCGAAAGTGCTTAAAGGCGCAAACGTACTTTTTAGCTATTGACAAAATGCAATTTCCCGGGATTGGGCGTGAAATTGCGATGGTTTCAATGATAGTCCCAATAGCTAAAACACACCGACTTTGGAAGCACCAAAAGTGCTTAAATGGCGCACAACGTACTGTTTTAGCTTTGACAAAATGCAATTTTTGCCGGGTGTTGGGGTGAAATTGCGATGGTTTCCATTTACTGCCCAATACATAAACCACGATCCGATTTTGGGAAGCACCGAAAAGTCTTAAATGCCACAAACGTACTGTTTTGCCTTTGACAAAAATGAATTTGCCCGGGAGTGGGCGTGAAATTGCGATGGTTTCAATGTACTAGTCCAACTACATAAACACCGTGCCGACTTGGAAGCACCGAAAAGTGTTAATGGCGCACAACTACGTTTAGCCTATTGACAAAATGCATTTTTCCCGGGATTTGGGGCGTGAAATTGCGATGTTTCCAATTGTACTAGTCCAATAGCATAAACCACCGATGCCGACTTTTGGGAACGCACCGAAAAGTGCTTAAATGGCGCACAAACGTACTGTTTTAGCCTATTGACAAAAATGCAATTTTGCCCGGGATGTTGGGGCGTGAAATTGCGATGGTTCCAATTGTACTAGTCCAACTAGCATAAAACCACCGATGCCGACTTTGGGAAGCACCGAAAAGTGCTTAAATGGCGCACAAACGTACTGTTTAGCCTTTACAAAATGCAATTTTTGCCCGGGGATGTTGGGCGTGAAATTGCGATGGTTTCCAATTGTACTAGTCCAACTAGCATAAAACACGATGCCGATTTGGGAACGCACCGAAAAGTGCTTAAATGGCGCAAAAACGTACTGTTTTAGCCTATTACAAATGATGCAATTGTTGCCCCGGGGATGTTGGGGCGTGAAATTGCGATGGTTTCCAATTGTACTAGTCCCAACTAGCATAAAACCACCGATGCCGACTTTTGGGAACGCACCGAAAAGTGCTTAAATGGCGCACAAACGTACTGTTTTAGCCTATTGACAAAAGCAATTTTTGCCCCGGGGATGTTGGGGCGTGAAATTGCGATGGTTTCCAATTGTACTAGTCCCAACTAGCATAAAACCACCGATGCCGACTTTTGGGAACGCACCGAAAAGTGCTTAAATGGCGCACAAACGTACTGTTTTAGCCTATTGACAAAAATGCAATTTTTGCCCGGGGATGTTGGGGCGTGAAATTGCGATGGTTTCCAATTGTACTAGTCCCAACTAGCATAAAACCACCGATGCCGACTTTTGGGAACGCACCGAAAAGTGCTTAAATGGCGCACAAACGTACTGTTTTAGCCTATTGACAAAATGCAATTTTTGCCCGGGGATGTTGGGGCGTGAAATTGCGATGGTTTCCAATTGTACTAGTCCCAACTAGCATAAAACCACGATCCGACTTTTGGGAAGCACCAAAAGTGCTTAAATGGCGCACAACGTACTGTTTTAGCCTATTGACAAAATGCAATTTTCCCCCGGGGATGTTGGGGCGTAATTGCGATGGTTTCCAATTGTACTAGTCCCAACTAGCATAAAACCACCGATGCCGACTTTTGGAACGCACCGAAAAGTCTTAAATGGCGCACAAACGTACTGTTTAGCCTATTGACAAAAATGCAATTTTTGCCCGGGGATGTTGGGGCGTGAAATTGCGATGGTTTCAATTGTACTAGTCCAACTAGCATAAAACCACGATGCCGACTTTTGGGAAGCACCGAAAAGTGCTTAAATGGCGCACAAACGTATCGTTTAGCCTATAGACAAAAATGCAATTTTTGCCCCGGGGATGTTGGGGCGTGAAATTGCGATGGTTTCCAATTGTACTAGTCCCAACTAGCATAAAACCACCGATGCCGACTTTGGGAAGCACCGAAAAGTGCTTAAGTGGCGCACAAACGTATCGTTTAGCCTATAGACAAAAATGCAATTTTTGCCCCGGGGATGTTGGGGCGTGAAATTGCGATGGTTTCCAATTGTACTAGTCCCAACTAGCATAAAACCACCGATGCCGACTTTTGGGAACGCACCGAAAAGTGCTTAAATGGCGCACAAACGTACTGTTTTAGCCTATTGACAAAAATGCAATTTTGCCCCGGGGATGTTGGGCGTGAAATTGCGATGGTTTCCAATTGTACTAGTCCCAACTAGCATAAAACCACCGATGCCGACTTTTGGGAACGCACCGAAAAGTGCTTAAATGGCGCACAAACGTACTGTTTTAGCCTATTGACAAAATGCAATTTTTGCCCCGGGGATGTTGGGGCTTGAAATTGCGATGGTTTCCAATTGTACTAGTCCCAACTAGCATAAAACCACCGATGCCGACTTTTGGGAACACCGAAAAGTGCTTAAATGGCGCACAAACGTACTGTTTTAGCCTATTGACAAAAATGCAATTTTTGCCCGGGGATGTTGGGGCGTGAAATTGCGATGGTTTCCAATTGTACTAGTCCCAACTAGCATAAAACCACCGATGCCGACTTTTGGAACGCACCGAAAAGTGCTTAAATGGCGCACAAACGTACTGTTTTAGCCTATTGACAAAAAAAAATGCAATTTTTCCCCGGGGATGTTGGGGTGAAATTGCGATGGTTTCCAATTGTACTAGTCCAATAGCATAAAACCACCGATGCCGATTTTGGGAACGCACGAAAAGTGTTAAATGGCGCACAAATACTTTTTAGCCTATTGACAAAAATGCAATTTTGCCCGGGGATTTGGGCGTGAATGCGATGGTTTCCAATTGAATAGTCCCAACTAGCATAAACCACCGATGCCGACTTTTGGGAAGCACCGAAAAGTGCTTAATGGCGCACAAACGTACTGTTTTAGCCTATGACAAAAAGCATTTTTGCCCCGGGATGTTGGGGCGTGAAATGCGATGGTTTCCAAATTACTTCCAATAGCATAAAACCACCGATGCCGACTTTTGGGAAGCACGAAAAGTGCTTAAATGGCGCACAAACGTACTGTTAGCCTTTGCAAAAATGCATTTTTGCCCGGGGATGTTGGGGCGTGAAATTGCGATGGTTTCCAATTGTACTAGTCCCAATAGCATAAAACCACCATGCCGACTTTTGGAAGCACCGAAAAGTGCTTAAAGGCGCACAAACGTACTGTTTAGCCTATTGACAAAAATGCAATTTGCCCGGGGATGTTGGGGCGTGAAATTGCGATGGTTCCATTACTGTCCAATAAAAAACCCGATGCGACTTTGGAAGCACCGAAAGTGCTTAAATGGCGCACAAACGTACTGTTTTAGCCTATTACAAATGCATTTTTGCCCGGGATGTTGGCGTGAAATTGCGATGGTTCAATTGTATAGTCCCAACTAGCATAACACCATCCGACTTTTGGGAAGCACCGAAAGTCTTAAATGGCGCACAAACGTACTGTTTAGCTTTACAAAAATGCAATTTTGCCCCGGATGTTGGGGCGTGAAATTGCGATGGTTTCCAATTGTACTATCCCACTAGCATAAAACCACCGATCCGACTTTTGGGAAGCACCGAAAAGTGCTTAAATGGCGCACAAACGTACTGTTTAGCCTATTGACAAAAATGCAATTTTTGCCCCGGGATGTTGGGCGTGAATTGCGATGGTTCAATTGTACTAGTCCACTAGCATAAAACCACCGATGCGACTTTTGGAACCCGAAAAGTGCTTAATGGCGCACAAACGTACTGTTTAGCCTATTGACAAAATGCAATTTGCCCGGGATGTTGGGCGTGAAATTGCGATGGTTTCAATTGTATAGTCCCAACAGCATAAAACCACCGATGCCGACTTTGGGAACGCACCGAAAGTGCTTAAATGGCGCACAAACGTACGTTTGCCTATTGACAAAATGAATTTTCCGGGATGTTGGGGCGTGAAATTGCGATGGTTTCCAATTGTATGTCCCATAGCAAAAACCACGATCCGACTTTGGAACGCACCGAAAAGTGCTTAAATGGCACAAACGTACTGTTTTAGCCTTTGACAAAAATGCAATTTTTGCCCCGGAGTTGGGCGTGAAATTGCGATGGTTTCCAATTGTACTATCCCAATAGCATAAACCACCGATGCCGACTTTTGGAACGCACCGAAAGTGCTTAAAGGCGCACAAACGTACTGTTTTAGCCTATTACAAAAATGCAATTTTTGCCCGGGGATGTTGGGGCGTGAAATTGCGATGGTTTCCAATTGTACTAGTCCCACAGCATAAAACCACGAGCCGACTTTTGGAAGCACGAAAAGTCTTAAATGCGCACAACGTACTGTTTTAGCCATGACAAAAATGCAATTTTGCCCGGGATGTTGGGCGTGAAATTGCGATGGTCCAATTGTACTAGTCCAACTAGCATAAAACCACCGATCGACTTTGGAACGCACCGAAAGTGCTTAAATGGCGCCAAACTATGTTTTAGCCTTTGCAAAATGCATTTGCCCGGGGAGTTGGGCGTGAAATTGCGATGTTCATGTATAGTCCCACTAGCATAAAACCACCGATGCCGACTTGGAGCACCGAAAATGTTAAATGGCGCACAAACGTACTTACCTATACAAAGCAATTTCCGGATTGGCGGAAATTGCATGTCAGTACCAACAAAAACAGAGCGACAACAAAATAATGGCGCAAATTTTAGCCTATACAAAGCAATTTGCCCGGGTTGGGGGTAATGGAGTTTCCATGTATATCCCACTACAAAACCGATGCGACTTGGGACCCCAAAAGTGCTTATGGCACAACGTACTTTAGCCTATTGACAAATCTTGCCCCGAGTGGGCGGAAATTCGAGTACAATAGCAAAACCATCGACTTGGAACCACCGAATGCTTAATGCCCAACTATTTGCTATAAAATGATTCCGGTGTTGGTAAATCGATGTTCAATGTACATCCATAGCTAACACGATGCGATTGAACCCGAAAGCTAAATGGCCACAACTACTTTTAGCCTTGACAAGATTTTCCGGGGATTGGCGTAAATTGCGATGTTCCATTGTACACAACACAAACCACCGCGCTTTTGGAAGACAATGTTAAGCGACAAATTTTGCCTGCAAAAATGCAATTGCCCCGGAGTTGGCGTGAAATGATTTCATTGTCAGTCCATAATAAAACACGACCGCTTGAAGCACCGAAGTTTAAAGCACAAAGTACGTTAGCCTACAAAGTTTTGCCGGGGATTGGCGTGAATCATGGTCAATTGTAATCCAATAAAACCATCGACTTGGGAGCACAAAGTGCTTAAATGGCGCACAAACGTACTGTTTTAGCCTTGACAAAAATGCAATTTTGCCCCGGGATGTTGGGCGTGAAATTGCGATGGTTTCCAATTGTACTAGTCCAACTAGCATAAAACCACCGATCACGACTCTTTGGAACGCACCGAAAAGTGCTTAAATGGCGCACAAACGTACTGTTTAGCCTATTGACAAAAATGCAATTTTTGCCCCGGATGTTGGGGCTGAAATTGCGATGGTTTCCAATTGTACTAGTCCCAACTAGCATAAAACCACGATGCCGACTTTTGGGAAGCACCGAAAAGTGCTTAAATGGCGCACAAACGTACTGTTTTAGCCTATTGACAAAAATGCAATTTTGCCCGGGTGTTGGGCGTGAAATTGCGATGGTTTCCAATTGTACTAGTCCCAACTAGCATAAAACCACCGATCCGACTTTTGGAAGCACCGAAAAGTGCTTAAAACGTATGTTTAGCTATTGACAAAATGCAATTTTGCCCCGGGATGTTGGGGCGTGAAATTGCGATGGTTCCAATTGTACTAGTCCCAAACTAGCAAAAACACCGTATTGCCGACTTTTGGAACGCACCGAAAAGTTGCCTAAATGGCGCACAAACGTACTGTTTTAGCTATTGACAAAATGCAATTTTTGCCCCGGATGTTGGGGCGTGAAATTGCGATGGTTTCCAATGTACTAGTCCCAAACTAGCATAAAACTACGTATTGCGACTTTTGGGAAGCACCGAAAAGTGGTTAAATTGGCGCAAACGTACTGTTTTAGCCATTGACAAAAAATGCAATTTTGCCCGGGATGTTGGGGCGTGAAATTGCGAATGGTTTCCAATTGTACTAGTCCAATAGCATAAAACCACGATGCCGACTTTGGGAGCACCGAAAAGTGCTTAAATGCGCACAAACGTACTGTTTTAGCTATTGACAAAATGCATTTTGCCCGGGATGTTGGGGCGTGAAATTGCGATGGTTTCCATTGTACTAGTCCCAATTAGCATAAAACACGATGCCGACTTTGGGAAGCACCGAAAAGGCTTAAATGGCGCAAAACGTATGTTTTAGCTATTGACAAAATGCAATTTTCCCGGGGATGTTGGGGCGTGAAATTGCGATGGTTCAATGTATGTCCAACTAGCATAAAACCACCGATGCGACTTTTGGAAGACCGAAAAGTGCTTAATGCGCACAAACTACTGTTTACCTATGACAAAATGCAATTTTCCCCGGGATGTTGGGGCGTGAAATGCGATGTTTCAATTGTACTAGTCCAATAGCAAAAACCACGATGCGACTTTGGGAACGCACCGAAAAGTGCTTAAATGGCGCACAAACGTACTGTTTAGCCTATGACAAAATGCAATTTTTGCCCCGGGAGTTGGGCGTGAAATTGCGATGGTTCCAATTGTATAGTCCAACTAGCATAAAACCACGATCCGATTTGGGAAGCACCGAAAAGTGCTTAAATGGCGCACAAACGTACTGTTTTAGCCTTGACAAAATGCAATTTTTGCCCGGGATGTTGGGGGTGAAATTGCGATGGTTCCAATTGTACTAGTCCCAATAGCATAAAACCCGATGCGACTTTGGGAACACCGAAAGTGCTTAAATGGCGCACAAACGTATGTTAGCCTATTACAAAAATGCAATTTTGCCGGAGTTGGGTGAAATGCGTGGTTTCCATTGTATAGTCCAATAGCATAAAACACGATGCCGACTTTTGGGAAGCACCGAAAGTAAATGGCCACAGTACTGTTTAGCTTGACAAATGATTTTTGCCGGTTGGCTGAAATTGGATGTTTCATGTATGCCAACTAGATAAACCGAGCCGTTGACACGAAAGTGTTAATGCGCAACGTATGTTTAGCTATCAAAAATGCATTTCCGGGAGTGGGGGTGAAATTGCGATGGTTTCATTGTATTATGCTAAAACACGATGCGACTTTGGAAGCGAAAGTGTTATGCGCAAGTAGTTTAGTTGACAAATGATTTTGCCGGGATGGTGAATTGCAGTTTCATTGATATCCATGCTAACCACAGCATTGGGGCAGAATTAAGGCGCAATTGTTAGCCTTGCAAATATTGCCGGAGTGGCGTGAATGCGTTTCCAATTGTAAGCCAATAGATAAACGATGCGCTTGAACGCACGAATAAAGGGAAGACTGTTTGCTTTGCAAAAATATTTGCCGGGTGGTGATTGCGATTCAGATAGTCACACAAACACCGAGCGATTTTGGAACACGAAAGGCTAAATGCGCACAACATTTAGCTTAAAAGCATTTGCGGAGTTGGGGGTGAAGCATGTTCAATTGTCATCCAATGCATAACACAGCCGATTGACAAAAGTTATGGCGCAAGTACTTTAGCCTTGACAAATTGTGGCTGATGGGACGGAAACACGAAATGTAGAAACTACGTTTTAGCCTATAAAAGATTTTGCCGGAGTGGCTAATGCGGGTATGTTTCATAATAAAACCGTGATTGACACGAAATGTTAACCACGACGTTTTAGCCTATTGACAAATGCATTTCCGGTGTGGGCGGAATGCGGGTTCATTACCAAAATAACCGAGCGATTTGAAGCACGAAAGGTTAAATGGCGCACAACATGTTGCATTAAAAATCATTTTTCCGGGTTTGGGGCGTGAATTGGATGGTTCATTGTAGTCATAAAACCACACTTGGAAGCCGAAGTTAAATGGGCAACGTAGTTAGCTTGCAAATGCATTTTTCTGCGATGGTTTCCAATTGTACTAGTCCCAACTTTGCATAAAACCACCGATCCGACTTTTGGGAAAGCACCGAAAAGTGCTTAAATGGCGCACAAACGTACTGTTTTAGCCTATTGACAAAAATGCAATTTTTGCCCCGGGGATGTTGGGGCGTGAAATTGCGATGGTTTCCAATTGTACTAGTCCCAATTAGCATAAAACCACCGATGCCGACTTTTGGGAACGCACCGAAAAGTGCTTAAATGGCGCACAAACGTACTGTTTTAGCCTATTGACAAAAATGCAATTTTTGCCCGGGATGTTGGGGCGTGAAATTGCGATGGTTTCCAATTGTACTAGTCCCAACTAGCATAAAACCACCGATGCCGACTTTGGGAACCACCGAAAAGTGCTTAAATGGCGCACAAACGTACTGTTTTAGCCTATTGACAAAATGCAATTTTCCCCCGGGGATGTTGGGGCGTGAAATTGCGATGGTTTCCAATTGTACTAGTCCCAACTAGCATAAAACCACCGATGCCGACTTTTGGGAACGCACCGAAAAGTGCTTAAATGGCGCACAAACGTACTGTTTTAGCCTATTGACAAAATGCAATTTTCCCCCGGGGATGTTGGGGCGTGAAATTGCGATGGTTTCCAATTGTACTAGTCCCAACTAGCATAAAACCACCGATGCCGACTTTTGGGAACGCACCGAAAAGTGCTTAAATGGCGCACAAACGTACTGTTTAGCCTATTGACAAAAATGCAATTTTTGCCGCGGGGATGTTGGGGCGTGAAATTGCGATGGTTTCCAATTGTACTAGTCCCAACAAGCATAAAACCACCTATACCGACTTTTGGGAAAGCACCGAAAAGTGCTTAAATGGCGCACAAACGTACTGTTTTAGCCTATTGACAAAAATGCAATTTTTGCCCCGGGGATGTTGGGGCGTGAAATTGCGATGGTTTCCAATTGTACTAGTCCCAACTAGCATAAAACCACCGATGCCGACTTTTGGGAACGCACCGAAAAGTGCTTAAATGGCGCACAAACGTACTGTTTTAGCCTATTGACAAAAATGCAATTTTTGCCCCGGGATGTTGGGCGTGAAATTGCGATGGTTTCCAATTGTACTAGTCCCAACTAGCATAAAACCACCGATGCCGACTTTTGGGAACGCACCGAAAAGTGCTTAAATGGCGCACAAACGTACTGTTTTAGCCTATTGACAAAATGCAATTTTTGCCCCGGGGATGTTGGGGCGTGAAATTGCGATGGTTTCCAATTGTACTAGTCCCAACTAGCATAAAACACCGATGCCGACTTTTGGGAACGCACCGAAAAGTGCTTAAATGGCGCACAAACGTACTGTTTTAGCCTTATTGACAAAAATGCAATTTTTGCCCGGGGATGTTGGGGCGTGAAATTGCGATGGTTTCCAATTGTACTAGTCCAATAGCATAAAACCACCGATGCCGACTTTTGGGAACGCACCGAAAAGTGCTTAAATGGCGCACAAACGTACTGTTTTAGCCTATTGACAAAAATGCAATTTTTGCCCGGGGATGTTGGGCGTGAAATTGCGATGGTTTCCAATTGTACTAGTCCCAACTAGCATAAAACACCGATGCCGACTTCTTGGAAAGCACCGAAAAGTGCTTAAATGGCGCACAAACGTACTGTTTTAGCCTATTGACAAAAATGCAATTTTGCCCGGGGATGTTGGGGCGTGAAATTGCGATGGTTTCCAATTGTACTAGTCCCAATTTGCATAAAAACCACCGATGCCGACTTGGAAGACGAAAAGTGCTTAAATGGCGCACAACGTACTGTTTTAGCCTTTGACAAAAATGCATTTTTGCCCCGGGATTGGGCGTGAAATTGCGATGGTTTCCAATTGTACTAGTCCAATAGCATAAAACACCGATGCCGACTTTTGGAACGCACCGAAAAGTGTTAAATGGCCACAAACGTACTGTTTAGCCTTTGACAAAAATGCAATTTTGCCCCGGGATGTTGGGCGTGAAATTGCGATGGTTTCAATTATAGTCCCAACTAGCATAAAACACCATCGACTTTGGGAAGCACCGAAAAGTGCTAAATGCGCACAACGTACTGTTTTAGCCTTTGACAAAAATGCAATTTTTGCCCCGGATGTGGGCGTGAAATTGCGATGGTTTCCAATTGTACAGTCCAATAGCATAAACCCCGATGCCGACTTTTGGGAACGCACCGAAAAGTGTTAAATGCGCACAAACGTACTGTTTTAGCTATTGACAAAAATGCAATTTTTGCCCCGGGATGTTGGGCGTGAAATTGCGATGGTTTCCAATTGTACTATCCAACTAGCATAAAACCACGATGCCGACTTTTGGACGCACCGAAAAGTGCTTAAATGGCGCACAAACCTACTGTTTAGCCTATTGACAAAAATGCAATTTTGCCCCGGGATGTTGGCGTGAAATTGCGATGTTTCCAATTGTACTAGTCCCAATAGCAAAAACCACCGATGCCGACTTTTGGAACGCACCGAAAAGTCTTAAATGCGCACAAACGTACTGTTTTAGCCTATTGACAAAAATGCAATTTTGCCCCGGGAGTTGGGGCGTGAAATTGCGATGGTTTCAATTGTACTAGTCCCAACTAGCATAAAACACCGATGCCGACTTTTGGAACGCACCGAAAAGTTTAAATGGCGCACAACGTACTGTTTAGCCTATTAAAAAATGCATTTTTGCCCGGGGATTTGGGCGTGAAATGCGATGTTCCAATTGTACTAGTCCCAACTAGCATAAAACCACCGATGCCGACTTTTGGGAACGCACCGAAAAGTGCTTAAATGGCGCACAAACGTACTGTTTTAGCCTATTGACAAAAATGCAATTTTTGCCCGGGGATGTTGGGGCGTGAAATTGCGATGGTTTCCAATTGTACTAGTCCCAACTAGCATAAAACCACCGATGCCGACTTTTGGGAACGCACCGAAAAGTGCTTAAATGGCGCACAAACGTACTGTTTTAGCCTATTGACAAAAATGCAATTTTTGCCCCGGGGATGTTGGGCGTGAAATTGCGATGGTTTCCAATTGTACTAGTCCCAACTAGCATAAAACCACCGATGCCGACTTTTGGGAAGCACCGAAAAGTGCTTAAATGGCGCACAAACGTACTGTTTTAGCCTATTGACAAAAATGCAATTTTTGCCCCGGGGATGTTGGGGCGTGAAATTGCGATGGTTTCCAATTGTACTAGTCCCAACTAGCATAAAACCACCGATGCCGACTTTTGGAACGCACCGAAAAGTGCTTAAATGGCGCACAAACGTACTGTTTTAGCTATGACAAAAATGCAATTTTTGCCCCGGGGATGTGGGGCGTGAAATTGCGATGGTTTCCAATTGTACTAGTCCCAACTAGCATAAAACCACCGATGCCGACTTTTGGAACGCACCGAAAAGTGCTTAAATGGCGCACAAACGTACTGTTTTAGCCTATTGACAAAAATGCAATTTTTCCCCGGGATGTTGGGGCGTGAAATTGAGATGGTTTCCAATTGTACTAGTCCCAACTAGCATAAAACCACCGATGCCGACTTTTGGGAACGCACCGAAAAGTGCTTAAATGGCGCACAAACGTACTGTTTTAGCCTATTGACAAAAATGCAATTTTTGCCCGGGGATGTTGGGGCCTGAAATTGCGATGGTTTCCAATTGTACTAGTCCCAACTAGCATAAAACCACCGATGCCGACTTTGGGAACGCACCGAAAAGTGCTTAAATGGCGCACAAACGTACTGTTTTAGCCTGTTGACAAAAATGCAATTTTTGCCCCGGGGATGTTGGGGCGTGAAATTGCGATGGTTTCCAATTGTACTAGTCCCAACTAGCATAAAAACCACCGATGCCGACTTTTGGGAACGCACCGAAAAGTGCTTAAATGGCGCACAAACGTACTGTTTTAGCCTATTGACAAAAATGCAATTTTTGCCCCGGGGATGTTGGGGCGTGAAATTGCGATGTTTATAATACTAGTCCCAACTAGCAAAAACCACCGATGCCGACTTTTGGTAACGCACCGAAAAGTGCTTAAATGGCGCACAAACGTACTGTTTTAGCCTATTGACAAAAATGCAATTTTTGCCCCGGGGATGTTGGGGCGTGAAATTGCGATGGTTTCCAATTGTACTAGTCCCAACTAGCATAAAACCACCGATGCCACTTTGGGAACGCACCGAAAGTGCTTAAATGGCGCACAAACGTACTGTTTTAGCCTATTGACAAAAATGCAATTTTTTGCCCCGGGGATGTTGGGGCGTGAAATTGCGATGGTTTCCAATTGTACTAGTCCCAACTAGCATAAAACCACCGATGCCGACTTTTGGGAACGCACCGAAAAGTGCTTAAATGGCGCACAAACGTACTGTTTTAGCCTATTGACAAAAATGCAATTTTTGCCCCGGGGATGTTGGGGCGTGAAATTGCGATGGTTTCCAATTGTACTAGTCCCAACTAGCATAAAACCACCGATGCCGATTTTTGGGAACGCACCGAAAAGTGCTTAAATGGCGCACAAACGTACTGTTTTAGCCTATTGACAAAAATGCAATTTTTGCCCCGGGGATGTTGGGGCGTGAAATTGCGATGGTTTCCAATTGTACTAGTCCCAACTAGCATAAAACCACCGATGCCGACTTTTGGGAACGCACCGAAAAGTGCTTAAATGGCGCACAAACGTACTGTTTTAGCCTATTGACAAAAATGCAATTTTTGCCCCGGGGATGTTGGGGCGTGAAATTGCGATGGTTTCCAATTGTACTAGTCCCAACTAGCATAAAACCACCGATGCCGACTTTTGGGAACGCACCGAAAAGTGCTTAAATGGCGCACAAACGTACTGTTTTAGCCTATTGACAAAAATGCAATTTTTGCCCCGGGGATGTTGGGGCGTGAAATTGCGATGGTTTCCAATTGTACTAGTCCCAACTAGCATAAAACCACCGATGCCGACTTTTGGGAACGCACCGAAAAGTGCTTAAATGGCGCACAAACGTACTGTTTTAGCCTATTGACAAAAATGCAATTTTTGCCCCGGGGATGTTGGGGCGTGAAATTGCGATGGTTTCCAATTGTACTAGTCCCAACTAGCATAAAACCACCGATGCCGACTTTTGGGAAGCACCGAAAAGTGCTTAAATGGCGCACAAACGTACTGTTTTAGCCTATTGACAAAAATGCAATTTTTGCCCCGGGGATGTTGGGGCGTGAAATTGCGATGGTTTCCAATTGTACTAGTCCCAACTAGCATAAAACCACCGATGCCGACTTTTGGGAACGCACCGAAAAGTGCTTAAATGGCGCACAAACGTACTGTTTTAGCCTATTGACAAAAATGCAATTTTGCCCCGGGGATGTTGGGGCGTGAAATTGCGATGGTTTCCAATTGTACTAGTCCCAACTAGCATAAAACCACCGATGCCGACTTTTGGGAACGCACCGAAAAGTGCTTAAATGGCGCACAAACGTACTGTTTTAGCCTATTGACAAAAATGCAATTTTTGCCCCGGGATGTTGGGGCGTGAAATTGCGATGGTTTCCAATTGTACTAGTCCCAACTAGCATAAAACCACCGATGCCGACTTTGGGAACGCACCGAAAAGTGCTTAAATGGCGCACAAACGTACTGTTTTAGCCTATTGACAAAAATGCAATTTTTGCCCCGGGGATGTTGGGGCGTGAAATTGCGATGGTTTCCAATTGTACTAGTCCCAACTAGCATAAAACCACCGATGCCGACTTTTGGGAACGCACCGAAAAGTGCTTAAATGGCGCACAAACGTACTGTTTTAGCCTATTGACAAAAATGCAATTTTTGCCCCGGGGATGTTGGGCGTGAAATTGCGATGGTTTCCAATTGTACTAGTCCCAACTAGCATAAAACCACCGATGCCGACTTTTGGGAAACGCACCGAAAAGTGCTTAAATGGCGCACAAACGTACTGTTTTAGCCTATTGACAAAAATGCAATTTTTGCCCCGGGGATGTTGGGCGTGAAATTGCGATGGTTTCCAATTGTACTAGTCCCAACTAGCATAAAACCACCGATGCCGACTTTTGGGAACGCACCGAAAAGTGCTTAAATGGCGCACAAACGTACTGTTTTAGCCTATTGACAAAAATGCAATTTTTGCCCCGGGGATGTTGGGGCGTGAAATTGCGATGGTTTCCAATTGTACTAGTCCCAACTAGCATAAAACCACCGATGCCGACTTTTGGGAACGCACCGAAAAGTGCTTAAATGGCGCACAAACGTACTGTTTTAGCCTATTGACAAAAATGCAATTTTTGCCCCGGGGATGTTGGGGCGTGAAATTGCGATGGTTTCCAATTGTACTAGTCCCAACTAGCATAAAACCACCGATGCCGACTTTTGGGAACGCACCGAAAAGTGCTTAAATGGCGCACAAACGTACTGTTTTAGCCTATTGACAAAAATGCAATTTTTGCCCCGGGATGTTGGGGCGTGAAATTGCGATGGTTTCCAATTGTACTAGTCCCAACTAGCATAAAACCACCGATGCCGACTTTTGGGAACGCACGGAAAAGTGCTTAAATGGCGCACAAACGTACTGTTTTAGCCTATTGACAAAAATGCAATTTTTGCCCGGGGATGTTGGGGCGTGAAATTGCGATGGTTTCCAATTGTACTAGTCCCATACCGATCGACTTTTGGGAACGCACCGAAAAGTGCTTAAATGGCGCACAAACGTACTGTTTTAGCCTATTGACAAAAATGCAATTTTTGCCCGGGGATGTTGGGGCGTGAAATTGCGATGGTTTCCAATTGTACTAGTCCCAATAGCATAAACCACCGATGCCGACTTTTGGGAACGCACCGAAAAGTGCTTAAATGGCGCACAAACGTACTGTTTTAGCCTATTGACAAAATGCAATTTTTGCCCCGGGGATGTTGGGGCGTGAAATTGCGATGGTTTCCAATTGTACTAGTCCCAACTAGCATAAAACCACCGATGCCGACTTTTGGGAACGCACCGAAAAGTGCTTAAATGGCGCACAAACGTACTGTTTTAGCCTATTGACAAAAATGCAATTTTTGCCCCGGGGATGTTGGGGCGTGAAATTGCGATGGTTTCCAATTGTACTAGTCCCAACTAGCATAAAACCACCGATGCCGACTTTTGGGAACGCACCGAAAAGTGCTTAAATGGCGCACAAACGTACTGTTTTAGCCTATTGACAAAAATGCAATTTTTGCCCCGGGATGTTGGGGCGTGAAATTGCGATGGTTTCCAATTGTACTAGTCCCAACTAGCATAAAACCACCGATGCCGACTTTTGGGAACGCACCGAAAAGTGCTTAAATGGCGCACAAACGCACTGTTTAAGCCTATTGACAAAAATGCAATTTTTGCCCCGGGGATGTTGGGGCGTGAAATTGCGATGGTTTCCAATTGTACTAGTCCCAACTAGCATAAAACCACCGATGCCGACTTTTGGGAACGCACCGAAAAGTGCTTAAATGGCGCACAAAACGTACTGTTTTAGCCTATTGACAAAAATGCAATTTTTGCCCCGGGGATGTTGGGGCGTGAAATTGCGATGGTTTCCAATTGTACTAGTCCCAACTAGCATAAAACCACCGATGCCGACTTTTGGAACGCACCGAAAAGTGCTTAAATGGCGCACAAACGTACTGTTTTAGCCTATTGACAAAAATGCAATTTTGCCCGGGGATGTTGGGCGTGAAATTGCGATGGTTTCCAATTGTACTAGTCCCAACTAGCATAAAACCACCGATGCCGACTTTTGGGAACGCACCGAAAAGTGCTTAAATGGCGCACAAAACGTACTGTTTTAGCCTATTGACAAAATGCAATTTTTGCCCCGGGATGTTGGGGCGTGAAATTGCGATGGTTTCCAATTGTACTAGTCCCAACTAGCATAAAACCACCGATGCCGACTTTTGGGAACGCACCGAAAAGTGCTTAAATGCGCACAAACGTACTGTTTTAGCCTATTGACAAAAATGCAATTTTTGCCCGGGGATGTTGGGGCGTGAAATTGCGATGGTTTCCAATTGTACTAGTCCCAACTAGCATAAAAAAACCACCTATACCGACTTTTGGGAACGCACCGAAAAGTGCTTAAATGGCGCACAAACGTACTGTTTTAGCCTATTGACAAAAATGCAATTTTTGCCCCGGGGATGTTGGGGCGTGAAATTGCGATGGTTTCCAATTGTACTAGTCCCAACTAGCATAAAACCACCGATGCCGACTTTTGGGAACGCACCGAAAAGTGCTTAAATGCGCACAAACGTACTGTTTTAGCCTATTGACAAAAATGCAATTTTTGCCCCGGGGATGTTGGGGCGTGAAATTGCGATGGTTTCCAATTGTACTAGTCCCAACTAGCATAAAACCACCGATGCCGACTTTTGGGAACGCACCGAAAAGTGCTTAAATGGCGCACAAACGTACTGTTTTAGCCTATTGACAAAAATGCAATTTTTGCCCCGGGATGTTGGGGCGTGAAATTGCGATGGTTTCCAATTGTACTAGTCCCAACTAGCATAAAACCACCGATGCCGACTTTTGGGAACGCACCGAAAAGTGCTTAAATGGCGCACAAACGTACTGTTTTAGCCTATTGACAAAAATGCAATTTTTGCCCCGGGGATGTTGGGGCGTGAAATTGCGATGGTTTCCAATTGTACTAGTCCCAACTAGCATAAAACCACCGATGCCGACTTTTGGGAACGCACCGAAAAGTGCTTAAATGGCGCACAAACGTACTGTTTTAGCCTATTGACAAAAATGCAATTTTTGCCCGGGGATGTTGGGCGTGAAATTGCGATGGTTTCCAATTGTACTAGTCCCAACTAGCATAAAACCACCGATGCCGACTTTTGGGAACGCACCGAAAAGTGCTTAAATGGCGCACAAACGTACTGTTTTAGCCTATTGACAAAAATGCAATTTTTGCCCCGGGGATGTTGGGCGCGTGAAATTGCGATGGTTTCCAATTGTACTAGTCCCAACTAGCATAAAACCACCGATGCCGACTTTTGGGAACGCACCGAAAAGTGCTTAAATGGCGCACAAACGTACTGTTTTAGCCTATTGACAAAAATGCAATTTTTGCCCCGGGATGTTGGGGCGTGAAATTGCGATGGTTTCCAATTGTACTAGTCCCAACTAGCATAAAACCACCGATGCCGACTTTTGGGAACGCACCGAAAAGTGCTTAAATGGCGCACAAACGTACTGTTTTAGCCTATTGACAAAAATGCAATTTTTGCCCGGGGATGTTGGGGCGTGAAATTGCGATGGTTTCCAATTGTACTAGTCCCAACTAGCATAAAACCACCGATGCCGACTTTTGGGAACGCACCGAAAAGTGCTTAAATGGCGCACAAACGTACTGTTTTAGCCTATTGACAAAATATGCAATTTTTGCCCCGGGGATGTTGGGGCGTGAAATTGCGATGGTTTCCAATTGTACTAGTCCCAACTAGCATAAAACCACCGATGCCGACTTTTGGGAACGCACCGAAAAGTGCTTAAATGGCGCACAAACGTACTGTTTTAGCCTATTGACAAAATGCAATTTTTGCCCCGGGATGTTGGGGCGTGAAATTGCGATGGTTTCCAATTGTACTAGTCCCAACTAGCATAAAACCACCGATGCCGACTTTTGGGAACGCACCGAAAAGTGCTTAAATGGCGCACAAACGTACTGTTTTAGTCTATTGACAAAAATGCAATTTTTGCCCCGGGGATGTTGGAGCATGAAATTGCGATGGTTTCCAATTGTACTTGTCCCAACTAGCATAAAACCACCGAAGCCGACTATTGGGAACACACCGAAAAGTGCTTAAATGGCGCACAAACGTACTGTTTTAGCCTATTGACAAAAATGCAATTTTTGCCCCGGGATGTTGGGGCGTGAAATTGCGATGGTTTCCAATTGTACTAGTCCCAATTAGCATAAAACCACCGATGCCGACTTTTGGGAACGCACCGAAAAGTGCTTAAATGGCGCACAAACGTACTGTTTTAGCCTATTGACAAAAATGCAATTTTTGCCCCGGGGATGTTGGGCGTGAAATTGCGATGGTTTCCAAGTTGTACTAGTCCAACTAGATAAAACCACCGATGCCGACTTTTGGGAAGGCACCGAAAAGTGGTTAAATGGCGCAAAACGTACGTTTAGCCTATTACAAAATGCAATTTTTGCCCCGGGGATGTTGGGCGTGAAATTGCGATGGTTTCCAATTGTACTAGTCCCAACTAGCATAAAACCACCGATGCCGACCTTCGGGAACACACCGAAAAGTGCTTAAATGGCGCACAAACGTACGGTTTTAGCCTTTGACAAAATGCAATTTTTGCCCCGGGGATGTTGGGGCGTGAAATTGCGATGGTTTCCAATTGTACTAGTCCCAACTAGCATAAAACCACCGATGCCGACTTTTGGGAACGCACCGAAAAGTGCTTTAAATGACGCACAAACGTACTGTTTTAGCCTATTGACAAAAATGCAATTTTTGCCCAGGGGATGTTGGGGCGTGAAATTGCGATGGTTTCCAATTGTACTAGTCCCAACAAGCATAAAACCACCTATACCGACTTTTGGGAACGCACCGAAAAGTGCTTAAATGGCGCACAAACGTACTGTTTTAGCCCATTGACAAAAATGCAATTTTTGCCCCGGGGATGTTGGGGCGTGAAATTGCGATGGTTTCCAATTGTACTAGTCCCAACTAGCATAAAACCACCGATGCCGACTTTTGGGAATGAAACAAAAAGTGCTTAAATGGCGCACCAACGTACTGTTTTAGCCTATTGACAAAAATGCAATTTTTGCCCCGGGGATGTTGGGGCGTGAAATTGCGATGGTTTCCAATTGTACTAGTCCCAATTAGCATAAAACCACCGATGCCGACTTTTGGGAACGCACCGAAAAGTACTTAAATGGCACACAAACGTACTGTTTTAGCCTGTTGACAAAAATGAAATTTTTGCCCCGGGGATGTTGGGGCGTGAAATTGCGATGGTTTCCAATTGTACTAGTCCCAACTAGCATAAAACCACCGATGCCGACTTTTGGTAACGCACCGAAAAGTGCTTAAAAGGCGCACAAACGTACTGTTTTTGCCTATTGACAAAAAATGCAATTTTTGCCCCGGGGATGTTGGTAGGTGAAATTGCGATGGTTTCCAATTGTACTAGTCCCAACTAGCATAAAACCACCGATGCCGACTTTTGGGAACGCACCGAAAAGTGCTTAAATGGCGCACAAACGTACTGTTTTAGCCTATTGACAAAAATGCAATTTTTACCCCGGGGATGTTGGGGCGTGAAATTGCGATGGTTTCCAATTGTACGAGTCCCAACTAGCATAAAACCACCGATGCCGACTTTCGGGAACACACCGAAAAGTGCTTAAATGGCGCACAAACGTATCGTTTAGCCTATAGGCAAAAATGCAATTTTTGCCCCGGGGATGTTAGGGCGTGAAATTGCGATGGTTTCCAATTGTACTAGTCCCAACTAGCATAAAACCACCGATGCCGACTTTTGGTAACGCACCGAAAAGTGCTTAAAAGGCGCACAAATGTACTGTTTTTGCCTATTGCCAAAAATGCTATTTTTGCCCCGGGGATGTTGGGGCGTGAAATTGCGATTTTTCCAAACTGTATTAGTCCCATCTAGCATAAAACTACCGATGCCGACTTTTGGGAACGCACCGAAAAGTGCTTAAATGGCGCACAAACGTACTGTTTTAGCCTATTGACAAAAATGCAATTTTTGCCCCGGGGATGTTGGTAGGTGAAATTGCGATGGTTTCCAATTGTACTAGTCCCAACTAGCATAAAACCACCGATGCCGACTTTTGGGAACGCACCGAAAAGTGCTTAAATGGCGCACAAACGTACTCTTTTAGCCTATTGACAAAAATGCAATTTTTGCCGCGGGGATGTTGGGGCGTGAAATTGCGATGGTTTCCAATTGTACTAGTCCCAACAAGCATAAAACCACCTATATCGACTTTTGGGAAAGCACCGAAAAGTGCTTAAATGGCGCACAAACGTACTGTTTTAGCCTATTGACAAAAATGCAATTTTGCCCCGGGGATGTTGGGGCGTGAAATTGCGATGGTTTCCAATTGTACTAGTCCCAACTAGCATAAAACCACCGATGCCGACTTTTGGGAATGCACCGAAAAGTGCTTAAATGGCGCACAAACGTACTGTTTTAGCCTTTTGACAAAAATGCAATTTCTGCCCCGGGATGTTGGGGCGTGAAATTGCGATGGTTTCCAATTGTACTAGTCCCAACTAGCATAAAACCACCGATGCCGACTTTTGGGAACGCACCGAAAAGTGCTTTAATGACGCACAAACGTACTGTTTTAGCCTATTGACAAAAATGCAATTTTTCCCCGGGGATGTTGGGGCGTGAAATTGCGATGGTTTCCAATTGTACTAGTCCCAACTAGCATAAAACCACCTATACCGACTTTTGGGAACGCACCGAAAAGTGCTTAAATGGCGCACAAACGTACTGTTTTAGCCTATTGACAAAAATGCAATTTTTGCCCCGGGGATGTTGGGGCGTGAAATTGCGATGGTTTCCAATTGTACTAGTCCCAACTAGCATAAAACCACCGATGCCGACTTTTGGGAATGAAACAATAAGTGCTTAAATGGCGCACCAACGTACTGTTTTAGCCTATTGACAAAAATGCAATTTTTGCCCCGGGGATGTTGGGGCGTGAAATTGCGATGGTTTCCAATTGTACTAGTCCCAACTAGCATAAAACCACCTATACCGACTTTTGGGAAAGCACCGAAAAGTGCTTAAATGGCGCACAAACGTACTGTTTTAGCCTATTGACAAAAATGCAATTTTTGCCCCGGGGATGTTGGGGCGTGAAATGGACCGTTCCGAGCTTTTCCGCATAACGCACCGTCCTTAGTTATTGTTGCTATGCCTCACAAGCTAACTTTCAAGATGGCCGCCACTGATGCTGTAGCATCTGATTCCCGAACTCATATACAGTATAATATATCGATAAAATACTTGCCTAAAGGTCTTCAAATGTGAGAATAATAAAAAAGAAAGGCCCACAATTACTTAACCGAAGGCCTTATTTATAAAATCAAGATCTAATGAATAATTTTCTTAAGATAAAGTAAGAGAACCTGTGACAGTAAAATGTAAACATCGTGTACATTGGATTGATTTTAAGCCGATCAAGTATGATCAGTGTTTTATCTACAATAATGGCACTATGAGTTATCATGTGTTCTAAAAGGCCAAAAAAGAAAAGAACGTAATTTCAGTAATTTAAATTCAAAGCGATTTTATTTCAAGTTATAAAACTCGACCGTAGGTAAATAAATCACCAACCGTTTAAAAAGGAAATATTACCAGTGGTCAATATTTCTTTTATAATACCGTATCTTGTATGAGTGTATGTATTTCTTTTTCTTATTTTTATTTATTTATTTATTTTTATCTATTTATTTCTTTTAATTCTTTTTGTGAATGTACCAATACTCAGTGGTAGTGTTCATTGACTACGGATCCGGATATAACGTGTTTAATCCCCAATGCGAGCGTGACATTTTAAGGGCTTAATTCCTAATGGTACTCCGGCACCATCCCAATGTATAATTTGTTTCCCAAATGAGGTGCAGTGTTTTCTAAGGCAATGTATATAAGTCTGCTCTCACGTAAATGAGATTGATAAAGTTACCCCAGAGATTCAAGTTGTACATAATGCCACTTTTCAAGTAAGTTCAAGACCAGCAGAGTTGCATAAGCAACACCAAAATATTGCATGTATCTCTAAGGGAGAAGATCTCCCTAAATCCAATTAACCATGTTATTGTGGCTAGACCAACTGAGACCAGGAATAGGAGCCCATATTGTACAAACTAAATGTTTATAAACTTGGACTGATGCAATTGTTCTTACATAAGTATTATTTTAAAGCCATTCTCTGTCTTATGCCATGGGGGACACTGAAGAAAATAAAACAACACATAAATTGCCTGTAATGACAATTTTAATGTAAGGTTAAAGCTCTATTACTAATGAATTTTCCCATAGTTCTATAAAATATCAACATCAAGAAGAATAGATAGATGAAAAATAGAGAGAGAACAGGTACAACAAAATCTGAAATACTTGAAGCAATGCTTAATTTGTGGGTTTTTTTTTTTTTTTTTTTTTTCCAATAATATTGTTTTAAAGTTTTCATTACAACAATTACAGAATTTGAAATTATTAACTGACAGTGAAAATGTTTTTCCAACAAACACACACACACAGTACACTAAACAATTCAAGGAGCACATAGCTATATGGTTGAAATACTGTTGCAGTGAGGGTAAATTTAAGCACAACTTTATATGGCATAAAACAATTCCTTGAGGTAGAAAAAAAGACATGCTGATTCAAATACTTAACCAAACTTGGATTACAAAGTGTATATGTGTTATCTCAACCATTTTGTTATTAACATGAACTGTGGTGAACACTTTCTAAGTAAAGGGACTTGGTAACATTTTCTCTCTAGTAGCATCTACATGAACATTGTCAAAAACATACAAGAAACTGTTTCTGCTTTCACAGAAACAGTTCAATTACTGTCCAAATTTTATTTGCCAGTGTGAATAGTGATGTAAGAATTATGTGAGACAGAAATTTGAATTTTTTACCATAGCTATTACTCTTTCAATATGCACCTTTTGAGATAGAAATTTGAATGTTTTACCATAGCTATTACTTTTTCAATATGCACCTTATGCTTAAAATTTTCTGAGTTAGATATGTATCTGGTACTGACATCTTTGATGAGTTTGTAGATGATGGTGCAGTATTAAACAAGAGAACCATTTCTTAAAACTCATTATGCATAGTAAACATATTGTAAATCATTATCCTAATGATTGTCATGTGCCAATAAATCCCTAAACAATTGAAAAGATCCATTTTGTTCACATATGAATATCACACCCTCCTATTACAGCTGACTGTATACCCATAACATTTTAATTTGAGTTCTAGATAATTCAGTATCATCAATGAACACTAGTGTTGCTGGAAAAGCTCTTAAAATCAGATGGAACTTTGAAATTATGGTATCTCTATCTGACCAAACTTAAGTAAAACATTTCTTAAACGTGATTAAAAAGCACTATAACTGATTAAAGATTCAAATAAAATCTCATTGCATGATTTTTTAATCCAAATCTACATAGAAAGAAAAATGCACAACCATTTCTTGAATAACAAGTATCACTTCTTCCATAATTTCTTTTAGAAATAGGTTTTTGGGAGCAAAAAGGACATTAAAAAATAAAAGTTTACATGTGTAATTCCTGTGTAATGCACAAAAAAGATGCTTTTTATTCTTTCCCTTTCACCTCCCACAGTAAAATGTTGCTATTCCCTAATTCGAGTCTTTAGTTGTTTCAACTTTTCCTTTATGGCAGCACACTCCTGGTCTTTTTCTTGTAGCCCTTTCTATATGAAACCCTTTTCTGCCTTTTGTTGGTCCATCTCTTATGACTACAATTGAAAAAAAGAAGAAATAATTAAAGGACTAAAAATCTTTGACAATGTTAACAATGCTGCCCCAGCCAGCAGAGCTACCTAACACCTACTGGTCAAAAGAAACGGGGCAGCAGAACTTTCTTGGCCAGAGTGAGTGAGCTGAATGTAAGCAAACTAGAAAACATAGGAATATTGCTTCAGTGTCTGGGGATAGTATCAACAGAAGGTCTGACACAGTGAGAATTTTTTGCAAAGAATTCTATGAAATTCATGTTGCATCTCTAAAATATGGTAAACAAAATGAAACAAAGGTTAAACCAATGTAAACTGCCATATTGAGGAATGTGGGCTCATAATTAACAATGCATTTCCTTTTTCTGGAGAAACACATAATGACAAAGTGTGTGAAAAGGGTAAAACTTAAATTAAGAACCCACTCATTAGTGTAGGGCACATAGTTTTAAACAAAATCATGTAATAATACTGCCTTTATATAGAAAGAAACAATCAAGAAATTTAAACTGAAAAATAAGTCATGCATATCATATGTATGTCCAAGTCCATTAATTTGATATATTTCATTTTCTTACCAAAGTATGTAAAGTATGTAACCTTTTGTCTGACATCAATAATCATGGCAATTAAATATGGGCTCTATCTATGGGTAGTTTCTACAGGGATGAAAATCAGTATTTATTATCATTTATTATCATTTATATTGTTGAGCAAAATATTTTTCTATCAATCTGCCAGGTCTTTAGTATGATTTTGTGCATAACACAGGAATGGTTCATGATTAATTAAAAAAGTCTACTGATATGTAACCTCAGTACTTCTCTCTCCCCCCCCCCCCCCCCCCCATTATAACTCAAACTTGATATATTGATTTGCTATATAGGAAGAAAATGTAAGAATAAAGAATAAAGCCAGAAGCTTACTCAGTCTTGCCATTGATCTGATCCAGTATAAACTGCACATTCAGGTGATGGAAGGTGTCCACTTTTTTCCATCAGTTTCAATGGGGTCTGGGAAAAGATCTATAGGACACTTTTCTCCAACAAAGTGCTGAAAATTGCATGTGACTTTTAGTATATTTAAATATACTTATATTACTTTTACAGTTATATTATTAAAATATAGAATATATATTAGATCTAGATCTACTCATTATTTTGTTGTGCTTATCTGATACTACAATAAACGACAGTCAGTGTAAGAACACATGCGATACTTATGATAAAGTGGAATGTCATTCATTTCATTTGGAAATAGACCGAAAAGTTAAGAAAATTTAACTGAAAATGTACGAACAATACATTCATAAGAAATATTTTTTTCATTCATCTATCCATCTCTGCATATTGCCAAACTCTCTCGTGAGTGTTTAAGGCAGCAATTAATTTTTGTTTCGGTTGATTGCTAAACAACTCACCTCCGAGCAGAATAACCTCAAAAGTACACTGGTTGTGTCTTGCCATTTTCCTCTCGGAATGCCTTTATCCATCGAAGATATTTTTATATTCTTGCTTTGGGTTCGGGAATATCATAGATTTAATGCTTTTCATGGGATCTGGGTATCTGTTGCACATAGCCCTCGCATTACTCCATACCAATCATAAAATTTAGAGAATCTAGATCTTTGACGTTTGGTTGCTGTGTAGTAGCTTGTGAGCACAAGATGGTGGATAGCAACAAGTAGAACGCACTCAATGTTTACCGGTAATCTGATTGGTTTAAAATTCTCACCTCGGAACCGTCCATTGCGATGGTTTCCAATTGTACTAGTCCCAATTAGCATAAAACCACCGATGCCGACTTTTGGGAAAGCACCGAAAAGTGCTTAAATGGCGCACAAACGTACTGTTTTAGCCTATTGACAATAATGTAATTTTTGCCCCGGGGATGTTTGGGCGTGAAATTGCGATGGTTTCCAAGTGTACTAGTCTCAACTAGCATAAAACCACCGATGCCGACTTTTGGGAACGCACCGAAAAGTGCTTAAATGGCGCACAAACCTACTGTTTAGCCTATTGACAAAAATGCAATTTTTGCCTCGGGGATGTTGGTAGGTGAAATTGCGATGGTTTCCAATTGTACTAGTCCCAACTAGCAAAAAACCACCGATGCCGACTTTTGGGAAGGCACCGAAAAGTGCTTAAATGGCGCACAAACGTACTGTTTTAGCCTATTGACAAAAATGCAATTTTTGCCCCGGGGATGTTGGGGCGTGAAATTGCGATGGTTTCAAATTGTACTAGTCCCAACTAGCATAAAACTACCGATGCCGACTTTTGGGAAGGCACCGAAAAGTGGTTAAATGGCGCAGAAACGTACTGTTTTAGCCTATATACAAAAATGCAATTTTTGCCCCGGGGATGTTGGGGCGTGAAATTGCGATGGTTTCCAATTGTACTAGTCCCAACTAGCAAAAAACCACCGATGCCGACTTTTGAGAACGCACCGAAAAGTGCTTAAATGGCGCACAAACATACTGTTTTAGCCTATTTACAAAAATGCAATTTTTGCCCCGGGGATGTAGGGGCGTGAAATTGCGATGGTTTCAAATTGTACTAGTCCCAACTAGCATAAAACTACCGATGCCGACTTTTGGGAAGGCACCGAAAAGTAGTTAAATGGCGCAGAAACGTACTGTTTTAGCCTATATACAAAAATGCAATTTTTGCCCCGGGATGTTGGGGCGTGAAATTGCGATGGTTTCCAATTGTACTAGTCCCAACTAGCATAAAACCACCGATGCCGACTTTTGGGAACGCACCGAAAAGTGCTTAAATGGCGCACAAACCTACTGTTTTAGCCTATAGACAAAATTGCAATTTTTGCCCCGGGGATGTTGGGGCGTGAAATTGCGATGGTTTCCAATTGTACTAGTCCCAACTAGCATAAAACCACCGATGCCGACTTTTGGGAACGCACCGAAAAGTGCTTAAATGGCGCAGAAACGTACTGTTTTAGCCTATATACAAAAATGCAATTTTTGCCCCGGGGATGTTGGGGCGTGAAATTGCGATGGTTTCCAATTGTACTAGTCCCAACTAGCATAAAACCACCGATGCCGACTTTTGGGAACGCACCGAAAAGTGCTTAAATGGCGCACAAACGTACTGTTTTAGCCTATTGACAAAAATGCAATTTTTGCCCCGGGGATGTTTGGGCGTGAAATTGCGATGGTTTCCAAGTGTACTAGTCTCAACTAGCATAAAACCACCGATGCCGACTTTTGGGAACGCACCGAAAAGTGCTTAAATGGCGCACAAACCTACTGTTTAGCCTATTGACAAAAATGCAATTTTTGCCCCGGGGATGTTGGGGCGTGAAATTGCGATGGTTTCCAATTGTACTAGTCCCAACTAGCATAAAACCACCGATGCCGACTTTTGGGAACGCACCGAAAAGTGCTTAAATGGCGCACAAACGTACTGTTTTAGCCTATTGACAAAAATGCAATTTTTGCCGCGGGGATGTTGGGGCGTGAAATTGCGAAGGTTTCCAAATGTACTAGTCCCAACTAGCATAAAACCACCGATGCCGACTTTCGGGAACACATCGAAAAGTGCTTAAATGGCGCACAAACGTACGGTTTTAGCCTATAGACAAAATTGCAATTTTTGCCCCGGGGATGTTGGGGCGTGAAATTGCAATGGTTTCCAATTGTACTAGTCCCAACTAGCATAAAACCACCGATGCCGACTTTTGGGAACGCACCGAAAAGTGCTTAAATGGCGCACAAACCTACTGTTTTAGCCTATTGACAAAAATGCAATTTTTGCCCCGGGGATGTTGGGACGTGAAATTGCGATGGATTCCAATTGTACTAGTCCCCACTAGCAAAAAACCACCGATGCCGACTTTTGGTAACGCACCGAAAAGTGCTTAAAAGGCGCACAAATGTACTGTTTTTGCCTATTGCCAAAAATGCTATTTTTGCCCCGGGGATGTTGGGGCGTGAAATTGCGATTTTTCCAAACTGTATTAGTCCCATCTAGCATAAAACTACCGATGCCGACTTTTGGGAACGCACCGAAAAGTGCTTAAATGGCGCACAAACGTACTGTTTTAGCCTTTTGACAAAAATGCATTTTTTGCCCCGGGGATGTTGGGGCGTGAAATTGCGATGGTTTCCAATTGTACTTGTCCCAACTAGCATAAAACCACGGATGCCGACTTTTGGGAAGGCACCGAAAAGTGCTTAAATGGCGCAAAACGTACTGTTTTAGCCTATTGACAAAAATGCAATTTTTGCCCCGGGATGTTGGGCTGAAATTGCGATGGTTTCCAATTGTACTAGTCCCAACTAGCATAAAACCACCGATGCCGACTTTGGGAACGCACCGAAAAGTGCTTAAATGGCGCACAAACGTACTGTTTTAGCCTATTGACAAAAATGCAATTTTTGCCCCGGGGATGTTGGGGCGTGAAATTGCGATGGTTTCCAATTGTACTAGTCCCAACTATGCATAAAACCACCGATGCCGACTTTTGGGAACGCACCGAAAAGTGCTTAAATGGCGCACAAACGTACTGTTTTAGCCTATTGACAAAAATGCAATTTTTGCCCCGGGATGTTGGGCGTGAAATTGCGATGGTTTCCAATTGTACTAGTCCCAACTAGCATAAAACCACCGATGCCGACTTTTGGGAAGGCACCGAAAAGTGCTTAAATGGCGCACAAACGTACTGTTTTAGCCTAAAATGCAATTTTTGCCCCGGGGATGTTGGGGCGTGAAATTGCGATGGTTTCCAATTGTACTAGTCCCAACTATCATAAAACCACCGATGCCGACTTTTGGGAAGGCAACGAAAAGTGCTTAAATGGCGCACAAACGTACTGTTTTAGCCTATATACAAAAATGCAATTTTGCCCGGGGATGTTGGGGCGTGAAATTGCGATGGTTTCCAATTGTACTAGTCCCAACTAGCATAAAACCACCGATGCCGACTTTTGGGAACGCACCGAAAAGTGCTTAAATGGCGCACAAACGTACTGTTTTAGCCTATATACAAATTTGCAACTTTTGCCCCGGGGATGTTGGGGCGTGAAATTGCGATGGTTTCCAATTGTACTAGTCCCAACTATCATAAAACCACCGATGCGACTTTTGGAACGCACCGAAAAGTGCTTAAATGCGCACAAAGTACTTTTTAGCCTTTGACAAAAATGCAATTTTGCCCGGATGTTGGGGTGAAATTGCGATGGTTTCCAATTGTATAGTCCCAACTAGCATAAACTACGATGCCGACTTTTGGGAACGCACGAAAAGTGCTTAAATGGCCACAAACGACTGTTTAGCTATTGACAAAAATGAATTTTACCGGGGATGTTGGGCTGAAATTGCGATGGTTTCCAATTGTACCCAATAGCATAAAACCACGATGCCGACTTTTGGAAGCACCGAAAAGTGCTTAAATGGCGCACAAAGTACTGTTTTGTATGCAAGCATTTTGCCCCGGGGATTTGGGCGTGAAATTGCGATGGTTTCCAATTGTACTAGTCCCAACTAGCATAAACCACCGATGCCGACTTTTGGGAACGCACCGAAATGCTTAAATGGCGCAAAACGTACTGTTTTAGCCTATTGACAAAAATGCAATTTTTGCCCCGGGATGTGGGGCTGAAATTGCGATGGTTTCCAATTGTACTATCCAACTACATAAAACTACGATGCCGACTTTGGGAACGCACCGAAAAGTGCTAAATGCGCACAAACGTACTTTTTGCATTGACAAAAATGCAATTTTTGCCGGGATGTTGGGCGTGAAATTGCGATGTTTCAATTGTACTCCCACTGCATAAAACACGTGCCGATTGAAGCACCGAAAGTGCTTAAATGCGACAAAGTACTTTACCTATGACAAAAAGAATTTGCCCGGATGTTGGGCTGAAATTGCATGTTTCCAATTGTACTAGTCCCAACTAGCATAAAACCACCCTTTGGGAACGCACCGAAAGGTGCTTAAATGGCGCACAAACGTACTGTTTTAGCCTATTGACAAAAATGCAATTTTTGCCCCGGGGATGTTGGGGCGTGAAATTGCGATGGTTTCCAATTGTACTAGTCCCAACTAGCATAAAACCACCGATGCCGACTTTTGGGAAGGCACCGAAAAGTGCTTAAATGGCGAACAAACGTACTGTTTTAGCCTACTGACAAAAAAGCAATGCTTGCTCCAGGGATGTTGGGGCGTGAAATTGCGATGGTTTCCATTGTACTAGTCCCAACTAGCATAAAACCACCGATGACGACTTTTGGGAACGCACCGAAAAGTGCTTAAATATCCCACAAACGTACTAATTTAGCATACTGACAAAAATGCAATATTTGCCCCGGGGATGTTAGGGCGTGAAATTGCGAAGGTTTCCAATTGTACTAGTCCCAACTAGCATAAAACCACCGATGCCGACTTTTGGGAACGCACCGAAAAGTGCTTCAATGGCGCACAAACGTACTGTTTTAGCCTATTGACAAAAATGCAATTTTTGCCCCGGTTCTGTTGGGGAGTGAAATTGCGATGGTTTCCAATTGTACTAGTCCCAACTAGCATAAAACCACCGATGCCGACTTTTGGGAACGCACCGAAAAGTGCTTAATTGGCCTACAAAAGTACTGTTTTTGCCTATTGACAAAAATGCAATTTTTGCCCCGGTGATGTTGGGCTTGAAATTGCGATGGTTTCCAATTGTACTAGTCCCAACTAGCATAAAACCACGGATGCCGACTTTTGGGAACGCACCGAAAAGTGCTTAAATGGCGCACAAACGTACTGTTTTAGCCTATTGACAAAAATACAATTTTTGCCCCGGGGATGTTGGGGCGTGAAATTGCGATGGTTTCCAATTGTACTAGTCACAACTAGCATTAAACCACCGATGCCGACTTTTGGGAACGCACCGAAAAGTGCTTAAATGGCACACAAACGTACTGTTTTAGCCTAGTTAAAAAAATGCAATATTTGCCCCGGGGATGTTGGGGCGTGAAATTGCGATGGTTTCCAATTGTACTAGTCCCAACTAGCATAAAACCACCGATGCCGACTTTTGGGAAGGCAACGAAAAGTGCTTAAATAGCGCACAAACGTACTGTTTTAGCCTATTGACACAAATGCAATTTTTGCCCCGGGGATGTTTGGGCTTGAAATTGAGATGGTTTCCAATTGTACTAGTCCCAACTAGCATAAAACCACCGATGCCGACTTTTGGGAACGCACCGAAAAGTGCTTAAATGGCGCACAAACGTACTGTTTTAGCCTATTGACAAAAATGCAATTTTTGCCCCGGGGAGGTTGGGGAGTGAAATTGCGATGGTTTCCAATTGTACTGATCCCAACTAGCATAAAACCACCGATGCCGACTTTTGGGAAGGCACCGGAAAGTGCTTAAATGGCGCACAAACGTACTTTTTAGCCTATTGACAAAAATGCAATTTTTGCCCCGGGGATGTTGGGGCGTGAAATTGCGATGGTTTCCAATTGTACTAGTCGCAATTAGCATAAAACCACCGATGCCGACTTTTGGAAACGCACCGAAAAATGCTTAAAATGGCGCACAAACGTACTGTTTTAGCCTATTGACAAAAATGCAATTTTTGCCCCGGTATGTTGGGGCGTGAAATTGCGATGTTTCAATTGTAGTCCCAACTAGCATAAAACCACCGATGCCGACTTTTGGGAACGCACCGAAAAGTGCTTAAATGGCGCACAAACGTACTGTTTTAGCCTATTGACACAAATAGCAATTTTTGCCCCGGGTATGTTGGGGCGTGAAATTGCGATGGTTTCTCAAATTGTACTAGTCCCAACTAGCATAAAACCACCGATGCCGACTTTTGGGAACGCACCGAAAAGTGCTTAAATGGCGCACAAACGTACTGTTTTAGCCTATTGACACAAATGCAATTTTTGCCCCGGGGATGTTGGGCGTGAAATTGCGATGGTTTCCAAATTGTACTAGTCCCAACTAGCATAAAACCACCGATGCCGACTTTTGGAACGCACCGAAAAGTGCTTAAATGGCGCACAAACGTACTGTTTTAGCCTATTGACAAAAATGCAATTTTTGCCCCGGGATGTTGGGGCGTGAAATTGCGATGGTTTCCAATTGTACTAGTCCCAACTAGCATAAAACCACCGATGCCGACTTTTGGGAACGCACCGAAAAGTGCTTAAATGGCGCACAAACGTACTGTTTTAGCCTATTGAAAAATGCAATTTTTGCCCGGGATGTTGGGGCGTGAAATTGCGATGGTTTCCAATTGTACTAGTCCCAACTAGCATAAAACCACCGATGCCGACTTTTGGGAACGCACCGAAAAGTGCTTAAATGCGCACAAACGTACTGTTTTAGCCTATTGAAAAAATGCAATTTTGACCCGGGATGTTGGGGCGTGAAATTGCGATGGTTTCCAATTGTACTAGTCCCAACTAGCATAAAACCACCGATGCCGACTTTTGGGAACGCACCGAAAAGTGCTTAAATGGCACAAACGTACTGTTTTAGCCTATTGACAAAAATGCAATTTTTGCCCCGGGAGTTGGGGCGTGAAATTGCGATGGTTTCCAATTGTACTAGTCCCAACTAGCATAAAACCACCGATGCCGACTTTTTGGGAACGCACCGAAAAGTGCTTAAATGGCGCACAAACGTACTGTTTTAGCCTATTGACAAAAATGCAATTTTTGCCCCGGGGATGTTGGGCGTGAAATTGCGATGGTTTCCAATTGTACTAGTCCCAACTAGCATAAAACCACCGATGCCGACTTTTGGGAACGCACCGAAAAGTGCTTAAATGGCGCACAAACGTACTGTTTTAGCCTATTGACAAAAATGCAATTTTTGCCCCGGGGATGTTGGGCGTGAAATTGCGATGGTTTCCAATTGTACTAGTCCCAACTAGCATAAAACCACCGATGCCGACTTTTGGGAACGCACCGAAAAGTGCTTAAATGGCGCACAAACGTACTGTTTTAGCCTATTGACAAAAATGCAATTTTTGCCACGGGGATGTTGGGGCGTGAAATTGCGATGGTTTCCAATTGTACTAGTCCCAACTAGCATAAAACCACCGATGCCGACTTTTGGGAACGCACCGAAAAGTGCTTAAATGGCGCACAACGTACTGTTTTAGCCTATTGACAAAAATGCATTTTTGCCCGGGGATGTTGGGCGTGAAATTGCGATGGTTTCCAATTGTACTAGTCCCAACTAGCATAAAACCACCGATGCCGACTTTTGGGAACGCACCGAAAAGTGCTTAAATGGCGCACAAACGTACTGTTTTAGCCTATTGACAAAATGCAATTTTTGCCCGGGATGTTGGGGCGTGAAATTGCGATGGTTTCCAATTGTACTAGTCCCAACTAGCATAAACCACCGATGCCGACTTTTGGAACGCACCGAAAAGTGCTTAAATGGCGCACAAACGTACTGTTTTAGCCTATTGACAAAAATGCAATTTTTGCCCGGGATGTTGGGGCGTGAAATTGCGATGGTTTCCAATTGTACTAGTCCCAACTACATAAAACTAGCATAAAACCACCGATGCCGACTTTTGGAACGCACCGAAAAGTGCTTAAATGGCGCACAAACGTACTGTTTTAGCCTATTGACAAAAATGCAATTTTTGCCCCGGGGATGTTGGGCGTGAAATTGCGATGGTTTCCAATTGTACTAGTCCCACTAGCATAAAACCACCGATGCCGACTTTGGGAACGCACCGAAAAGTGCTTAAATGGCGCACAAACGTACTGTTTTAGCCTATTGACAAAAATGCAATTTTTGCCCCGGGGATGTTGGGTTGGGGCGTGAAATTGCGATGGTTTCCAATTGTACTAGTCCCAACTAGCATAAAACCACCGATGCCGACTTTTGGGAACGCACCGAAAAGTGCTTAAATGGCGCACAAACGTACTGTTTTAGCCTATTGACAAAAATGCAATTTTTGCCCCGGGATGTTGGGGCGTGAAATTGCGATGGTTTCCAATTGTACTAGTCCCAACTAGCATAAAACCACCGATGCCGACTTTTGGGAACGCACCGAAAAGTGCTTAAATGGCGCACAAACGTACTGTTTTAGCCTATTGACAAAAATGCAATTTTTGCCACGGGGATGTTGGGCGTGAAATTGCGATGGTTTCCAATTGTACTAGTCCCAACTAGCATAAAACCACCGATGCCGACTTTTGGGAAGCACCGAAAAGTGCTTAAATGGCGCACAAACGTACTGTTTTAGCCTATTGACAAAATGCAATTTTTGCCCGGGGATGTTGGGGCGTGAAATTGCGATGGTTTCCAATTGTACTAGTCCCAACTAGCATAAAACCACCGATGCCGACTTTTGGGAACGCACCGAAAAGTGCTTAAATGGCGCACAAACGTACTGTTTTAGCCTATTGACAAAAATGCAATTTTGCCCGGGATTTGGGGCGTGAAATTGCGATGGTTTCCAATTGTACTAGTCCCAACTAGCATAAAACCACCGATGCCGACTTTTGGGAACGCACCGAAAAGTGCTTAAATGGCGCACAAACGTACTGTTTTAGCCTATTGACAAAAATGCAATTTTTGCCCCGGGATGTTGGGGCGTGAAATTGCGATGGTTTCAATTGTACTAGTCCCAACTAGCATAAAACCACCGATGCCGACTTTTGGGAACGCACCGAAAAGTGCTTAAATGCGCACAAACGTACTGTTTTAGCCTATGACAAAAATGCAATTTTTGCCCAGGGGATGTTGGGGCGTGAAATTGCGATGGTTTCCAATTGTACTAGTCCCAACTAGCATAAAACCACCGATGCCGACTTTTGGGAACGCACCGAAAAGTGCTTAATGGCACAAAACGTACAGTTTTAGCCTATGACAAAATGCAATTTTTGCCCGGGAGTTGGGCGTGAAATTGGATGGTTTCAATTGTACTAGTCCAACTAGCATAAAACCACCGATGCCGACTTTGGAAGCACGAAAAGTGCTTAAATGGCGCACAACGTACTGTTTAGCTATGACAAAAATGCAATTTTGCCCCGGGATGTTGGGGCGTGAAATGCGATGGTTTCCAATTGTACTAGTCCAACTAGCATAAAACCACCGATGCCGACTTTTGAACGAACCGAAAAGTTTAAATAGCGCCAAAAGTACTGTTTTAGCTTATTGACAAAAATGCAATTTTTGCCCGGGGATGTTGGGGCTGAAATTGCGATGGTTTCCAATTGTACTAGTCCCAACTAGCATAAACAACCGATGCCGACTTTGGGAACGCACCGAAAGTGCTTAAATGGCGCACAAACGTACTATTTTAGCTATTGACAAAAATGCAATTTTTGCCCCGGGGATGTTGGGCGTGAATTGCATGGTTTCCAATTGTACTAGTCCCAACTAGCATAAAACCACCGATGCCACTTTTGGGAACGCACCGAAAAGTGCTTAAATGGCGCACAACGTACTGTTTTAGCCTATTGACAAAATGCATTTTGACCCGGGGATGTTGGGGCGTGAAATTGCGACGGTTTCCAATTGTACTAGTCAAACTAGCATAAAACCACCTATGCCGACTTTGGGAACGCACCGAAAAGTGCTTAAATGGCGCACTAACGTACTGTTTTAGCCTATTGACAAAATGCATTTTGCCCGGGGATGTTGGGGCGTGAAATTGCGAGGTTTCCAATTGTACTAGCCCAAGTAGCATAAAACCACCGATGTCAACTTTTGAGAAGGCACCGAAAAGTGCTTAAATGGCGCACAAACGTACTATTTTAGCTTATTGACAAAAATGCACTTTTTGCCCCGGGGATGTTGGGGCGTGAAATTGCGATGGTTTCCAATTGTACTAGTCCCAACTAGCATAAAACCACCGATGTCGACTTTTGGGAACGCACCGAAAAGTGCTTAAATGGCGCTCAAAAGTACTGTTTTAGCTTATTGACAAAAATGCAATTTTTGCCCCGGGGATGTTGGGGCATGAAATTGCGATGGTTTCCAATTGTACTAGTCCCAACTAGCATAAAACCACCGATGCCGACTTTTGGGAAGGCACCGAAAAGGGCTTTAAATGGCGCAAAAACGTACTGTTTTAGCCTATTGACTAAAATGCAATTTTTGCCCCGGAGACGTTGGCGCGTGAAATTGCGATGGTTTCCAATTGTACTAGTCCCAATTAGCATAAAACCACCGATGCCGACTTTTGGGAAGGCACCGAAAAGGGCTTTAATGGCGCAAAAACGTACTGTTTTAGCCTATTGACTAAAATGCAATTTTTGCCCCGGGCATGTTGGGGCGTGAAATAGCGATGGTTTCCAATTGTACTAGTCCCAACTAGCATAAAACCACCGATGCCGACTTTTATGAACGAACCGAAAAGTGTTTAAATAGCGCACAAACGTACTGTTTTAGCCTATTGACAAAAATGCAATTTTTCCACGGGAATGTTGGGTCCTGAAATTGCGATGGTTTCAATTGTACTAGTCCCAACTAGCATAGAACAACCGATGCCGACTTTAGGGAACGCACCGAAAAGTGCTTAAATGGCGCACAAACGTACTATTTTAGCTTATTGACAAAAATGCAATTTTTGCCCCGGGGATGTTGGGGCGTGAAATTGCGATGGTTTCCAATTGTAGTAGTCCCAACTAGCATAAAACCACCGATGCCGACTTTTGGGAAGGCACCGAAAAGTGCTTAAATAGCGCACAAACGTACTGTTTTAGCCTATTGACAAAACTGCAATTTTTCCACGGGGATGTTGGGGCGTGAAATTGCGATGGTTTCAATTGTACTAGTCCCAACTAGCATAAAACCACCGATGCCGACTTTTGGGAAGGCACCGAAAAGTGCGTAAATGTCGCACAAACGTACTGTTTTAGCCTATTGACAAAAATGCAATTTTTGCCCCGGGGATGTTGGCGCGTGAAATTGGATGGTTTCAATTGTACTAGTCCCAATAGCATAAAACCACCGATGCCGACTTTTGGGAAGGCACCGAAAAGGGCTTTAATGGCGCAAAAACGTACTGTTTTAGCCTATTGACTAAAATGCAATTTTTGCCCCGGAGACGTTGGTGCGTGAAATTGTGATGGTTTCAAATTGTACTAGTCCCAACTAGCATAAAACCACCGATGCCGACTTTTGGGAAGGCACCGAAAAGTGCTTAAATGGCGCACAAACGTACTGTATTAGACTAATGACAAAAATGCAATTTTTGCCCCGGGGATGTTGGGGCGTGAAATAGCGATGGTTTCCAATTGTACTAGTCCCAACTAGCATAAAACCACCGATGCCGACTTTTATGAACGAACCGAAAAGTTTTAAATAGCGCACAAACGTACTGTTTTAGCCTATTGACAAAAATGCAATTTTTCCACGGGAATGTTGGGTCCTGAAATTGCGATGGTTTCAATTGTACTAGTCCCAACTAGCATAGAACAACCGATGCCGACTTTAGGGAACGCACCGAAAAGTGCTTAAATGGCGCACAAACGTACTATTTTAGCTTATTGACAAAAATGCAATTTTTGCCCCGGGGATGTTGGGGCGTGATATTGACATGGTTTCCAATTGTACTAGTCCCAACTAGCATAAAACCACCGATGCCAGCTTTTGGGAACGCACCGAAAAGTGCTTAAATGGCGCACTAACGTACTGTTTTAGCCTATTGACAAAAATGCAGTTTTAGACCCGGGGATGTTGGGGCGTGAAATTGCGACGGTTTCCAATTGTACTAGTCAGAACTAGCATAAAACCACCTATGCCGACTTTTGGGAACGCACCGAAAAGTGCTTAAATGGCGCACTAACGTACTGTTTTAGCCTATTGACAAACATGCAGTTTTAGACCCGGGGATGTTGGGGCGTGAAATTGCGACGGTTTCCAATTGTACTAGACCCAACTAGCATAAAACCACCGATGTCAACTTTTGAGAAGGCACCGAAAAGTGCTTAAATGGCGCACAAACGTACTATTTTAGCTTATTGACAAAAATGCAATTTTTGCCCCGGGGATGTTGGGGCGTGAAATTGCGATGGTTTCCAATTGTACTAGTCCCAATTAGCATAAAACCACCGATGCCGATTTTTGGGAAGGCACCGAAAAGTGCTTAAATGGCGCACAAACGTACTGTTTTATCCTATTGAGAAAAATGCAATTTTTGCCCCGAGGATGTTAGGGCGTGATATTGACATGGTTTCCAATTGTACTAGTCCCAACTAGCATAAAACCACCGATGCCAGCTTTTGGGAACGCACCGAAAAGTGCTTAAATGGCGCACTAACGTACTGTTTTAGCCTAGTGACAAAAATGCAATTTTTGCCCCGAGGATGTTGGGGCGTGAAATTGCTATGGTTTCCAATTGTACTAGTCCAAACTAGCATAAAACCACCGATGTCGACTTTTGGGAACGCACCGAAAAGTGCTTAAATGGCGCTCAAAAGTACTGTTTTAGCTTATTGACAAAAATGCAATTTTTGCCCCGGGGATGTTGGGGCATGAAATTGCGATGGTTTCCAATTGTACTAGTCCCAACTAGCATAAAACCACCGATGCCGACTTTTGGGAAGGCACCGAAAAGTGTTTAAATAGCGCACAAACGTACGTATTAGCCTATGACAAAAATGCAATTTTTGCCCCGGGGATGTTGGGGCGTGAAATAGCGATGGTTTCCAATTGTACTAGTCCCAACTAGCATAAAACCACCGATGCCGACTTTTATGAACGAACCGAAAAGTGTTTAAATAGCGCACAAACGTACTGTTTTAGCCTATTGACAAAAATGCAATTTTTCAACGGGAATGTTGGGGCGTGAAATTGCGATGGTTTCCAATTGTAGTAGTCCCAACTAGCATAAAACCACCGATGCCGACTTTTGGGAAGGCACCGAAAAGTGCTTAAATAGCGCACAAACGTACTGTTTTCTTATTGACAAAAATGCAATTTTTGCCCCGGGGATGTTGGGGCGTGAAATTGCGATGGTTTCCAATTGTAGTAGTCCCAACTAGCATAAAACCACCGATGCCGACTTTTGGGAAGGCACCGAAAAGTGCTAAATGCGCACAAACGTACTGTTTTAGCCTATTGACAAAATGCAATTTTTGCCCCGGGGATGTTGGGGGGGAAACTGGATGGTTTCCAATTGTATTAATCCCAACTAGCATAAAACACCAATGCCGACTTTTGGGAAGGCACCGAAAAGTGCGTAAATGTCGCACAAACGTACTGTTTTAGCCTATTGACAAAAATGCAATTTTTGCCCCGGGGATGTTGGGGGGGAAACTGGATGGTTTCCAATTGTATTAATCCCAACTAGCATAAAACACCAATGCCGTCTTTTGGGAACGCACCGAAAAGTGCTTAAATGGCGCACTAACGTACTGTTTTAGCCTACTGACAAAAATGCAATATTTCCACGGGGATATTGGGGCGTGGTATTGCCATGGTTTCCAATTGTACTAGTCCCAACTAGGATAAAACCACCGATGCCAACTTTTGAGAAAGCACCGAAAAGTGCTTAAATGGCGCACTAACGTACTGTTTTAGCTTATTGACAAAAATGCAATTTTTGCCCCGGGGAGTTGGGCGTGAAATTGGATGGTTTCAATTGTACTAGTCCCAATAGCATAAAACCACCGATGCCGACTTTTGGGAAGGCACCGAAAAGTGCTTAAATGGCGCAAAAACGTACTGTATTAGACTATTGACTAAAATGCAATTTTTGCCCCGGAGACGTTGGTGCGTGAAATTGTGATGGTTTCAAATTGTACTAGTCCCAACTAGCATAAAACCACCGATGCCGACTTTTGGGAAGGCACCGAAAAGTGCTTAAATGGCGCACAAACGTACTGTATTAGACTAATGACAAAAATGCAATTTTTGCCCCGGGGATGTTAGGGCGTGAAATAGCGATGGTTTCCAATTGTACTAGTCCCAACTAGCATAAAACCACCGATGCCGACTTTTATGAACGAACCGAAAAGTGTTTAAATAGCGCACAAACGTACTGTTTTAGCCTATTGACAAAAATGCAATTTTTCCACGGGAATGTTGGGTCCTGAAATTGCGATGGTTTCAATTGTACTAGTCCCAACTAGCATATAACAACCGATGCCGACTTTAGGGAACGCACCGAAAAGTGCTTAAATGGCGCACAAACGTACTATTTTAGCTTATTGACAAAAATGCAATTTTTGCCCCGGGGATGTTGGGGCGTGAAATTGCGATGGTTTCCAATTGTACTAGTCCCAACTAGCATAAAACCACCGATGCCGACTTTTGGGAAGGCACCGAAAAGTGCTTAAATAGCGCACAAACGTACTGTTTTAGCCTATTGACAAAACTGCAATTTTTCCACGGGGATGTTGGGGCGTGATATTGCCATGGTTTCCAATTGTACTAGTCCCAACTAGGATAAAACCACCGATGCCAACTTTTGAGAAAGCACCGAAAAGTGCTTAAATGGCGCACTAACGTACTGTTTTAGCCTATTGACAAAAATGCAATTTTTGCCCCGGGGATGTTGGCGCGTGAAATTGCGATGGTTTCCAATTGTACTAGTCCCAATTAGCATAAAACCACCGATGCCGACTTTTGGGAAGGCACCGAAAAGGGCTTTAATGGCGCAAAAACGTACTGTTTTAGCCTATTGACTAAAATGCAATTTTTGCCCCGGAGACGTTGGTGCGTGAAATTGTGATGGTTTCAAATTGTACTAGTCCCAACTAGCATAAAACCACCGATGCCGACTTTTGGGAAGGCACCGAAAAGTGCTTAAATGGCGCACAAACGTACTGTATTAGACTAATGACAAAAATGCAATTTTTGCCCCGGGGATGTTGGGGCGTGAAATTGCGACGGTTTCCAATTGTACTAGACCCAACTAGCATAAAACCACCGATGTCAACTTTTGAGAAGGCACCGAAAAGTGCTTAAATGGCGCACTAACGTACTGTTTTAGCCTATTGACAAAAATGCAATTTTTGCCCCGGGGATGTTGGCGCGTGAAATTGCGATGGTTTCCAATTGTACTAGTCCCAACTAGCATAAAACCACCGATGCCGACTTTTGGGAAGGCTCCGAAAAGTGCTAAAATTGCGCACTAACGTACTGTTTTAGCCTATTGACAAAAAGGCAGTTTTAGACCCTGGGATGTTGGGGCGTGAAATTGCTACGGTTTCCAATTGTACTAGTCCCAACTAGCATAAAACCACCGATGCCGACTTTTGGGAACGCACCGAAAAGTGCTTAAATGGCGCACTAACGTACTGTTTTAGGCTATTGACAAAAAGGCAGTTTTAGACCCTGGGATGTTGGGGCGTGAAATTGCGACGGTTTCCAATTGTACTAGTCCCAACTAGCATAAAACCACGGATGCCGACTTTTGCGAACGCACCGAAATGTTCTTAAATGGCGCACAAACGTACTGTTTTACCCTATTGACAAAAATGCAGTTTTTGCCCCAGGGATGTTGGGGCGTGAAATTGCGATGGTTTCTAATTGTACTAGTCCCAACTAGCATAAAACCACCGATGCCGACTTTTGGGAAGGCACCGAAAAGTGCTTAAATGGCGCACAAACGTACTGTTTTAGCCTATTGACCAAAATGCAATTTTTGCCCCGGGGATGTTGGGGGGGAAACTGGATGGTTTCCAATTGTATAAATCCCAAATAGAATAAAGCACCGATGCCGTCTTTTGGGAACGCACCGAAAAGTGCTTAAATGGCGCACAAACCTACTGTTTTAGCCTATTGACAAAAATGCAATTTTTGCCCCGGGGATGTTGGGGCGTGATATTGCCATGGTTTCCAATTGTACTAGTCCCAACTAGGATAAAACCACCGATGCCGGCTTTTGGGAACGCACCGAAAAGTGCTTAAATGGCGCACTAACGTACTGTTTTAGCCTATTGACAAAAATGCAGTTTTAGACCCGGGGATGTTGGGGCGTGAAATTGCGAGGGTTTCCAATTGTACTAGTCCCAACTAGCATAAAACCACCGATGCCGACTTTTGGGAAGGCTCGAAAGTGCTAAATTGCGCACTAACGTACTGTTTTAGGCTATTGACAAAAAGGCAGTTTTAGACCCGGGATGTTGGGGCGTGAAATTGCTACGGTTTCCAATTGTACTAGTCCCAACTAGCATAAAACCACCGATGCCGACTTTTGGGAACGCACCGAAAAGTGCTTAAATGGCGCACTAACGTACTGTTTTAGGCTATTGACAAAAAGGCAGTTTTAGACCCGGGATGTTGGGGCGTGAAATTGCGATGGTTTCCAATTGTACTAGTCCCAACTAGCATAAAACCACCGATGCCGACTTTTGGGAAGGCACCGAAAAGTGCTTAAATGGCGCACAAACGTACTGTTTTACCCTATTGACAAAAATGCAATTTTTGCCCCGGGGATGTTGGGGCGTGAAATTGCGATGGTTTCTAATTGTACTAGTCCCAACTAGCATAAAACCACCGATGCCGACTTTTGGGAAGGCACCGAAAAGTGCTTAAATGGCGCACAAACGTACTGTTTTAGCCTATTGACAAAAATGCAATTTTTGCCCCGGGGATGTTGGGGCGTGAAATTGCGAGGGTTTCCAATTGTACTCGTCCCAACTAGCATAAAACCACCGATGCCGACTTTTGGGAACGCACCGAAAAGTGCTTAAAAGGTGCACAAATGTACTGTTTTAGCATATTGACAAAAATGCAATTTTTGCCCCGGAGACGTTCGGGCGTGAAATTGCGATGGTTTTCAATTGTACTAGTCCCAACTAGCATAAAACCACCGATCCCAACTTTTGGGAAGGCACCGAAAAGTGCTTAAATGGCGCACAAACGTACTGTATTAGACTAATGACAAAAATGCAATTTTTGCCCCGGGGATGTTGGGGCGTGAAATAGCGATGGTTTCCAATTGTACTAGTCCCAACTAGCATAAAACCACCGATGCCGACTTTTAAGAAGGCACCGAAAAGTGCTTAAATGTCGCACTAACGTACTGTTTTAGCCTATTGACAAAAATGCAATTTTTGCCCCGGAGACGTTGGGGCGTGAAATTGCGATGGTTTCCAATTGTACTAGTCCCAACTAGCATAAAACCACCGATCCCTACTTTTGGGAAGGCACCGAAAAGTGCTTAAATGGCGCACAAACGTACTGTATTAGTCTAATGACAAAAATGCAATTTTTGCCCCGGGGATGTTGGGGCTTGAAATAGCGATGGTTTCCAATTGTACTAGTCCCAACTAGCATAAAACCACCGATGCCGACTTTTGGGAACGAACCGAAAAGTGCTTAAATGGCGCAGAAACGTACTGTTTTAGCCTATTGACAAAAATGCAATTTTTGCCTCGGGGATGTTGGGGAGTGAAATTGCGATGGTTTCCAATTGTACTAGTTCCGACTAGCATAAAACCACCGATTCCGACTTTTGGGAAGGCACCGAAAAGTGCTTAAAGGGCGCACAAATGTACTGTTTTAGCCTATTGAAAAAAATGCATTTTTTGCCCCGGGGATGTTGGGGCGTGATATTGCCATGGTTTCCAATTGTACTAGTCCCAACTAGCATAAAACCACCGATGCCGGCTTTTGGGAAGGCACCGAAAAGTGCTTAAATGGCGCACTAACGCACTGTTTTAGCGTATTGACAAAATTGCAATTTGTGCCCCGGGATGTTGGGGCGGAAAATTTCGATGGTTTCCAATTGTACTAGTCCCAACTAGCATAAAACCACCGTCCGACTTTTGGGAAGACCGAAAATGCTTAAATGGCGCACAATCGTACTGTTTAGTATTGACAAAAATCAATTTTTGCCCCGGGGATGTTGGGGAGTGAAATTGCGAAGGTTTCCAATTGTACTAGTCCCGACTAGCATAAAACCACCGCTTCCGACTTGTGGGAAGGCACCGAAAAGTGCTTAAATGGCGCACAATCGTACTGTTTCAGCCTATTGACAAAAATACAATTTTTGCCCCGGGGATGTTGGGGCGTGAAATTGCGATGGTTTCCAATTGTACTAGTCCCAACTAGCATAAATCCACCGATGCCCAATTTTGGGAAGGCACCGAAAACTGCTTAAATGGCTCACAAACGTACTGTTTTAGCGTATTGACAAAATTGCAATTTGTGCCCCGGGGATGTTGGGGCGGGAATTTGCGATGGTTTCCAATTGTACTAGTCCCAACTAGCATAAAACCACCATGTCGACTTTTGGGAACGCACCGAAAATGCTAAATGGCGCACAACGTACTGTTTTAGCTATTGACAAAAATGCAATTTTTGCCCCGGGGATGTTGGGGCGTGAAATTGCGATGGTTTCCAATTGTACTAGTCCCAACTAGTATAAAACCACCGATGCCGACTTTTGGGAACGCACCGAAAAATGCTTAAATGGCGCACAATCGTACTGTTTTAGACTATTGACAAAAATGCAATTTTTGCCCCGAGGATGTTAGGGCGTGAAATTGCGATGGTTCACAATTGTACTAGTCCCAACTAGCATAAAACCACCGATGCCGACTTTTGGGAACGCACCGAAAAATGCTTAAATGGCTCACAAACGTACTGTTTTATCCTATTGACAAAAATGCAATTTTGCCCCGGGGATGTTGGCGCGTGAAATTGCGATAGTTTCCAATTGTACTAGTCCCAACTAGCATAAAACCACCGATGCCGACTTTTGGGAACGAACCGAAAAGTGCTTAAATGGCGCAGAAACGTACTGTTTTAGCCTATTGACAAAAATGCAATTTTTGCCTCGGGGATGTTGGGGAGTGAAATTGCGATGGTTTCCAATTGTACTAGTCCCAACTAGCATAAAACCACCGATGCCGACTTTTGGGAAGGCACCGAAAAGTGCTTAAATGGCGCACAAACGTACTGTTTTAGCCTATTGAAAAAAATGCAATTTTTGCCCCGGGGATGTTGGGGCGTGAATATGCGATGGTTTCCAATTGTACTAGTCCCAACTAGCATAAAACCACCGATGCCGACTTTTGGGAAGGCACCGAAAAGTGCTTAAATGGCGCACAATCGTACTGTTTTAGCCTATTGACAAAAATGCAATTTTTACCCCGGGGATATTGGGACGTGAAAATGCGATGGTTTCAAATTGTACTAGTCCCAAATAGCATAAAACCACCGATGCCGACTTTTGGGAACGCATCGAAAGATGCTTAAATGGCTCACAAACGTACTGTTTTAGCCTATTGACAAAAATGCAATTTTTGCCCCGGGGATGTTGGGGCGTGAAATTGCGATGGTTTCAAATTGTACTAGTCCCAAATAGCATAAAACCACCGATGCCGACTTTTGGGAAGGCACCGAAAAGTGCTAAAATGGCGAACAAACGTACTTTTTTACCATATTGCCAAAAATGCAATTTTTGCCCCGGGGATGTTGGGGCGTGAAATTGCGATGGTTTCCAATTGTACTAGTCCCAACTAGCATAAATCCACCGATGCCCAATTTTGGGAAGGCACCGAAAACTGCTTAAATCGCGCACAAACGTACTGTTTTAGCCTATTGACAAAAATGCAATTTTTGCCCCGGGGATGTTGGGGCGTGAAATTGCGATGGTTTCCAATTGTACTAGTCCCAACTAGCATAAAACCACCGATGCCGACTTTTGGGAACGCACCGAAAAGTGCGTAAATGGCGCACAAACGTACTGTTTTAGCCTATTGACAAAAATGCAATTTTAGCCCCGGGGATGTTGGGGCGTGATATTGCCATGGTTTCCAATTGTACTAGTCCCAACTAACATAAAACCACCGATGCCGGCTTTTGGGAAGGCACCGAAAAGTGCTTAAATGGCGCACTAACGTACTGTTTTAGCCTATTGACAAAATTGCAATTTGTGCCCCGGGGATGTTGGGGCGGGAAATTTCGATGGTTTCCAATTGTACTAGTCCCAACTAGCATAAAACCACCGATGCCGACTTTTGGGAACGCACCGAAAAATGCTTAAATGGCGCACAATCGTACTGTTTTAGCGTATTGACAAAAATGCAATTTTTGCCCCGGGGATGTTGGGGAGTGAAATTGCGAAGGTTTCCAATTGTACTAGTCCCGACTAGCATAAAACCACCGCTTCCGACTTTTGGGAAGGCACCGAAAAGTGCTTAAATGGCGCACAATCGTACTGTTTCAGCCTATTGACAAAAATCAATTTTTGCCCCGGGGATGTTGGGCGTGAAATGCGATGGTTTCAATTGTACTAGTCCCAACTAGCATAAAACCACCGATGCCGACTTTTGTGAAGGCACCGAAAAGTGCTTAAATGGCGCACAATCGTACTGTTTTAGCCTATTGACAAAAATGCAATTTTTGCCCCGGGGATGTTGGGACGTGAAAATGCGATGATTTCAAATTGTATTACTCCCAACTAGCATAAAACCACCGATGCCGACTTTTGGGAACGCATCGAAAAGTGCTTAAATGGCTCACAAACGTACTGTTTTAGCCTATTGACAAAAATGCAATTTTTGCCCCGGGGATGTTGACGCGTGAAATTGCGATAGTTTCCAATTGTACTAGTCCCAACTAGCATAAAACCACCGATGCCGACTTTTGGGAACGCACCGAAAAGTTCTTAAATGGCACAGAAACGTACTGTTTTAGCCTATTGACAAAAATGCAATTTTTGCCCCGGGGATGTTGGGGAGTGAAATTGCGAAGGTTTCCAATTGTACTAGTCCCGACTAGCATAAAACCACCGATTCCGACTTTTGGGAAGGCACCGAAAAGTGCATAAATGGCGCACAAATGTACTGTTTTAGCCTATTGACAAAAATGCAATTTTTGCCCCGGGGATGTTGGGGCGTGAATTTGCGATGGTTCCCAATTGTACTAGTCCCAACTAGCATAAAATCACCGATGCCGACTTTTGGGAACGCACTGAAAAGTGCTTAAATGGCGCACAAACGTACTGTTTTAGCCTATTCACAAAAATGCAATTTTTGCCCCGGGGGATATTGGGGCGTGAAATTGCAACGGTTTCCAATTGCAATAGTCCCAACTAGCATAAAACCACCGATGCCGACTTTTGGGAAGGCACCGAAAAGTGCTTAAATTGCGCACAATCCTACTGTTTTAGCCTATTGAGAAAAATGCAATTTTTGCCCCGGGGATGTTGGGGCGTGAAATTGCGATGGTTTCCAATTGTACTAGACCCAACTAGCATAAAACCACCGATGCCGACTTTTGGGAACGCACCGAAAAGTGCTTAAATGCCGCACAAACGGACTGTTTTAGCATATTGGCAAAAATGCAATTTTTGCCCAGGGGATGTTGGGGAGTGAAATTGCGATGGTTTCCAATTGTACTAGTCCCGACTAGCAAAAAACAACCGATTCCGACTTTTGGGAAGGCACCGAAAAGTGCTTAAATGGCGCACAATCGTACTGTTTTAGCCTATTGACAAAAATGCAATTTTTGCCCCGGGGATGTTGGGGCGTGAAATTGCGATGGTTTCCAATTGTACTAGTCCCAACTAGCATAAAACCACCGATGAAGACTTTTGGAAAGGCACCGAAAAGTGCTTAAAGGGCGCACAAATATACTGTTTTAGCCTATTGAAAAAAATGCAATTTTTGCACCGGGGATGTTGGGGCGTGAAATTGCGATGGTTTCCAATTGTACTAGTCCCAACTAGCATAAAACCACCGATGCCGACTTTTGGCAACGCACCGAAAAGTGCTTAAATGGCGCACAATCGTACTGTTTTAGCCTATTGACAAAAATGCAATTTTTACCCCGGGGATGTTGGGGCGTGAAATTGCGATGGTTTCCAATTGTACTAGTCCCAACTAGCATAAAACCACCAATGCCGACTTTTGGGAACGCACCGAAAAGTGCTTAAATGGCGCACAAACGTACTGTTTTAGCCTATTGACAAAAATGCAATTTTTGCCCCAGGGATGTTGGGGCGTGAAATTGCGATGGTTGCCAATTGTACTAGTCCCAACTAGCATAAAACCACTGATGCCGACTTTTGGGGAGGCACCGAAAAGTGCTTAAATGGCGCACAATCCTACTGTTTTAGCCTATTGAGAAAAATGCAATTTTTGCCCCGGGGATGTTGGGGCGTGAAATTGCGATGGTTTCCAATTGTACTTGTCCCAACTAGCATAAAACCACCTATGCCGACTTTTGGGAACGCACCGAAAAGTGCTTAAATGCCGCACTAACGTACTGTTTTAGCATATTGGCAAAAATGCAATTTTTTCCCAGGGGATGTTGGGGAGTGAAATTGCGATGGTTTCCAATTGTACTAGTCCCGACTAGCATAAAACAACCGATTCTGACTTTTGGGAAGGCACCGAAAAGTGCTTAAATGGCGCACAATCGTACTGTTTTAGCCTATTGACAAAAATGCAATTTTTGCCCCGGGGATATTGGGACGTGAAAATGCGATGGTTTCAAATTGTACTAGTCCCAACTAGCATATATCCACCGATGCCCAATTTTGGGAAGGCACCGAAAACTGCTTAAATGGCGCACAAACGTACTGTTTTAGCCTATTGACAAAAATGCAATTTTTGCCCGGGATGTTGGGGCGTGAAATTGCGATGGTTTCCAATTGTACTAGTCCCAATACATAAACCACCGATGCACTTTGGAAAGCACCGAAAAGTGTTAATGGCAACGTACTGTTTTAGCTATTGACAAATGCAATTTGCCGGGATGTTGGGGAAATTGCATGTTTCCATGAACTAGTCAACTACAAAACACGATGCGCTTTGGAAGCACCGAAAAGTGCTTAAATGCGCACAAACGTATGTTTTAGCTATTGACAAAAATGCAATTTTTGCCCCGGGGATGTTGGGGCGTGAAATTGCGATGGTTTCCAATTGTACTAGTCCAACTAGCATAAAACCACCGATGCCCACTTTGGGAAGCACCGAAAAGTGCTTAAATGGCGCACAAACGTACTGTTTAGCCTATTGACAAAAATGCAATTTTTGCCCCGGGGATGTTGGGGCGTGAAATTGCGATGGTTTCCAATTGTACTAGTCCCAACTAGCATAAAACCACCGATGCCGACTTTTGGGAACGCACCGAAAAGTCCTTAAATGGCGCACAACGTACTGTTTAGCCTATTGACAAAAATGCAATTTTTGCCCGGGGATGTTGGGGCGTGAAATTCGATGGTTCCAATTGTACTAGTCCCAACTAGCATAAAACCACCGATGCCGACTTTTGGGAAGCACCGAAAAGTGCTTAAATGGCCACTATCTGTTTAGCCTATTGACAAAAATGCAATTTTTGCCCGGGATGTTGGGGCGTGAATTGCGATGGTTTCCAATTGTACTAGTCCCAACTAGCATAAAACCACCGATGCCGACTTTTGGGAACGCACCGAAAAGTGCTTAAATGACGACAAAGTACTGTTTAGCCTATTGACAAAAATGCAATTTTTGCCCCGGGATGTTGGGGCGTGAAATTTCGATGGTTTCCAATTGTACTAGTCCCAACTAGCATAAAACCACCGATGCCGACTTTTGGAAGGCACCGAAAGTGCTTAAATGGCACAACGTACTGTTTTAGCCTATTGCAAAAATGCAATTTTTGCCCCGGGATGTTGGGGCGTGAAATTGCGATGGTTTCCATTGTACTAGTC
>CM037786.1:8666302-8716302 GCA_021229015.1 Solen grandis | reverse complement strand
AATGTAGTTAGACGTCATTCTACAAAAGAAAAGACTGGTATTTGTGATGGATTTTAAGTAACATTCGAAGGGCCTAATCACGCTATAAATTGCTAGAATAAGCTGCAGTTTGCCGAAATAGCTCGCATTATTGTCAAGAAGGTTTGAGGTCCATTTAATGTAACATATCATTTTGTGTTCTAGGTTCGAAAGAGATAAAAACCCGTAACTCTTAAAAGGACCCAAATGATTATCAAATTTTATATTAGAATCTATATTAATATCTACAAAGCGATAACTGGGTACAGAGTTTGAAGGTTTTTAATCGTTTTAGCAACTAAACATATATTGTATTTTATAAAATCTGCCTCAAATTCGTTTTGCATTACCAAAACGACTGATGATTGTGGACAAGACTACAAATAAATACATTCTGAGTATAATTAAAAAAATGCATAAGTAACACAGAGATGTCATGGATGCGGTAATAGGAATACCATACCTGTCAGAAAAGCATTTACTTTACACAAAACTTAATGAATATACTCTCTCGGATTTCTGAGATCCGCGATTTTTTTTAGTTTGTAATCCCCACTCGGTCCTTGAATTATTACAACTGGGGTGTGTCTTACGACCAAGTTAAATAGAACTTGCAATTATGGAAATTTGTAAATTGTTTATTACATTTGCTGGTAAACAATTATATATGACATGTATATAATATGTACATAACCAGATGTCAGTTTAAGTAACACACGTGGTATTGAGGGCGATATGAAAGTTATGGACTGCCAGTCGGACTGAGGAAGGTATATGGATAGAAGCGAAGCTGAATACTGAAGATGTTCCAAGATTTTATGCAACCTTTAATCGTCAAGGATATCGTACGGAGCCCGTATGGCACACGTTTTTAAACGCTTTGCAGGAACGGTGTTGACACCGGTTGTCCGTAGTACCGAAAGGTCACCATACGTTGACATTGCAACATCCATGCTCTAGTCATGTGAGCATTAAGCTAAGCTTTTACGGACCTCGCGGTACTCCAAATCCAAACGGCTCTTGTAACATGTTCTACCGGGACGTCGCGGTACTCCAAATCCAAACGGCTCTAGTTACAAGTTCTACCGGGACCTCGCGGTACTCCAAATCCAAACGGCTCTTGTTACAAGTTCTACCGGGACCTCGCGGTACTCCAAATCCAAACAGCTCTTGTTACAAGTTCTACCGGGTCCTCGCGGTACTCCAAATCCAAACAGTTCTTGTTACAAGTTCTACCGGGACCTCGCGGTACTCCAAATCCAAACGGCTCTAGTTACAAGTTCTACCGGGACGTCGCGATACTCCAAATCCAAACGGCTCTAGTTACAAGTTCTACCGGGACCTCGCGGTACTCCAAATCCAAACGGCTCTTGTTACAAGTTCTACCGACGTCGCGATACTCCAAATCAAACGGCTCTAGTGCAAGTTCTACCGGGACCTCGCGGTACTCCAAATCCAAACGGCTCTTGTTACAAGTTCTACCGGGACCTCGCGGTACTCCAAATCCAAACGGCTCTTGTACAAGTTCCACCGGGACCTCGCGGTACTCCAAATCCAAACAGCTCTTGTTACAAGTTCTACCGGGACCTCGCGGTACTCCAAATCCAAACAGCTCTTGTTACAAGTTCTACCGGGACCTCGCGGTACTCCAAATCCAAACAGCTCTTGTTACAAGTTCTACCGGGACCTCGCGGTACTCCAAATCCAAACGGCTCTAGTTACAAGTTCTACCGGGACGTCGCGGTACTCCAAATCCAAACGGCTCTAGTTACAAGTTCTACCGGGACCTTGCGGTACTCCAAATCCAAACGGCTCTTGTTACAAGTTCTACCGGAACCTCGCAGTACTCCAAATCCAAACGGTTCTTGTTATAAGTTCTACCGGGACCTCGCGGTGTTCCAACAGGGTTCTTTGCAACCTCTCCAGACTTCGAAAATGTTTACGACCTCGGCAAATCTCTTCGCTTTCAAAGAATCTGTGCGATGCTCGTTTAAGTGTCAACTTAAGTGTTATACTTAAATACAATTGATAAACCTTTGGAACACATAATATGAACTATGCATTAATTATGTTTAAAAGTAGCTTTATATTCACATACGGTCAAAATTCATGACCGTTGCAAAATTTCGACTGAAAACTGTTTTTGTGCGCGGAGCTCGTGAGAGTGCTCGATGCATAAAAGCTGATTTCAATAATAGCTTTCTTGTATTAGAAGGTTTATAAAGTTATCTCGAGAGAAAAATGATTGGCCTTCCTTGACGCGTAACACTAATATCTTATTTTAGGACCGCTTAACACAGTATTATTATTATCGTTTTATTAGATTGTTATCATGCAACATACACTCAAGGGAACACTGTATAAACACTCCATCAGGCACTCCATCATGTTATCATGCAACATAAACTCAAGGGAACACTGTATAAACACTCCATTGTTCAATGCCTTAGATTTGACATATTGCAACGTTCGGTCCATTTTTCAAAAATCAGGATTTCTATTTACGACAAAACGTACATTAAGGTTCTGGGACACGTACCATAAAACAATGATATATACCGGAAGTCATCGACGAATATCCACGGTATATATTCCGTAATCGCTTCTTATATATCGTGGGCTATTTAGCTGGCAAAACTTCGTTTTCATGAGTATTAATCAGCTTCTTGCTGACCAATGGAAAAACGCAAAGTATTTTGAATTCCCCTCGTTGAAATTTACAACAGCAAAAGCTGACTTATTGTTCCCGCAAGTTAAACCGCAACGATTAGCCGAGGAGCCTGTCGTCAGCTCTACATGGTAGAACGAAGCTAACTTTTTGAAATCCCGCTTAGTTTCATTGGTCAAATGCTCCCTGCTGTTCACGTGCTGTCTTTGCCATAGATCTAATGAAATGCCTAACCATTAACTCATGAGTACGAAGTTTTTCTAACCAAATATCCCACGGTCGATTTAGAAGCAAAGCGTATTTTCCGACGATGACCGAAAGTGATATATTGGAAAACAATGGTAAATTTTAGTTATTAATCCATGTGTAGCTTAGTTATGATATACAGTAGAACCTTGTTAATCCGAAGTCATAGGGACCGGGCTGAAAACTTCGAAATAATGATAATTCGGATTAAAAATCCAGTGATAAATTTCGGTTTGTGTGCATGTATGTTTGCGTTATCATTACCGGTGAGTATCGTGAAAATCGCTGCGTCGTAAAAACAACTGCTGGTACGTATGAAATGAAAACCGGATGTTGTACGTAAGAAGGTCTTCACGGAAATACAAACACATACAGCGGGTAGGGTTTAGCCAATCCCAGTTATTCCCCCGGACACACCGGGTATTTCACTGGATTGTTCTGACATTGACAATTGTGAGGAATTATCTTCGGAGACAATAATTCTTTCGGACGTAAGTGTGCAGAGACGACAAAAATTCACATAAAACACAAGTACTCAAGATCTTTTTTTTTTTTTCTTTTTTTTTTTTTTACTTTTATTTACAAATGCATAAGTCCTACCGTAGTAGGAAACATTAGCAGCACAGCAGCACAAAAACATATAGATATATAAAGTACAAATAAATCTAATGGAAAACGGCTGGTGGGATTATTGATTATACTGGAATCTATAATCTTTATATGTATTAAACCTTCTCTCTCACTCTCTCTCTCCCCCCCCCCCCCCCTCTCTATCATAGAGTCTCTCCTCGCTATATCTATTTCTAAATCTGACACCTGGGTTTATCTGCTGACGCGTGTCTGTTACTCAACCTGTCAGACATCGATTAGAAGTAAGAATAGGAATCATGACCCGTGTACGATTAAGTTAAGGGCGATATATCTTCGAAAATGTACGAAAATTGACTTCGAAATAAAAATTGAAAAATAGGTATAAATAGTGAACTCGGGACCGGGATTTAACTTCGAAATAGCGAAAAAATCGAAATAGCGAAATTCGGATTAAACATTTTATTTTTATTTAAAATAAGAAGGGGAAAAATTGGGACCGAAAAATAAACTTCGAAAAGGTGAGGAATTCGGTTTAACGATGTTCTTTTGAATATATTTTCTTTTGAAATGCTTTGTCCAGATTGGCGCCGAAAAACAAAAATGACTTCGAGTACAAGAATGCATTTTTTTTATTATGAATATGATTTCTTTTTACCAGAATTTGGCTTATCTATATATTATACAGAAACAGAACAGAGAAGAAAACGAAGAAGGGAAGCTAGAAGAAAAAAGCTTTCATTTTCCTTACTTAATATCTTACATACTATAATCTAAAGGTGCGCTTTTGTGCTTGTGTTTTTCAAAGTTTATAAATTTCCTGAAAGCATACAGTCTGAACATAGTGTAAATACTATCATGGACCTTACATTAAAGAATTGATTCAACTTATTATTAAATGCATATGTAAAAATATGATTTTTTACTACGGCTTATAGAATTAAATAATAAGTGAAGCAAGAACCTGAGATCATTCGTCAAGGAGAAAAATAGGATGGAAATAAAATGACCCCACTGGAAATTGAACCTACAGCCCTCAGTTACAAATACCCCAATTATGAAAACTCTCTACAATAGAAGGCAAAGCATTAGAGTCGCACTTTTGTATTATACATCTTAACAGTGTGATACGCTGTTTGTAATTTATTAGTGTTATAGATTAACATGTTTGTCAACTGTTATTGTATAAATACAATTTTGATCTAAAATTAAGTAAATACTTAAAATTGTCACATTTAAATATCCACTTATTTTTGTTTGATAAAGTAACATGAAGGATTTCTTTTTTAAGAAGCTTTTCACCTGAGCTTTACAAACCTTATCAAAGAACAAATATAAAATCTATTTGTTTTCGTTAATACCCGTTTCCTTGGGGTTGCAAGAAGTTTTTTTTTTTTTTTTTGTCTTCTTCGCTTTTTCGAAATAATTCAGATAATATTCTTTTTTAATTATTGACAACCGATACACTAGTTTTTAGTTTGCTAGTGAATAAACAAAAGTCATGCAAATCTTTAAAATCCCGAACCTCAAATAAAATGACATGGAATACACTTAAAGTCAGGTAAACGTGCATGTTGTACATACATGAAGGAACGTGTACATGAAGATGTGTATATATGTATCTGTGTGTGTGTGGTAGCGCAAGTATGTATGTATGTATGTATGTATGTATGTATGTAATACCGCAATACACATAATACCGCGATTGTTGTTAAAAAACAGCCTAATAACTCTTATTTCTCAATTTTTCTATGCACGCGTAGTTATTTTTTTAGCAGAAAATGATTACGTGATTTTATTTTTACTTTTCGTAAATATAATTGTCTATATTTACACTTAATCATTCTTATTGTTGAGTGACTATAAAAATATACAGTAAAAAATAACATCATCTTAGAAATAACTGTCATATTGATCAACCTTATTATTATTATTATTTTTAATTTCAGCTATAAGGTAGCCCATTTATTCACCCCATAATTGGTGTTAGGGGGTCGGGGATCCATCCCCCAAAACACCTCACAAGCAAACATACAAAATTATGAATACAACACTTTCAACAGAAATGATATTTGATGATTGGTTAACACAGTTTATAAGATTATCTATATTTGTATCAAATACTGTGTGTTCTGGACAAATTCACTAAGGAATATTTGCTTTTGTTTGTTACTCTTTGGTATTTGTAATACAACATATTGAACCAATATACATAGTTTCCACATCTGTGAATATCTCTACTTTTGGCAGCCATCTTGAATGACAAATTCAAGGGATTTTTTTAAAATAAATTACATACAGGAGCAGAATTTTATTTTCCTATAATTTCAATATTTCTGCTTCAAAAATCAAAATGTATACACCATTAAAAAGCCCTTGAAATTCACATTTTTAGATAACATAATTCCTATAATAAGAAAAAAGGTATAGGTTCATCTTTCAACAAAATAAACAGTTTAACTTCTTGGGTATAAAGCTTTTATCTTCATTAAAATATCATTTTCATATTAAAAATGATTAATCAATGCTGTTCAATTTGACATTAACTTCAGTATGATAGACTGGAAAATAAAAACGTAGTGGTAATTTTCAAGAGGGCCATGATGGCCCTGGGTCGCTCTGCCCTGTGCAAGCCATAAATCGAGTGAGTACTTTAGGACAAGAAGAATTTTCAAAGTACTGTATACATATAAGGAAAATGGGCTTAGCTCCCTGGCGGCCTTTTTTTTCAAAGGATCAAAATAATTTGAACAATCTTGACTTGACTTGACTATTTGGGTTATCGTCGCTTCAATAGTATTTCAGTCATATAGCGACGTCCAGCTAATTACAGGTGGAGGAAGACCCCGAATGCACGGAGGCATTCGGGCAGAACCACCGACCTACCGCAAGCCAGCTGGAAGGCTTCCTCACATGAAAATCCGAATGACCCTGCCGGGATTCGAACCAACGTGATGAGATGCTGAGTGAATGTTAAAGTCAGCGACTATACCCTCTCGGCCACGGAAGCCTCTGAACAATCTTGGTAGAGTGTGATCTAAGGAACATCTGTCACCGGGTGTCCAGACCCCCCCCCCCCCGAGATTTGGATATTATGCATAAAATATACATAATAAAGGGTGCCCCCCCCCCCTCCCCCACTATGTCATGTGATATTCAATCGTGGGATTTCTTTATATTTCTTCTACTATATCAATATTTGTTAAAGTCCACGAACTTCTAAAACACCTGTTATACGTCAAGAAATCCGTAATTTACTGCGAATACACTCCCCCTGGCCCTACTAGTCTCACCATATCTGCTTATATCGCCCTGTCTGAACAACTAAAGAGTCCCGAGGTATTTCCCGTATTCTTTAATTATAATTTTCATTATAGAGACTTAAGAAATTAATTTGAACATGCCCGAGACTTCCTCCTTATGAAATAATCAAAAATATATTTTTCTCTTGTACTGGAAAGTTAAGGGGAAATATCTAATGCATTCTCAGACGGAATATTACGGTATAGGAGCTTGCATTGATTCAGGATAGAAATGTTAACAGAATATAATGTAGACAATAACCCATAATAAAATCCATTATAAGAACCGTGCCTTATCCGAGGTGAATTCTTAAATCAGGCATCAATGTTTATGCTTTAAACAAAATTATCTCGACGTACGCTATCCAAAGAATTTGATATCTTTTACAATCTGACTAAAGTACACGATCTTCCTACGGTAAGATCTGAAGACGACCCATTTGAAGTGTTCTCCTATGAAACCGGTTTTCCAGTAACATCTATTTATATCTCAGCCAATCAGAGAACGTCTTTCAAAGGATGTATAATGTAAATAAAACAATTAAAATATGTCTTGGTTTGTTTCTTGAAGAATGTATCGAAATTTAGCCCCTTTCCGGTAATTACGGTATTTTTTGCTCTTACTGCAGTGCTACAGAAAATGTTTTTCAGTCCTTGTTAAAAGCTAGCGTTCATTTTTGGACTAAAACATTCTGCTTTATTCACAATGAATCCCCAAAGGATTTACAAAAAAGGTAAAGTATGTTTTGATGAACTAGTTTATTACAATGAACTATATTTTATTATGAATTTAATTTAGATTTTTGACAATCAGCTTTCATGTTTTGAGCAATTTTGCGCGCGACATTTACGTCGCACATTTATTCATTAAAATGTAAACAATATGAGGTTGTAATAGTTTGATTGACACCCATAATTTAAATATATAATTTTCCATCTCATGACAGATTCAGGTTTTTATCGAGAAACCTTTCAAACGATTTAAACACATCGTCTTCATAGTGCAAATGCAGACGACCTAGTTAAAATCAATATTGACAAGTTAAAGGATTATACAGTAGATTCTGAACTCTTTTTTTTTTAATTTAGATAGAAACAGTGGTAAAATTTTGATTTTTTTCTTGCTAATTCAATACACAATCTAGTCCGTTAATCTGCTACTTGTGTCAAAATTGATTTATTGAAGGAGGGTTGTTTCAAAAGCGTTTTCAACTGTTTCTAAATATTAACAAATTCCAAGGCAGCCAAACAAGTTAAAATCTTATTTCATGGTTATTAAAATAATGACCCTCTTAATTAATAATAAATTAATTTCTGATGATATCTTTAATTTTAAAATAAATTTGATTTTTAGATATTTAGCTCTATACTGCAATAAAATGAACAGGTTTTAGAAAATAAATTGCTGAAATTTTACAAATGAAAGTTTTCAGTAAACACTTTATTATGTGTGCATAAGACTGCACATTAAATACCAGTGTGCAGTTTGAATTTAAAACATATTTTATTGTTGAAAAAAAAAATCGTAGTTCTTATTCAGTCAAATTGTGCTTTTTTCCTAACCAAAAATGCCCTCTTCCATCCCCATTTTGTTTGGAAAATGGGCCTTTTTTCAGATGCTTTGTTAATTCCCCTTTGAACTATCTTTTCTTCATGAAGAATAGCCAAATTGGATAATTCATTCCATGGTTTCTTGTCTACCTGTTTAGTGGAAAACTAATATTTTTAAAGAATACATTATTTGTTTCAGGCCAGAATCAAAGTTTTTGATGACAAAACCATGGTGTAATTTGCCACTGGAGTGTCATTTTGAGGGTGAGTTAAAAATGAAAGGAAAAAAAAATGCATTGGTCAAGAAAAATGAATATAGTTCACATTTTGAACAAATACAATAAATGTAAATAGCATAGAATGCATGCCTCTAAAAGAATTTAGTTAGATAAACATTGTTTATGATAAAAATTACCATAAACAAGTAACTGGTGTTGTATGCAACACATAAAGTCCCCTACCGGCTCCACCTTGACTCAATATGGTAATCAATCCCATTTTTTGCCATATTTTCACTATTTCCGTTACCATAGCAACCACAATTTTAGTCGAAGAACAAAAATAAAATGACGTGCATAATCTACACATTGCCATCTAGTCATATACCAAGTTTCATCAAGTTAACTTGCTTAGTTATCGCGGGATCCCATTTTTGCCATATTTTCACTATTTCCGTTACCATAGCAACCACAATTTTAGTCGAAGAACAAAAATAAAATGACGTGCATAATCTACACATTGCCATCTAGTCATATAGCAAGTTTCATCAAGTTAGCTTGCTTAGTTATCACGGGATCCCATTTTTGCCATATTTTCACTATTTCCGTTACCATAGCAACCACAATTTTAGTCGAAGAACAAAAATAAAATGACGTGCATAATCTACACATTGCCATCTAGTCATATACCAAGTTGCATCAAGTTAGCTTGCTTAGTTATTAAGTTATCGCGGGATCCAGATTTGAGCGGACAGACGGACGGACAGACGGAGGGCAAACCTATAGTCCCATCCGGTGTGAACACCGGTAGGGGACTAACAAAGTTCATCAAAGGATGTTTTTTTTAAAGGCATGCAAATGTATACTTTTAACTAAACAACAGACATTAAGAAAAAAAATGAGGTGATCTTAAAAAATGTCACAAGGCAATATAAACAAATTGGGAAAAAAAAAAAATATTTTATACTGTTAAGATTTCTTTGTATTGAAAAGAAAAAAAAAGATCAAATCAAATTTAAATGTACTGTACTCATATGATAAATTGTATTCTGTGTTGGACAGACATAATATTTCAAATCAGCACCATTAAAACCACCTTTCATTTACAGTGACAGTTGTGATGAAAACTTGAAACTAGTCATTGAATGATAATTGTTGAGAATAATATTTTAGAATATTACAAAAATATGAAGTTATTTAACCTCATAGTGTTGAATTTGGAATTATGGTACATGTATTCTGCTTGGTTTTGAGTTAAAATTTCTGTCAATAATTCATCTGATAATTTGAGCATGTTATTGTAACATTCATTAAATGATCATTGTTACTTTTTTCAGGTTGCAGTTAGCAGACATAGAATTGGAATAAAGGTGTCTCATTCCAAATTCAGATGTTGGTGGATGTTGGACTTGTTTTGTGAATATCATATTATCTTATCTAGAATATCATTAAACAACTATAAAAGCATGTTGTGTTATAATTAAATGTGTGTGTGTGTGATGTAAATTATATATAAAATTTCTTAAAAAAATAAAATTAAAGGTGAACACATTGTCTTAAATATGTTTAAAAGTGATTGATCTGGCAATCACTCATCTAAACTATCATGATTTCTTATGTATAAGAAATCTACACAATAAAAAAAAGATAAAGATATACTTTTAAGGTTTATTTTAATCTTATTTACTTTTCATCAATTTAGAAACAAAATCTTACAACATATACTAAACCATATCTACGGTTCATGGACCAGTACTTTGTGGCCGGGAAGTTGCATAGTTTTAGTATATGCCTCTTATGAAAATTGCTGTTTGCTGTAGTGCAGAGAGAGAATTTTTTCATGTCTTTGATAAAACAAATGCATTGATGACCTAATTAAAAAAAATAAATAAAAACATGTTTGTGTGTGTGTAGATAAAGATTACTGAAAATAAATCATTGAAATGACCAAGTAAATTTACTTTAATGCCATGCAATTCTAAAACTCACAACTGATTGCTCTCCCTGTATATTTTTCATTCATATGTATTTACAATCATCTTTGCTGCTATTCACTGCTATTGGTCTTTTAAACCTACACTGACAATAATCATCATCATCATCTCAAAATGACATCATCATCGGTTCATCGTCATCATCTTTCTCTCTCCTTGAATTAGGAAATGTGTATTTGAATGTTAAATTTACATGTTATTCACTAATTGTAGTGTTTTTTTAAAGTCCCTACATAAATACATTCAGTATTAAGAGAACCTGATTTAAGATTCGTTACCTAACATTTCTAAATAATTATTCGAAATTGTATCTTATATTTGTCTTCATTTAAGTGTAATGTAGCTCCAGGTATTTGTATACAGAATCCCTGGTAGCTCTTATCAAATTGCAACATACAATTTCTCTCTCTAAAACTTTTATAACGCCCCTCACTGAAGATTCGAATTTTGTAACCGTGTTAATTTCATAAGGACGCGATGACATTGGTTAAAGATAGACAAGAGTGTGTCGAGCACCCTGGTTGAACTAGTAACTTTATTTTATAATTTGTGTATTGTTTATTCTGACGTCAAGTCAGGAATATATCTTTCATAACAAAACAAAATGGCCGCCTATATTTTCTTTTCAATGTCGACGTTGACGGATTCTATAGACGTCGCTAAGGTGACGTTAATATTCCTGCTGAAATGATTGTGCTAAATATAGATATTAAACACTTACAAAATTCTGCAAGCTACGATCTGATTGGCTGATACAGAAATATCTAGAACACGAACGTCAACGGGTCGTCCTCAGATCCTAATGTAGCGTGGCGTATATATAGGAGATGACTTTAGTCAGATTGATATCTTTTATATTTTGTAGCTTCGGAAAATGACGCACAGAGATATAAACAGTGCAAATATTTTAAACACTTTATTTTAAATATTAAATTTTATTTTCCTGCAGGATAAAATGTGTATGCTGTCGGTGCCAAATGACCATTTGGTTGAGCAAACAAATATCGAAATCTATCGCACTGAAAGAGTTGTAATTGTTGATAGGCGAGTCACGTGATGAAAAAGCGGAAGTGAACGTGCGTGCCAGGGATTATGCTGTCAGTAAAATGTAACAGTTCAGGACTGAAAGATTATAGTTTTATTATCAAGTTTTATTATCATTATAAAAGGTTAGATTTAATACGGAAATATGCAAAATTTACTTCCTAAACGATGAAGCTGTTTGTTACTTTGCTGCGAATACTAAATACTTTCTTAATTTAGTATATTTTGTCCCATGATGTCACGGAAAAGCAACTCTTTGTTTATTTTAGAAATCATTATAGATTTTTATATTCCGTTAATGTCACTATATTGAAACCAACGATTGCATACATGAAACATCCATATCGCCAACTCTACCTGTTTTATTTTTCCATTTTGCTTTTGTTTTATAGTATATATATATTGGCGTATTAAACTGACTTAACTGCTCACATGATTCTATAATTAACGGGGTAACATGGCCGAGTGGTTATAGCAGCTGACTATGTATTGCCCCCTCGAGATCACCGTTGTTGGCTCGATAGTCGACCTGTTCACACAGAATATATAATCTGTGAAAGTCTCCCAGCTGACTTGTTGAAGGTCGATGGTTCAGTTAGGACTCCTCTGTGCACTCAGGGTGTTTAACACTAGACGTCGATATAATTAAATACTGTTGCGGCGATTTCTCCAAAACAACATAAAAACAACAGGTATGATATCAATCATATTCTAAAACATCATAGCAAACACGTCTTAAACAACAGTTTTTATAACTTAAAATTTCTTTTTTACAAACAATTTTAATGTTTGCTTTGTATTTGTGGGTTATTTAGCATCTTTACTATATGTTTTCACGGTTTGATTGTCTTCAGACAGGAACATTTGAGAATTCATCGCCGAGACATGCTAACACGTGTATAGGTAATATAGATTCAGATACAGATATTTTATTCGACTTAAACTTTACAGTTTTTCGTCTTACAAATGTATACATTTAATATAACAAAAACACGTGACATGTTAATAATCTCAACAAAAAAAAAAAGAAAAAAAAAAGAAAACATTTACAAAATATTCACTCACTCATACATGCAGAACAGAACAGAACAATAATTATAAAGTTTTGAAAAATAATTGAGGTAATATCCGGTCGGAGATACTGTCAAGTATTCCTATATTTAGAGTAGGCTCTATAATTATGAAAGGTTTTCTGTGAGTTTTACCCCAAGTATTTATCTAGTTTATTTATAGACTAGTTGTTGAAATTATATCTTATCTAATGAACATTCTATTATTTCCGACGTTTCTTTTTTCGGCGTAAGCTGTATAAAATGGATTTTAACGTATTTCTTGAACCAATCTAATCATGGTTAACAACCGAGTAGTTCGAAAAAGCACTTGTTTTATAGGTTTACATAAATTATTTTAGGGTTCATATCGTTGTGTATCATCGTCAATTTGTAAATATCAATTTAATCTACCTATTTAAACATCAAAACCATCCAGTTGAAAAATTGAAAAATTTTCAAATCCGCTAATTATGTTGTGGCCACGACTTAATAAGTTGTGGGAACGACATAATTGGCCAATCAGAGCCCTCAGTCAGAGTTAATGGCCACAACATAATAAGCGGATTTGATTGGCTAATTAAGTCGTGGCCACATATTTTTTGTTTTCCCGAGTTAAAAAAAAAAAACCGGAAAACAATATTTTTTGTTTTCCGAGTTAAAAAAAAAATAACACGGGAAAACAAAAATTATTGTTTTCCCGAGTTAAAAAAAAAATTAACTCGGGAAAACAAAAATGACTGTTTTCCCGAGTTAAAAAAAAATTAACTCGGGAAAACAATATTTTTTTGTTTTCCCGAGTTAAAAAAAAAAATAACACGGGTAAACAAAAAAAAATTGTTTTCCCGAGTTAAAAAAAATTAACTCGGGAAAACAAAAATGACTGTTTTCCCGAGTTAAAAAAAGAATTTAACACGGGAAAACAAAAATGACTGTTTTCCCGAGTTAAAAAAAAAAATAACTCGGGAAAACAATACCAAAAAAAACAACTATTGCACATGTCACCTCAGTGCCACCGTACAAATGTGAACATTACTCACTCAATTAAGTAAGCATCTTTCCCACAATAGATATGTATTACTTTTTTAATCAGTCGAACATGCATTATGCAGCGACTTCACTAAAATGGGTCAGTATTGTTCAAGCAAATAAATGAACGTTATGCACTGAATTAGGTTAATACGTTTAACTAAAATAGTTGAGAATAACTCACTGAAATGCGTATATTTGTAGGTATACAAAATTGTATGTACACATATAATGTTAAGATATACATTTTTCACATCAGGATTGTAATACATCATTGATTGTGTACAAAACCTGTCAATAAACTTAAGGTTTTCTGTTTCGGGGTCGATTATCACCACAGCATCTTCGTATCGAATCAGGAAGATAGGATAACATAATTTCACGGAATGAAAGATATTGAACCATGTGTAACGCAGGTGACATCGAGGATGAAAACCTTTTTGTTTGTCTTTGTCAAGTTTATCGTGATGTACGGAAGAATATATATATATATATATGTATACTAAGAGATTACCCAGATGTGGGATGTTTCCCAACATGAAACCCTTTTTGTGGGCTGGTGAAAAAAAGTGGGCTGTTTATATCACCCCACTTTTTCTCGACCCGATTTCCATGCAGTATTTACAGTATACAATCCATCAGTACAAAATTGATACATTTAAGTTTCACATGGAAACCATATATATGCGCTCGTAGCATTGATCTCCCTTTATACTGACCACTCACAGTCCAGTTTATACTTGCGCGCTGAATATATATCGCCCCGTAATTTTTACCTGTAAATATATAACACCCAATCTTTTTGAAAAACTATGTTTTCGTTGAAGTCATCTGGGGTCAAATAAATCCCCTTGGATACAAGGTTTATAAATACACCGCTTATTAAACGACGTGAACGATGTTCCGTGAGAATATATTAAAATAGATTAACATGCCATAATTGAAATTACTGCGTAATTAGTAAAATGTTTTCAGAATAAAATATTTAACTTTTGCGCACATTACACCCCTAAATTCGGTATAATTACCTATGTAATGTTTGGTTATTATTAGATTATGTACTCAATACATAGTTCTAAAAATCAGTGATCTTCCCTACTCTTGGTGGCCATATTTACAGGCAAATTCAGTGGATTTTTTATGAATGACATAGAAGCAGAATTCTTATTTTCTTATTATTTCGTTATTTCTGCTCCAAAAATCAAAATGTAAACACCATAAGAAAGCTCTTGAAATTCATAATTTTAGGATGGAATATTTCAAATATGTATGGATGCAAAAAAAAAAAAAAAATGCACAGTAAAGAAAAAAAAAATATGGGTTCATCCTTAAACAAAATAAACAGTGTAACTTTTTTTGGTTATTAAGTTATTACCGATGAATTCATCAGAATATCATTTTCATATCTAAAATGATTTATTAAAGCTGAAAGACTGAAAAATAAAAGCACCATTTTGATTTAAAAACAGCAAGTATTCTCAACTTTCGGCCTGCATAAAGTTATACCTTTAAAGATGGCTGCCAAAAAGAGTCTTTCAGTGCCTAGGACATCACACGGGAACTATGTATTCCAATATCAGATATGACAAATAGTTCACGTTCAATGCAGAGTTCAGGGAAGGGGGTTGCAATACAAAACAATGCAGACAGTGACAATGCAAGCGGCTTGCCGCTTTGCCCGAAGCGTGAGAAGGGTGTGTTTTTTTTATTATTTTAAAGCAAATAAATATTGCTTTCTTGTGAGTTTTTGGGGGGTTATGTATCTGCATTTATGTATGGTCCGGGAATTTTAGAGGGCCAAGTGCGCCCCCCCCCCCCCCCCCCATTGAATCCACCGGTGCAATGTAAATGAACATCACTCAATATTATACAACAGTGTTTATTTCATGTCTTTTCATAGTGTACCTAAATAAACTGTATTTTATTTTACGCTGATTATCTAAACCGTTCAATTGTGGCTATAATCACTGTACTTTTTTACACCAGAAGACTTATATGTTCGATTAATGTATACATGTATCAAGGAGGTAGAGGCATGGGTGTAAGAATGCAAGGAAATTACCAAAAATCTGATAGATCTATGTACTGATACAACAACAGTAAACAATTACATGCATAGGTATCTAGAAGTTTTTATCAGCTCACGTGCATTTATCCGAAATTTAATTTCAATTTTCATGCAACAGCTTTAGACTTAGGTTAAACAGTAAAAAGTGTACAGTTTCAATGTTTCATGGATACGTTCAGTCTTGCGCATTCATGCAAAACCTAGTTAAGTGTTGCGCTTATATTCGTATAAAACCAGTACATGCTTTAGAATATGATTCGCCACTCGTGAAAATATAACATTTTATGTTCACTCAGTGAAATTATTAATCGATCATGTGAGAGTTAAAAAAACAACAACAATTTTTTCTTTTTATTTAATGCTTTACAGGCCAGAAAGTAGCTGTGGTGTTATTCACAAAATTTGTCAAAACTGGCGGGATTACCTCGCGTGCGTGGCGTTTTTTAAGACGTCATTTCTTGCGTGAAACCCAGCACAAATGACGCTCCAATCATTTTATAACGTAGGGTCGGGTTCAAAGTCCAGACTGAAAATTTTGAAAAAGGTAATATTCACTGTTTTAAGCAGTGAAATTACCATTTTTAATTCACTGATATTTCCGTATAATCCACCGAAAAGCATTAAATATATATATATATATATTCCAAATAAAAGGTTGTCATTAGTATTACTTTCAATTGATATCATATTTTTACAATGATATTGTAATGCCCTGGCATTACTGATTTTACTTATCTCTGTATTGTCTTTGGGTTGACTCTATTTATCCGGTCTGGTGATTTTTGTAGCTTTGTCTGGCAAATCACATAAATTTTGACAGTTGGACTGACTTATCTGACTTATCTGTCAGTTCAACTAGCCCAATTTAATGCATTACGCCAGGAATTCTCTGTACACCTCCGTGTCACACAAGCACCCTGTCTTGATGTAAACAAGCCATGTAATCCATTCGTGTAATGTCTGTATTTGATTATTTAGTGTGGCTTAAATGTTATATCCAGCTTGGTTCACTTCCATAAGTTGTTGTAATGCCCTGGCATTACTGATTTTACTTATCTCTGTATTGTCTTTGGGTTGACTCTATTTATCCGGTCTGGTGATTTTTGTAGCTTTGTCTGGCAAATCACATAAATTTTGACAGTTGGACTGACTTATCTGACTTATCTGTCAGTTCAACTAGCCCAATTTAATGCATTACGCCAGGAATTCTCTGTACACCTCCGTGTCACACAAGCACTCTGTCTTGATGTAAACAAGCCATGTAATCCATTCGTGTAATGTCTGTATTTGATTATTTAGTGTGGCTTAAATGTTATATCCAGCTTGGTTCACTTCCATAAGTTGTTGTCAATGTTTATGCTATGTGAATCCTTTTAATTCTAGGTGAAACAGTGTATTTTTAGAAGTTTTAAGTCGATGTTTACACGTGGGCGGCCATCTTTGAATTTACTATTTCCGGTTGTTGCTATGGGCAACTTAACTGATGCTGTTGCGCTGTATACTGTACTATACTCAAAAGTTTATATAAAGTTTAAACAATATGGCCCAATTTATTAACCCTAGAAAAAGGTCGTACCAGGTACCTACTTAATAAAGAAACAGTTTATTGTATTTTAGTGTATGATCGTAATGATTTAAATATTTAAACTTGTTTGCGCACTTACTGCAGCAAGGTATGCACTCTTGCGGCATTTTGGATGCAGTGTTAAAGATGCGACGTTAGTGTCGCATTTAGGGATCGGTTTAATCGCAAATGCATCGTAAATGCAACACAAGTGCAATGTTTTGCTGCATGCTACCTCGGTAGCACTGATTTTAGTATAAATACCCTGCGTCCGTTGTGCACAGGGACTTCAGGCTTCGCACTTCAGACTTTAGGTTCAGGCTCCGCATTTCGAGCTTTCGAATTTATTTAAACGCCGTTCAGGCAAGGTTACCAATAATAAACTCAGGTACTTTAATTACTTAGTGCCGTGGTTAAAGATTATTCACTTTAGTTTTTTTAATATAGTAACTTTTTGTGACTTTTAAACCATACAACACATTTTTGTTTAGTATCAAAGTATACTAGATTTTAACCCTGTACTTTAACAAGTTTATGAGATAAAGTAGAACTCCGGTTTATGCTTATTATGTGTGTATGCATTATTGTGCCAAAGACTTGTTTAATGCATTGGTAAATTTAGGGCTTTCCACTTGGTGGTTTAAAGGTATTTTTGCATACTTTCAAGGATCTCTAGATGTATATCTAAGTGGAGGTAGAATTGTTAATTTATTGGAGTCATTTTATCACATTGTTTATTGTTAAGTAGACACAGGATATACCTGTGAAGAATTAAATTTAGTATTGTTTAACGTCTTATTTTGTTCTTTGAGTAAAAGTAGCATTTGGCGAATCCTACACAAATTCTATATACAAAATATCACCTCCCTATTAAACCTGAAGTCCACTCTCAGCATAGTACCATCTAGTGACTGCTGTGATATCCACATGCTGACAGAGTCTACATGCACACGCATATGAAAGTGCATTAACCTGTGACCTGAGGCATTAACCTGTGACCAGGCCCGTGAAACTTGATAGCCTGTGGCAAGGACAAGACCATCCCAAGACAATCGACCATCATAGAACCTTACAACTCAACATAAGCACGCACACACACCGAAGCCCTAGCGCGTAACAATATTAATGTTTAGCACGTGGCATTTTCCTCTCGTCCAATCAGATGCTAGAATTTGTTCATAGTCACTGTGGACTACAACTAGTCCAACTCTTTTGTAAAATCAATAAGTGTGGACTATGCAACCACATAACTCACACTTTTGTGAAGTTTTGTCGCTAGTGGAAGGAAATTGCCATATGCTAAATAGGTAGTTCATAGTTGCCTTTAACTACACGATATAGTCACTCGGGCTCCGCCCTCGTGAGTATATCGTGTAGTTATACATCTGACTTCATGCTGTTTAGGAATTATGTCCAATAAAATTGCATTATACACTTTATCTATTTTCTTCAGTATTTATTTTAGTATTTTTAATCATACATTTACAATGTCAACATTGTTACTAAAATTATTCAGTTGTATATGTAAGGGTTATGACCTGTAAACCATGCACATATCCAATTTTAATTTTGAAATTAAACAAAACTTAAGACTCAAAGACTCATTTTTAAAGTTTAATTCAACTTAACAATTAGTGTTATTCAATTAATCCAAAAACTGCCAAAATTTGCGTTTTGCAAATGTGGGGTGTATACAAGTATATACATTTCCTAAGCATATATTTCACGCCGTACTTCGGTATATGCAGTGTATTTTCTGGCTTAACATCTAATTAATAACATGTCTATTTTTTCTTTCATCGCAGAAACACAAAAATGTATGCTACCCAAGAACACATGAGATTTGATATGGCTTATCGGGACTGATCTGCAGTTTGTGGGGATAATAAGTAGATCTTGCTGTGAGAAGCGTTATTATAGTTTCATGGTCAATAAATATTTGCATGGTTGGTGCTTGTATATGTATAAGAAAAACTGGGATGATTATGTAGAAAGCCGTCGTTATAAGTATGATTATTTTCTTTGATTCTCCATTTTACGGCTGTGCATTCTTCTGGGCAATGTTCATAAAAAGCTCATATTAAAACAAGAATAATCAATTGCTGTAATTAAAACCTTGAAACATGCCAAACTATCGCAGACATTTTCTATTTTCGAAACATTCAAGACACATACATGAAACGTTCAATCCACGTTGATTTTATCAGTCTAGAAAAAAAATATATGAAATAACTAAATATTGTAGTTGTTATTTATGTCTTGGACGAAATAATACCGACATTACATATCAAAGTGCTAATAATTTTGGTGATATTGAAGTGTGTTACCACACTGCAGTATCACGCCGTAGACATTAAGCATGGTGTCACATTTAATAAAATTATCATGACACCGGGGCAACCAGACCTGGAGAGACAAATAAATATGCCTAGCGCCAAGCAAGGGAGCTACACTGGTATCATTTTTTGCGACTTTAGTATGTCGGACTGGGGATCGAAACCACGACCTCCTGAGTGTAACAATGAATTTTCATCACTCTTTTTATCAATCTGAAAAAAATATGACATTGTGTGTTTTTGTCTTGTGTGAATCTTATGCTTTTGCATAAATTTAAAATTAAAATTGGATAAGTCCACGACTTCTGCTTTGATACCTTTTGAGTAATGCCCCGGACAAAAATGGGACAGGCAAACGGACAGACAGACACTCAATATATTCCCCCCATATAAATATGGGAGGAGACATAATTAAAAGGAAGTACAATATAAAAGCCAATATTAGCTTGATATCTGATCATGAGCAGCATGCATTTCATCGAGAAAACAACAGGCACATATTTAATGAGCCGTTTTGTACCTGTGATGAGAAAGTCATATTTTAATGAACATTTCGTCATTCTGAGGCATGGACAGTATTTCAGTCATAAAGCGACGTCAGCTAATTACAGGTGGAAGAAGACACCGAATGCACGGAGGCATCCGGGTAGACCACCGACCTACCGCAAGCCAGCTGGAAGGCTTCCTCTCATGCAAATCCGAATGACCCTGCCGGGATTCAAACCCAGGCGGTTAGGGGCTGAGTATATGTTAAAATCAGCGACTTAACCCTCTCGGCCACGGAGGCCCCGGAGACGTGATCAGTGATTTTAAATCGAATCATCGTCATGCTCACCATAAGCGGTAACAGCATGTGTGAATGGTCAGGATATTAAGATCAAGATGTTTTATTTATTGTCCGCACAATATCTTGAGCAGAAATAAGCCTAGGTTTGTGAAACTTGGTAGGGACATTGCCCACGGTCAGTTGATGATCCCTTTAAAAAATTATGGTCATTGGGTCAAAGGTTAAGAACAAAGTGACACAATGACATTTAAATAAAATCCTTTTAGACTGATTACTTGAGAGGGAATAAGCCTAGGTCTGTGAAACTTAGTAGAGACATTGCCAGTGGCCTGTAGATGACCCCTATGATTTTGAGGTCATATAGTCAAAGTTCAAGGCCACAATGACACAAATGTCATTAGAGCAGCAAGCCTTATCGTTTGTTCGGGACAAACGAAATATCTAGTTCTTCTTCTTATTATTTTTTCTTCTTTTCTACGCCTTAATTTATATATATTGAAAATTTAATGGCATATACTCCAAATACTGAAATTTCAGTTTCAATTATTTTCATTTGCCTATGACGTCACATGACGTCACACTTAACGTTGTCTACAAATGTTTGTACGCGCTCTACGGCCAATATTTCTTGACAGATTTTTATAAAAAAAATATCACAGAATGTATAATTATGTTACGTAAAAGTTGTGCATCCCGGTGTCCGTTTTTCTAAATTCAAAAAGTCAATTAGTCTATGGCAAATCCAAGATTGAACTTCTAATTTTACGCATATATTTCTATATAGTTTTAGGTCCCAGGACCATGATAATTTTGGCATATATTTCAGATAAAGAAATTTTCATTTCTATAATTTTCTATGACGTCATATATAAGTTTGTACGCGATCTATATCCATTGTTTCTAAACCGATTTTCATAAAAAAGAATGTATATGTTACGTTCTAGTTGTCCATCCCCGTTCCGTTTTTCCAAATTCGAAAGGCAAAGGTTCTATGGCTGGTACGAGATTCGAACTATTGACGTCAAATTTCAAATACGTATAAGGTCGCTTCCAGATGATTTAGAAAGCTGATACTTGGACAGAATAAAAGTATCTTAGTCTTTTTTACATTTTGAGATGAAATTCATATGACGTCATTAGACGCCATAAGGTCAAAAGTCTTGCTTGTTAAAATTTAACGTTTTTTAAGGCCTGTAGGCTTTGTTTAGTTTGATTTGCATGAGATTTTAACCGAAGGTGCATCATAAGTTCCTATGGAGCATGTCAATCCGTTTCCGTAAAATTGCAAAGGTCAAGGTTGTATTCGAATTATCGTTTTTTTCTTTGACCTGTAATATCTCAAAACCAGTAAATATTTTATCGAGAAAGAATGTACATTATTTACAATGCTTTGAAAAGCCTTCTTTATGATATAAAAGTTTTTAAGATCGGGGTTGAATCTGTTGAACTATGGCGAAAAAAAAAATCCATAAAAATGTTAATCCCCAGTGCGCTTAACAATTTATATCTCAAAAACCGTTTTTTCAAGCACTTCGTGAAACCTAAGAATTTTTTTTTGTATGCGAGCAAACTACAGTTTCAAGATATTTTGTGCAACGATTTCACGTACCGTTTGAAAAAAAAACGGCTAAGAAGCTAATGGAGATCCAATATTCCGCGGAAAGCTTATATTTTTTACCTAGGACTTACACTTCTCCCATCGAAATCGATGAAGAAACGAAATACTTACGGGTAATTTTTATATGCTTAAGCAGAGCCAAATGTTGACCGTTTTGTCTTGGTTTTGATGCCTTTAGTGACGTCACGGTCACGTGGTATTGCTTCACTGTAAGTTAAAGCATATTCGGAAAATATCCTATCAGAAAATGTAATTGCCAATGGCTAATAACAATGAAAATTGTATGGCAAATATTTTAGACCATGTCTTTTCTAATGTAATGATTATCAAGTTCATATAACGTCGTATGATGCCAGATTAGACGTCAGGTAAAATGTTTGCACGCGCTCTGCAGAATTTATTTGTGAATGGTTTTTTCTTGTAATTTTCACAGAAGGTGTAAGTTATGTTTTAGGTTTGAAATTTGCACATGATGTAATTTTAAAGGTTTCCCTTAGATTTTCAAAGGCCCGACGCTATTTGACGTCATGACGTTCTTATATGTTTTATTTTTCGTGCAATAAATTTGATGTGATGCTAATGGTCCAGAATGATGAAAATTTATGGCATATATTTTAGATGCTGAATTTTTAAATGTTATGATATTCATATTCATCTGATGTCAAAATTGACGTTAGGTCAAAAAAAATTATATGCGCTCTGCAGACATTATAAATGGATGGATTTTCCTAAAATTTTCACAGAATGCTGGTTATGCTTTAGATCCCTAATGTCTTTTTCGTATTCTGTATACATTATTTTTTAATTGATCAAGTTTTAAACGGGTTGCAGAAAGTCCTACCGTTTTCCGTGCAAATGAAAATCTAGTTTCTTATTATTATTCTCATTTCTTCTTCCTTATGAGGTTTAAATTAAAATAGATTGCCGATGAGCAAGCAGCTTGAAATTTTAACAGTAAGCAAAGTGACCTTTGCGCTTTTGATTGTTGAAAATTATGTTTTCATGTGATGTCACGTCAAATTATCGATATTTTTACGCGCTCTACAGCCGTCATTTCTGGGCGGAATAGCATGAAAGTTTTACAAAATGTATATATTACATTCTAGATGTGCACCTCCATATACGTTTTTCAAGATTCGAAAAGGTTCTATGGTTAAACAATCATTGGACCTGGTGATGTATTAAATTATTACGAAACTTACAGATAAGCTAGAAGTTTGATATTTGGCCTTAACTTGTGTCCTATCGATTTTTTTTTAGATCTACGAAGACTTACGTCACATGACGTCAAATGGCGTCATGACTCGTTAACAAACTTTTAATTAAAAAATCATGGTTTTTCAGTTCTGCCCACCTCAGTTTTTGACCGATTGCCTTAAATTTTAACTGAAAGTGCAACATAGCATCTTATTGTAAAAAATAACTTCCATTTTCGGAAAACCAGAAAAGTCAAGATCACATGTCAATCATCGGTTTTTTCTTTAGCTTAAATATCTCAAAAACGATTAATATTTTACTATGGGTTAAATTTCAGATGACATTCAGTTTTTGAAGATCGGGTTTGAATCAGTTGAGTTATTTCAGGAAAAAAATTGACGGTACCGCAAGTTCATTTAACTGCTTATATCTTAACAGATATTGAATTTTGTAAAGATTCATAGAATTACAGGGAGAAAACGAAACAACATGAACATATTTTTGCAGATTTTTTTGCAGTTTTCTCAAGGTTTAACCGTTCATATTTAAAAAATTGTTTAAGATAACTTTTTATTTAAAACGTATGAAATGTTGGGAATTCGAAGACCTTTCTAACTGTACCCAGCTTTTCAAAATTGAACATCATATCATGAAGTTACATAAAAAAATAAGAACCAGTTTAAACCGTTCTTACTTGAATTTATGCAGGGTGTCCCAGTTATTTAATTTCTTAGAAACTATTAGTTTTTGAAAATAACTTAAAATACATTATTCATAGCTTGATGTAATGCCGTTTAAATGGTATGAAGACTATAATAATCAAAACATTAACTTAAAAGTTATGGTTGGGTAGTATTTATTGAATATTTTTTGCCAATTTTTGCATGTTTCCTGAGGATTAACTGTCGATATCTCAAAAGCCGTTACAGATAGGTGGATACATGGGGCAAGTGAAATGATGGTAATCTCAAGACCTTTCTAACGGTACCTAGCTTTATGAAATCGGACATCATATTAGGAAGTTACATGAAAAATGAGCAATAATTAAATCCGTTCTTTCATGCACTTCTGCAGTTGGTCCATATCATTTGATTGCTTTTTTCTAAGTATCTATTAATTTTTGAAAATAAATTTAAAAACATTATTTATAGCTTAATGTGTATGCTGTTTAAATGGTATTAAATGGTATGCCACAGCAGAAAGACATTTTGGGTTTGTTATGTTTTTTCTTCTTATTATTATTAATATGATTCTTTCTTCAATTCTTTTGAGGTTCAAATTGAAACAGGTTGCCGATGTGCCAGGAGCATGAAATTCTATCAGAGGTCAAAGTGTCTTTTGAATGCAATAATTTCCATCGTCATATGACGGCATGTGACGTCAGGGTTGAACATAGCTACAAAAGTTTGAAAACATTCTGCAGCGGTAGTTTCTGGTCAGATTGACTTGATATTTTCACAGAAGGTGTAAGCTTTAGGATGTAGATTTGCACCTTTGTCTTTAATTTTCAAAAATCGAAAAGTTCGGGATTTTATATCGAAACAGAGAATCGAACTTCGGTCATAAAAATATAATTTAGTGTTACAAAGGCTCTTGATGAGATAGAACCATGAAAATTAGACATCTTATGTGACCGGAGTTTTTCTTCGTATTCTGTGACGTCTGACGTAGTGCGACGTCATTTGATGTCAGACTGTAATAAGCAATTTTATATTCAAATTAAGCGGTTAAGCAAGATTTATTTTTTGACCGATTTGCATAGAATTTTCACTGAAAGTGCAGCATTGTATAAAGTAACTTCCGTTTTTGTTGTTTGTTTTTTTTTTTAAAATCGAAAAGGTCAAGGTCATATGTTAATTATCTTTTTTTTTGGCCGTAAATATTTAAAAAACGATAAATATAAATATCTCAAAAACGATAAATATTCTATCGCGACACCATGGGTATAATTTTGTTATAGTTTTATAGACCTTTCAGATGGTATTTAGTTTTTGAAAATCGGGGTTGAATCGGTTGAGTTATGGCAGAAAAACGAAATGTGGACTTTTAACGAAATGAAACGATCTAGTTTCATGACTTTGAAGATAATCCTTATGATTTTTTTCAGAATTAACATACTAAGATGTGAAGTGATGTATGCTGCAAGAGGTCAAGAGGCTGCAGTCGATCAGTGCAAGCCCCAGGAACATAGACCACCTTAATACCATTTCTGACCAACAAATGTAACATTTCCTTGCACCTGTGTGCTGCAAATACGTCAAAAATACAAAGCGCCTTCTGGCGAAGGGGCAAATTCTCTTAAAATAACACTGAGCGCCAAATTTTAACCTCCAGGTAAATATTTGGCGCTCAGTGTAATTTCCGCCAATATTTAGCATCGCCAATACAAAACGCTCTTGTTTACGCGAAATTTTTGCCCCGCAGAAATAACCCGCTATACAGTATTTGTTTAGTCCTGTGATTATGACGTCATGGATATTAAAGCAATATATCATAAAATAGGCTAATTGCTGTATGAACTTTAAACATGCACGAATGCCGTAGCTTACAATGTGCAAAAGGTCCTGAAAATCTCAAGAGATTACATCATCAAACATAGCAGATATTCATGTTTTTCGGATAAGGGCTTCTATGTGAAATCTAGCAGTATGATGAAAGGAAAATAAACGGTTATTGGGTTGCCCGAAATAAATTGCATGAGGCGGTATTTTTCCAAGGTTACGATTTATATATCTGGCCTTGAAAACATCGAGGCATGACAAGATGCAACAGCTGTCGGCAGTATGTTGTCTATATCGGTTTAAGATCTGTGGATAAACCGATTAATTTCATACTTGCAATTCAAATTATGGACGTTTATATCCTGTTGTATACGGAGCGAAAACGATATTATTTGGGTAGAATATAAATATACTATACCAGTTGTCTTACTTTATACATTTTGGTGAAAGATATAAAAGGATCGACAGCTGGACAATATACCTATATTAAACACCTTGTACCTACCAGGGTCGCAACTGGCACCTGGACTCCCAGCCAGATAGTGCGTAACATCCAGAACTTTCTAGCTACGCCCTTGTATATCTTTCACCAAAATGTATAAAGTAAGACAACTGGTATAGTATATTTATATTCTATTAACTATGGCAACTGGCTTTCACCCTCGCAAGCCAGGTATTATTACGGCATCGTATTAACTTCATTAAACGGGCTACGTGACCCTCCGGTGTTGTTCTGGAGATAAGTCGAAATGGGTCGAAAATATATCTATGGCGCATAGTAATGATTGTGGTAAAAAGTGTTTCCTAAAAGACATATGAGACATAAATCAACCGTTGTTGATAATAAAACATGTATGCTAGATTTTCCCACAGACACTTTTGCAATCATTTTTAGATTTCGTCTACATCAGACAGACACTGCGATATCATGCATGTGGCACATACATGTGACAACATACCACAATGTTATAATATCCTGACACCGGGCCAACTAGTTCTGGGACTACGCTTTTTTATGCTGGTGTGTCCCTCCTTTCCTTTTCTCTCTATCTTCCCATCTTGCCCTTCCATTTCCATTTCAGATTGACATTAAATATGATGTTCAAAATATTCATTTTTTCTTGTCTTTTCTTTCCTGTTTTTCCCCCTTTTCTTTCGGTCTCATTTATCTTCCTCTACCTTTTACTTATCCCTCATTTTTAGAAAACGACAGATACGAAATTTTATTTTTACAAAAATGTAAATTGTACAACTAGATGACTAAATAAATCAAACCGAAGACACATCTTGTACAGATGCAGATACTGAGTATATTTAATTTAGCTGAATTCAACATCAATGTCATTTTAAAATTTCCTCATATGTTATCTTAATTTAAATATCATGTTTATGAATCTCATTCTCGGTTTTCTTGCCAAATAACCTTGAATGTCTAAAATAACCACTTTTGAGGTAAATTTTAACATAAAAATTATTTCTCCATAAAGATGATCACTGAAAAGTGCACAATGTACTTCATTATATATTCATTTTATAAATAAGTGAAAAATATGCCACGCATCAAACTCGCACAGGACACGTTGACATGGTCCGTGCATACATGAGGTTTAATATTTGTAAGGACCAAATTTCGACACCACTGTGATATGTTTATAAATATGAAAATATTAACAAAAAAAAATTTTAAGTTTAAGGCCGCAAAATTATCTTATTTTTAAGAGTCATTCAGAATCTCAACATTGTATATAAGCTTTTAAACCAATATTCAAAAATCTCAGAGGAACGCCCTAGACCAGCTCTTACATGGGAAAGAGACATCGTCTCCAAAACCCACCCTACCGCTCCAGTCGACAACTTCCGACATCTCTATGACGTTTATCCTTTTCTATTTTTCCCTAGATTTAACGGCCCACCGACAGTATTCAGTCATTTGTGAACATATATATTACGCTGTAGACAAGTGAGTACCACATAAGTGACCACGCCCAGTAACATTATCCTGACCATGCGCCAACCAGTCCTGGCACTGCCACTATGCCTAGCCTCAAGCAAGAGATACATGTACCATCTATAATATACCAGCTTTATTATGCATAAGCTTTATTATGCATACCCGTTCACTTCTGCTCGGAGTGAGACGGATTAAGCTTCACGCTTGACAGGGGGACCACAAATCAGTACGCAAAGACTGTAATCTGGTTCGTGGATGTGACTCAATGTGAATTCAAGGTGACACGAGGCCTCATGCGGAAAAAACATATTAAAATACCAGTGTTTATTCATTAAATTAGCCAAAAAATATTTAAAAAGAAAAATCAGCGTAAGTAAGAAAACAAATGCGTGTTGTAACAAAAAAAAAAAATGAAATAAAAAGCGTTCGATATTATAAGGAAGGACAAAACAACAACAAAACACTGAATTTGTTAATATAGTACAGTCCAGCTTAAAAGATCATTTCATTAGGTTAAAAAGAGGTTAATAGGCAGATGAATGTTTTAGGTGTTTTTCGTATCAGAAAAAACAAACAACGAAAACAAATACTGCAGTTATTAAGAAACTTGGAAAATATAAAACAAACAAACCAAAGTTAAAGCAGTTCGTTCATAAATGATCGGTAGAAATAAAAAATAATGTTCTACTCTCTACTGTCTCTCACGTTAATGTTGGTGGAATCATTTTTTCCTGACAAATAAACTCGGTAAGTGTAGGTCACATTTCATGGGAAACGCTACTATTGCAAATGCAACTTCGGCGATGACTGGTAATATTTTTTCTACTCTCCCTCATTAATGTTGGTAATGTCTTTGTTTCGTCAAGTGCATAACACTATACACAAGAAAACATTATTTTCGTAAACGACACTTCATGGAAATCGAATAAATATAGAATACTCGTACGGTATCCCCGAAGCAGTTGCTTGCGGTACTACGTGCCACGTTTCGCAACTCTAAAAATAGTTTCAATACCGTTTGTGACGATATTGCCTGTGATGGGGAGCTTCACATTTTTTTACAATCACGGATAGTTGCTCTGGTTGACCGAACGTCTGTAGATGGATAATGATAGAATCAATACTTACATATAGTTAAAAATCAAATTCTTATCAACGAGCTGCTTTAAAAAAAAGACAACTTTAGAAATTTAAACTGTTTGAATAAGAATGAAAGATATTAATGCCATATCAAATATCACATACTGTTACCTTTTCCATTACAGTTTCAAATGGTCTGTGGTTTAAAAATATTGCTAAAAACGCATTTGTCGATAAATTTAGGAGCAGTAAAAAGAAAGAAAAGTAAAAAGTTTAACAAAAGGCAAAAAAGGTACGTGACAGGGATTCAAACACAGTGCGTCTTGTTTACCAGACCGACTCTTAACCGATTGCGCCAGGAAAGCATTTGGCTAATCTCGGATTATGTGGCGATTTAAGCATTGCAACTAAGGGATGAGTCCACATTTTTAAAATTAGCATACGCCTGCTTTTTATTTGATAAACTTTGACCAAAACCATTCATCGATCGACTCTCAACTGTTTTCTTTTTGAACTGTGTGTTTAAGGTTTAAATAGGAATATTAAATTGTTATCTGCATATTTACAATCATGTAGTAAGCTATGTACCCTAAAACTCCCATTTTAAGATGGAGTATGCTAAAATAATTTATGCGAACCAGGTGAAACAGATGCTTTTCTAAAGTTTACGTTTGTTAACTGCTGTTAACCATGAATTCATTGGTTCAAGAATTATGTCAAAATTCATTTTATACAGCTTACCCCGATAAATGTAATTGATTGTTTGTGTGATTAAGTGCTAACACACCACAATATCATGCCGTAGACATGTGGCATGATACCACATCAAGTCACATACCTTTTCCATTTTTAGCAATGATATCTCGATCTTTTCCGTACATAGCAGGGTGTAACAAAATTTACTTTTAGGAGGAAGGCTTGCCCAAGTTCTTATCAGCCGGTCTATCCAAATGCATATGTTGTGTAACCACCAACTGTTTCTGTTCAAGTCTTGGCCCCAGTATGATAACCAAGTACCGTTGAAAGGATTCACCGCTAAAATTTGAATTTAACTTTCAAGAATTTTTGGCACAAGCTTGCAAGTGTTGTTTAATACTGTGTATCATATATAAACAGATTTTACACAGATTATTTTTCCATAGAGTGCTGATTGCTCTGAATGCCAGTAAAACAAATAATAATAAGTGGTTTCCAGTTATGTATTTTGTTAAAAACCAAAGCAAAGTATCAGAACAAGTAACAAGCCACAGAGCTCAAAATTGCATTGGGCGAATCGCCCCACAGTACTTCGAGCCCCCATATTTTTGTAGCTTGTTTAGTAAATGTAACAGTCACTATCATGAGCGGTTGCAAACCTGTTTTATCGCAGTGTATATGATGTAAGTAGGGTACCAAACCGCAATTGTTAGCTATTAATAGGTAGCTGTCACCTTCGCTGAACGCACGACAGTTGGTTTGTTTGTTCCTTCCCACATATCATTTTAACTTAGGGAAACCCACATATGACGTTTACACAAAAGTATAATCTCGGCTATCTGCCAAATGCAACGTGTCCGAAATGTTACGGGAAGGATAATAAGGGAATCAAAAAATGAAGTAATACAATGGCTTGCGGCCAATGGTACAGATATGGTAGAAAATCAAAAAAGCCTTACCCGTAGTGCAGTAACCGCGTATATCTAGAAAAGTATTGATTTTTTTTAACAGCAACTACGGCAACTGTTGTCCTTTCGAAGACATGATTTTTTGTCCAATGACGTCGTTTGACGTCAGATTAAAACAATAGTGTAAAATTTTGTATCTGCGCTGCAGTCACCTTCTATGGCCAGGTGGTGTATATCAAAACATGAATGTGCACCTCCATATATTCTTTTAGGTTCGAAAAGACAAAGCTACAAGTTTCGAACTAAGGGCCTCAAAATATGTTTATAAGTGTTTAGAACCACCCATGTGTGCCGAAATTAGGAAATTTGGACAGTGTATATGAACTGAAGTTTATTTCATATTTTGTGAAGTCTGACGTCATGTGAAGTCATTTAACGTCATAATGTTAAAAGCATGTTTTTAACAAAATCAAACTTTTTTTAGCTCTGCATTGCCTAACGTTTTGACTGATTTGCATTTCACTTTTACTGAAGGAGCAAATTAGCTCTATAAGGTGACTCGTCTCTTCCGTATCCGGAAAATCGCAATGGTCAAGGTCATATGTTAATTAGATTTTCGCCGCTGCAGGGCGAAAACCTATTGTTCTTCTTCTGTTGACTTTATTTATTTTTATTATTTTTCCAATTCCATCCATTTTTGTAGCCAACCTAGCGGCCAGATGAGAAAAGCTACAGCTATGAAATTTTGGGCATGGAGTCACATTTATCTGAACTTGTGCCTAAAAAGTACAACTTTTCCCTTTTTTCTGATTTAGCCACTACGGGACGCTATGCATGTAATCACTCTTTTGCTAATAACTAAAATATTTGAAGCCCGATTTAGATGCGGTCTTTTACATAATGTTCCATGTTGCCAGCCCAATCAAATATGATGGCAATTGGTCATTTTACGGCAGTCCAAAGTTTGATCCCCCTTTTTTTTCCGAATAATTGTAAATCAGTTTTTTGCTTCAAATTGTGATATATAAGAAATAGAATGTTCCAATAGTGCGACTTGTATACTTGATTGAACTACTTGCTTCATTGTTAGGTAAAATTTTACTTAATGTTTTTTTCTCATTTTGCCGCAATAGGGAGCTTTGCTTGAAATCACTTTTGCTTATAACTCACACTTTGAAGTCTGATCCAAATGCGTTTTTTTTTGCATTATGTTCCTTGTTGATAGCCTAACAAAATATGATAGTTTCAAGGTATTAGTGGCTGAATATTTTTGGGCTAGTTACGGAAGGTTGAAAGTTCGAAAATCGCAAAAACTGTGCAAATAAGTGTAGGTCTATGAAAAAGCTATTCATTTTTGTTAGAGATCAGATAGAAGAACCCTCTTTGCTGCATACGACTTGCAAGACATATACGCGCAAAATATATTGGGTGGCGAATTTAAGAAATTCATTGTTTCTCCTCTAGAAACGGACAAACTTCACTAAAATATTGGAAAAATTAAAATTTCAAAACATGTTTTTGTCGCACCTGACTTTATTTTTTGTACATTCTTCTTGAAGTATTCACACGTTATCCATTGTTATGATTGAAATGGCCTCTTAAAAAAAGTTTAAAAAAGAAAATGTCAAACGTCAAGGTCATACAAGTTTTAGCCTACCAAAATTTCCTTCCAGGGCATTTCTTAATGATGAAGTATGAAGTGAAAGCCGTTTTTCAGCATTTGCATATGGAAGAGATAACCTTAGAGTACGAAAAGGACAAACTGTAGGTGGTTGAACATTTCTCTCCAAGTCAAAACTTTCTTATGTTTTTTTCTTTAAGTCATGGTAGCACAGGAAATGAAGCAAGAAATTCAAGGACTTTAATAGGGCTAAGTTCAATTTAGACTGATATCGTGTTTTCTTAATCGGGACAACACGAAGCCGTAATTTAAACCTGCACGCACTTGCTAGACTGACTAAAAATGGTCGATAAAATGGCGTATAAATGGCGCACATCACGTGATATCACGTAATGGCCGTTAAAATGGCGGATAAATGGCGGTTTCTGCTATCACGTCACTTCCGATTGGATCCCGTCTCATCGTAGGTATAATGAGGCAAATCAGATACTAAGCGGGATAACATCTCCGCAGGAAGCGAATCTGAAACTGTCAAGTTAAAATGTATGACTATAGATGTTCCTTCCCATTATTGTTCTTTTATTCGGCCCCAAATAGCTCCAAAACTAAAAATATTTCATTGAGAGTATATGAACAAAGGTTTTAATTCTTAAAGAGCTCTTTCCAGTGATGTTTAGTTTTTAAAGATCGAGCTTCATTTTGTCATTTTACGGCAGTCCAAAATTTATCCTTTTTTTAACAATTGTAAATCAGTATTTATGCATCAAATTGTGATATATATTGGAAATAGAATGTTCAATTTTGTTTCTCATTTTGCCGCTAGGGGTGGGGGCGCTTTGCTTGAAATCACTCTTTTGCTTATAACTGAAGAAGTTGAAGTCTTATTCAAATGCGGGTTGTTGCAATAGCCTAATAAAATATGATAGGTTTCGCGGGTACGTGTAGCTGAAAGATTTTGAGTTACGGAAGACTGAAAGTTCGAAAATCGAAAAAAAAACCCAACACTGTTCAAATAACTGTAGGTCTATGAAAAACCTACCCATTTTTGTTAGAGATCAGATGGAAGAACTCTCCTTGCTATATTCGATTTGCAAGTCATATACGCACAAAATTATGGGTTGCGACTTTAAGAAATGTATGGTTTGTCCTCTTTAATACGGTCAAACTTCACTAAAATATTTAAAAAATAAGAATTTCATTTTTTTGTTGCTCCTGACTTCATTTTTGGTTCAATCTTTATGCTATTTTCACAGGTAATTTAGTCTTATGATTCAAAGAGCCCGATAATTTATAATGTTAAAATAATGCAAAGGTCAAGGTCGTATTTTTTCATTGTTTATTTTCTTCGGCCCCCAAAATAGCCCCAAAACTAAAAGTATTGTATTGAGAGTATTTGGACAAAAGTGTAGGTTCTTGAAGAGCTCTTTCCAGTGATATTTTTTTAAAGATTGAGCTTCAGTTTGTCATTTTACGGCAGTCCAAAGATTTATCATTTTTTTAACAATTGTAAAGCAGCTTTTAAGCTTCAAATTGTGACATTTAAGAAACAGAATGTTCCACCCATGCATACTGTATACTTAACTGAAATATTTGCTGCATTTCTAGGTACCGAATTGTACAATTTTAATCAATTTTATTCCTCATTTTGCCGTTAGAGGGCGTTTTGCTTTAGTCTGATTCAAATGCCGTTTTCAGCATTCTGTTCATTGTTGACAGGATAACAGAATGTGATAGATTTCAAAGTATCGGGTATGGGAAAATATTTGCACTAGAAGAGGTTGAATGTTCTAACCTTGCAAAAAATGTGCATGTGAGAGTAGGTCTACGAAAAACCTGCCCATTTTTGTTTGAGATTCGATAGAAGAATTCTGTTTGCTGCATATGATTTGCAAAACATATACGCAAAAAAATATATGGGGTGGCGATTTTAGGGTATGTATGATTTGTCCACAATGTGCGGTCAAATTTCACTTACATTTTGATGAAATCAAAAATTCAAAAGCGTGACTTGTTAGTTTTTTGAAGCTCCTGATAATTTTTTGTTCAATCTTAATGGCTTTCTCACAGGTAATGTAAGTTTATGATTCAAAGATCATCACAATTTAAAAGTCAAAAAACGCAAAAGTCAAGGTCATATTACGGTTATTGGTTATTGTTTGTTTTTTTTTCTTCGGCCCAAAATACCTCCAAAACTAAAAATATTTTATTGAGAGTATATGGAAAAACTGAAAGTTCTCGAAAAGCTCTTTCCAGTGGTTTTTAGTTTTTGAAGATCAATTGTAAATAAGCTTTTATGCTTCATGAAAAAGAATATCTGACCCATATATATTGTACACCTAACTGAACTATTTGCTGCATACCTAATGCTTAAATTGTAATCAATTTTGTTTTTCATTTGGCCGCTAGGGGGCGCTTTGCTTGAACTCATTCTTTTGCTTATGACTGAAGTTGAAGTCTGATTCAAAAGTGGTTTTCAGCATTCTGTTCCTTGTTGACAGCACAATAAAATATGATGGATTTCAAAGTTTCGGGTATAGGAAAATATTTTCGCTAGAAGAGCTACTCACATGTAATTAGCTGAAAGTTCCAATATATGACATTTATACTTTCACAGCGACGGTACTCAGGTTTTCTTCTCAATGTTATATATACACAGAACACAAATACCGTTTTCTAGAATTTGAACCCCCAATATCCTGACAGCTTCTAAGCTTTTCATAACAAAGGTTATGTGCGAAATAAGGAGTTATATGAACCCAACTTTTGTTTGGCTATCGCCTCTTCACTAGAATTGGCAAATGATTGCAGATTGATGTGAAACGCTAAATTAAATAGGGGAGTGCATCAATTGACAATTCAAGCATTAGGTTTTGTGTATTAAATGTTTGTGGATTTTTCTGAATTTATAGAATTTATAAACAATTATGACATACTGTGCTTAGTGAAACTCACACTGACTGTTATGATAATGTAGATGTTTCTGGTTTTAAGTTCGTACCTAAACATAGATCTCAAAATTATGGCAGGAAATCTGGAGGAATAGGGATTTATATTAGAGATGAACTATATGATTATATCAATGTCTTAGATAATCAATCCATGTTTTATGGGTCGAAATTAGTAACTCATTAATTAATCTGCCGGAAAATTCAATCCTAGGTGCTATTTATCTCCCCCCTGATAACTCGAAATTCTATCACCTCGATGAAATGAATCTGCTTGACCAAGAGATTACCGATATGTGCGCACGATATAAGTATACTTGGTTATGTGGAGATTTGAATGCTCGTACTTCTAACATACCTGATTTTTTGCCATCTGACCCCTTTTTATCAGACCTGTTTGATATTGACCACGAGTCGCAAGCCAATTTAAATAAAAACACTCATCTAGATAATCTGCTAATCCCATTAACGAGAAATTCTAAAGATTCTAGGACTAATGCGCACGGGCTTCGTGCTAGATAGACATGTGTCGCAGTAACAACCTTTTTATACTTAACGGTCGAGTAGGCAAGGATACACACATTGGCGAATACACATTCCGTGATACCTCCGTTATAGATTATGTCATCGCCTCTGTCGAATGTTTTGATATCGTTCAGTCATTCGAAATTATTGACACAGACACGCTTTTCTCAGACGGTCACAGTGCGCTATCGTGGTCTATTTTAGCCAAAGCTACTTATCTGCCAAAGATTAAAAATGATCATGGATATAAACAAACAAAATATCGTCAAAGATGGAATGAGCGATTAAAAGATAAATTTATTGAAAATCTAGATACCTATCTTATTGATGAAATATGAACACAATTGAATGAGGCCCCCAGAGATGGAAGTACGATTGAATCTATTACATTCAAAATACAATTATTGTTTCGAAATTCTTCAGATAAAACTTTTACAGACTCTAAAAAGCATAAATATACTAGTAAGAATAAACCATGGTTTGGATCACAGTGCCACCAGGCAAGAAAAAAATACCATGATGCAAAAAAAGTGTACAAATTAAATAAAAATAATTTAAACAAACAAATTCTGCGTAACACAAGTAAAATTTACAAAAAAAAACATTGAACTTCTTCATTGCGGATTATAAACATAAGCGTGCAAACTATCTACGTGGGTTAAGTACAACAAATCCTAAAAAATATTGGAATTTTCTAAATAACCTAACAAATTATGATAAGAAAACAAAAATGCCAACTATAGATGATTTTTTCGTACACTTTAAAAACATAAACTCAAACAATGAAAACACAGATTGGAAGCCAGATGAACTACTCTTGAATTCTGATAACACTAACGAATTAAACTCTGTTATAACTGAAATGGAAATAAGCAAATGTATATCTCAACTTAAAAACTCAAAAGCACCAAGTCCCGCTGATGAAATTTTAAATGAGTATATTAAAAATACTGAAGAATTACTTTTACCAGTCTACTCTAAACTTTTTAACATTGTTTTTGATACAGGCGTTATACCTAATTCTTGGCTAGAAGGATATATAATACCACTCTACAAAAATAAAGGTGATTCTACTGATCCAAATAATTATCGGCCCATTACTATTTTATCCACTTTAGGCAAACTTTTTACATCAGTCTTAAACAACCGAATTACTAAATTCTTAGATGATAACGACTTACTTAATGAAAATCAAGCTGGATTTAGGAAACATTATAGTTGCAGTGATCACATTTTTACATTATATTTATTAATTGAACTTTTAAAGAAACGAAAAAAGAAACTCTTTTGTGGATTTATCGATTTTTCCCAGGCATTCGATAAGGTATGGAGGATAGGATTGTGGCAAAAACTTTTGGCTTCCTTTATAAATGGCAAAATGTTTAAAGTTATATATAGTATGTACAATAATATCAAATCAAGAATTCCATTACATGGAACTTATTCTGAAGTATTTAGTTCAGAAAATGGCGTTACGCAGGGAGAAAATTTATCACCGATACTTTTTTCAATTTTTTTGAATGACCTACAATCTTATTTACAAGCTGACAATTGTCAAGGTGTACTGTTAGAAGGCACAGATGACCCTTCATATTGGCTAAAACTTTTACTCTTTCTGTATGCCGACGACACAATCATTGTATCTGAGTCTGAAAAAGACTTTCAAAACTGCCTAAATTCATTCTAAAAGTATTGTTTAGACTGGCATCTCAATGTGTAACGATCCCAGGCTAGGTCAGCGTTAAACGCTAGATGATGCTATATGCTGCTTCAATAACTTTGGGAGAAACTATTGTAGTCTGAAACTAGAAGTCACAGACGAAGTCCAACTATACTGTCGCTTTTCCCATGCACAACGCGATGCTGTGCAGTTACTCAGCGGACAGTAAGTATAAACTATTTCTACTGCTTTTCCAAACACAACGCAATGCTGTGAAATTACTCAGCGAGCAGAAATAAGCTTACCTATGTAGAACTTGATGTGTTCAGAGCGAAAGCCGCGAACAGACTGACTGAATTTAGGCTGCGAGGCTGCTTTTATACTAAAAGTCACGTGACATAAGAGGCAACCACTATCGGGGACAGGTAATTTAGGTTAACTTAATAAAATGTCAAATTAGTTATATGGCTTTATTACAGGTAAGTATTGTTTACGCAGTATAGTAGCTCTTTTAATACAATAACTAATCTTGAATGTATCTTATTTAAACATTTGAATATTTACAAACTATATTAAGAAAAAGAAACTTTACCTTTGGGAAAAAATGTCGGAATCTGAAATGGTTTATGCCTTATCAAAACACCATACCGTACACAAGATCAAATTGCACCAATATTCGAATTAATACTGTTGAAAATCAAACTACACCAAATCGTTAAAGTCTGATACAGTGCAAATATTACATTACCCTCCCCTTCGGGTTCATGCGTCCCGCATGAATATATTTATAACAAAATATATAAGAACAAACATTTATTAATACCTATGGGTTTCCTACCCCTTCAATGACAAAACCTGAAACCAACCCTCACTGGATACAAAAGAACTTTCCTTACATTAATGTCATATACTTAACAAAAATATAACTTCAAAAAGTGACTCATAAACATGACGACCAATCCCTTTGGTCTCAATCAATATGCTGATTAATCAAAATGCTTAAAAATGATTCAGTGAATAATGTCAAAATCAAGTTTGATTTTCCCATCATCACATATCTCCAACTTCATGCTGGAAGGGTATATCTCCTTAGCCCGCATGTATTGACCCAAGTTTACGGTGCCGTCTCGGATAGGACTGTGGTGATATTTTCATAGACAACATCTTCACCCTCTGTCATCGTTATGTGCTGCCTTCTTTGCTGGCCACGAACCTCTCGACTTACAGTTAGTCCACCCGTTCTTCGTTCACTAACACCAATCTTCCTGCGTACACCTGGCAGCAACGGAGTTGTGGCCTTCCGCTTCGTTGGTCCAAAATCTGCATCAAACTCTTGCACCTTTCCCTTACAGACATCACTTGTCCCATCTCTGTTCATCTTTTCTTTCGAAGTAGCTATCCCACTTTTGTCCACTAGGGCTGAACGACCCTCTTCTTGCCTGTCCGGTGATTTGCTCTCTTCGTCCGCTGCTTCACACACTAGTTCAACATCTGGGTCTTCTCCGATGCTTTCAGTGTCTGCCCGAGACTCCTCTGCTGACTTACCAGGGGAAATCATTTCAACATGAAAGTTCTTCATATGCTTCTGAAGATAAGCATCCTTTTTAAACACCTTACCACAGATATCACATGACACATTATCACGCCCATACTTCTTGGCACATTCTATCAGGTGCTCCTCAAACTTTTCAGTTACGGGGATCAGTTTCTTGCACAAACCACACAACAGATTCTTCGGTTGTGTCTTTGATTTTGCTTTGTCCCTATCCATGACAGACCTGGAAGCAGAAAAGACATATTCCTTAGCCCACACAGGTGGCTTACGCCTTCGGCCATATTGAGAAACATCTTCCTTCTCTTCGAATATGCACACATCATCAACCTCTTCAGCCTCGCTCACACCAACTTTCTCTCCAATCTTACATTCTTCTACTCCAGTATCTTCTTTACATGAACTTATGTCTGTTCTCTCTGAATTTTTATCTTTATTCATTACACTCTCTGTGTCTTCACCTACCAATATCTGTCCCCGACAATGTCTTATCCTGTCACAATGTATAACCTGACCTGTTTCGTTTTTACCGCAATCAATTTCATACAAAACCTCAGAGTTCTTCTTGAGTATTGTATAGGGGCCCCTCCAAAACGACGTCAATTTTGGAGAAGTACCAACTTTCTTGACCGGGAAGAATACATAGACCTTATCTCCAACCTCAAAGGTAGGTCTCGTAATGCATCCTTCGGTCACGCATGCTTTTCTGCCTTTGCATTGCAGTTTGTGTATTCTCCCTAACCATGGCATGTGCGTTTTCCATCCTCTCACGTAATTCCCAGACCCAGTCATGATCAGGAATGGACTTTGCTCTCACTGGCATCTCATATATTAGATCAAGCAGGGGGGCATACTTCACGTCCAAGCATGAGCATGTTTGGCGTCATCCCGGTTGTCTCGTGTTCTGAGCTTCTGTAAGCCATCAGAACATACGGAATCTGCTCGTCCCAATTAGTGTGATGTTCATTTACATAAGCGCTCAGCATGGAAGTCAACGTGCGGTTAAAGCGTTCGACCATTCCATCTGATTGGGGATGATAAGGCGTGGTTCTTGTCTTTTCAATATTTAAAAGACGGCACATTTCATGAAATAATTTGCTCTCAAACTGTCTCCCTTGATCAGAGTGAATTATTGATGGAATACCAAACCTAGCAACAACTTCCTCTACCAGAAGTTTAGCAATGGTTGCAGCTTCCATATCTCTCATAGGAAAACATTCCGTCCATTTCGTGAAGTAGTCAGCAATTACTACTATATACCTATTACCCCTTTCTGTAACAGGTAACTCACCGAGTATGTCAATTGCTATCCTTTCCATTGGGTAGCCACTCCTGACAATTTGCATGGGTGCCTGTATTCTTTGGTTTGGTCCTTTCCTTTTCGAACATTTTTCACAGCCTGTTACGTAGATACGCACATCATTTTGGAGTCCAGGCAAATAATATTTTTGTCTTACTTTTGCCAATGTTTTCTTGATGCCAAGATGACCTGCTGGACGCATGTCATGAGCGTATTGAAGTATTTTCCTTCTTTGACTCATTGGTATGACTGTCTGAGGAACATCTCTACCCATTTCACAATCCTTAACCCTGCGCATAAGGATTCCGTCGTGTAAATCTAAGGAATCAAACTGATTCCATAAAGATTTCAGGGTGAAGCTTTCTGATGCTATGTCCTTAAACTTTGGTTTCTCCTTGGCAGAAACCCATAATATGGCTTTATGTATATCATTATCGTTTTGCTGAAGCACACCTATGTCATCAGACTGAGCTTCTTTCTTGACATGTGCTATCTTTCTCATTTCTACAGGCTCCTTCTCAGTTTTTTCAGGTGGCGGTTCTGTACCCTCTGATAATCCACATTGCTTACAATGGATTCTGCTTAAACCATCAGCATCCCCATGCTTCTTGCCCTGGCGGTGCTCGATGGTCATGTCATAGGTTGCCAATACCTCTAGCCAGCGGGCTACCTGTCCTTCTGGGTTTTTGAAATTAAGCAGCCACTTCAAAGAACCATGGTCAGTGCGGACTTGGAACTTCCTCCCATATAAATAATGTCTGAAATATTTGACAAAGAAAACCAGAGCTAGCATCTCTTTTCTAGTCACGCAATACCGCCTTTCAGGTTTGGACAGAGTCCTACTGGCATAAGCTATTACTCTTTCTTTACCATCTACCTCCTGAGAAAGGACAGCCCCAATTGCGTTATCACTAGCATCTGTGTCCAAAATAAATGGCAGTCTAAAGTCTGGGTGTGACAAGAGGGGCGATGTTGTCAACCTCTCCTTCAATGTCTTAAATACAGACTCTGCATCTTCTGTCCATTCAAACTTTTTGCCTTTCTCCGTCAGCTTGTACAATGGTTTTGCTATTTCAGAGTAACTCTCGATGAATCTACGATAGTAGCTGCAAAGGCCCAAAAATGAGCGTACCTCAGTCACATTAGTTGGAATTGGCCAGTTCTTTACACAATCAGTCTTTCTTGGGTCTGTTTTAATGTCAAATTCATTGACAAAATGGCCCAAGAACTCTGCCTCTTTCTTGAAAAGCTGACATTTCTTTGGTTTGAGCTTCAAACCTGCCTCCTCAAACCTACTAAATACTGTGTCTAAATTATCAATCATCTCCCCGAAACTTCTTCCTGTGATGATGACGTCGTCAAGGTACACCAGGCATATCTCCCAATGCAATCCAGCCAAAACACATTCCATAAGACGCTCAAACGTTGCCGGTGCGTTGCACAAACCAAAAGGCATATAGCTGAACTCAAAAAGTCCTCTTCGTGTACTAAATGCAGTCTTAGGTTTGTCTTCCTCGGCTACCTCCACCTGCCAGTATCCAGAGCTCAGGTCTAGACAGGAAAACCATGTTGATCCAGATAACTGATCCAACGACTCATCAATGCGTGGCAAAGGATAGGCGTCCTTTGTGGTGACATCATTTAAACGTCTGTAATCAATACAAAATCTCCTAGTCCCATCTTTCTTCTTCACCAGCACGATACCACTTGCCCAAGGACTAGAAGATGGACGTATGATGTCATTGCTTAACATTTTATCAATCTGTTCGTCTACTTCTTCTTGCATATGGATGGGCACTCTCCTTGTTGGCTGCTTGATTGGTCGAGCATCGCCTGTCGGTATTTGATGTTTAATAATCCCTGTTCGGCCAATGTCTGTGTCATTTTTCGAGAAAATATGCGAATATTTAGTCAAAAGTTTCATGATCTGTCTTTTCTGGTCAGAAGACATTCCCGCAGACGCTCGGTCATAAACATTACGCATGTGATCGGGTAACTTGCCATATTGTTGTTTCTCTTGCCTTCCCTCCTCAACCTTATCTATACTGCTTATAATGCCAATATTTGTTCCTGGGTAAAAGGTCTGATCTTCATCAGTCACATTTGCCAATCTCACGGGGATTTCATCATTGAAAACCCATCTTTTCAGCACCATGCCCAAATACTTTTGCTGTGGTGACTATCTCAGTATTCGCTGGGACAATGACCTGGTCAGACAGTACAACTCGATAGCAGCCTATTTTACCAATGCAGTTCAAGCTGAGCTTTTGGTTATCTATAATCATAGTGTCATGGGATACATCTACAGTGACTCTATGTTGCTTCATAAAGTCAATGCCAATGACTATATCTACATCAACATCGGCGAAGATGACTTTAATGGGATAGCTTAGGTCATTAAACTGCAACGAAATTTCGGCACATCCATGCACTTTCAGGTTATTCCCACTTGCACTAACTATTGGAGTCTGAAATTCTGAAATTTCGTGCTTCTGAGAGACCTCATCCCACAAACGCTTTGAAATCAGAGTAAGGGTGGCTCCAGTATCTACTAGGCACTCAGCTTTGAAGCCATCAACTTTAGCTGTGGCATACAGTCCCGCAGAATTGCAAAGGGAGGTTTGTTTTATGGAATGCCCTTCATTTTCAGTGCTTGACTTGTCTGTGCTACTTTTTAGTTTCGGACAATTCCTCTTAAAATGTCCCTTAGACCCACATTCAAAGCACTTTGCCTTTTGACAGTTCGAAACTAATCTGTTTTGATTGTATTGCCCAGGATAATGGCGTCGTGTCAAACCTCGTCTTCGAAACTCCATCTCATCGCCTGTATCCATGTTGGGATGGTTTCTTTTTAGATCATCAATTTGCTTTTGCATGGCTTCTAAGGTCTTCTTAATTTCAATATCTGAGATTTTAGAGGGTTGACCGCCGACTGTTGCTCGGACCATGCTCTGCTGACGTTTTTCAGCTCTATAAAAGGATTCAAGTTCGACAGCATGTCGAACAGTATCATTTAGATCAGTCGGCCTTGCTTGCTTAATCTTAAGCCTCATCTCCATGTTGATCAGAGCATCAACAAATTGTTCTCTAGCTAGAGTTTCTCTCACATCTTGCGGAGCCCTAGGGTATGCAAGATTAGTAAGCCTTCGAATGTCCTGTCCGAGTTCTGCCATTGTCTCTGTAGCTCTCTGTTGCCTTTCTCTGAGTTGGACCCTATACAGTTCGGTCTGATTGGGTGGTTCAAACCGGTCTTCTAACGCTTGGACAAGATGCTTATATTCAGGGGTATCGGAAGCTAAGTTCCCAAACACACCCTGTGCTTGTCCTCTGAGAAAGACGGATAAATACATCCCTTTTTGTTCCTCGCCCCATCCATTGAGACGTGCACATGCCTCAAAATGCGCCAAGTAGTCGGACTATGCACTGGTTCCATCATATGTCGCAGGTTTTACCTTAAATGCATTCTTCAAACTTGTATCTGGGCCAGCTTCAGGTTTGAGACTAACCTCAAGCAATGGATCATGACACTTCTCCTTATTTTTCCGAAAGGTCACAAATCTATCAGGTCTCTCATCCTTGAGAAGATCTGTCTGGCAGGCCATATCATATGATGCAACATGTGGAGTGGGCGGTAGGAGACGCCTAGGTTTGTATGAAGCAACACCTACTTCGGGGTCAAACTCATGCTTTATTTTAGCACTGTCTGGTAGAACCGGGGTTTCATGCGTGCCATGTTTGATACTAGTCCCGGGAGTGGATGTTTCCATGACCCGACGTGAGTATGAAACTTCAATTTCTCGCTGCATGGCATCAATCTCCTGTTGTAGCTTAAGCATGCTCAACTCCCGACGAAGCATTTCGTTCTCATGCTTCAAAACATTCGAGCTCGAAGCTTCCATGCTCAGCTGCTTTTTGTAAGACATGAGAGTAGGTCATTGAAGATCCAATGAGCTTCAGTAGCCCCACGTTGGGCGCCAAATTTTGTAACGATCCCAGGCTAGGTCAGCGTTAAACGCTAGATGATGCTATATGCTGCTTCAATAACTTTGGGAGAAACTATTGTAGTCTGAAACTAGAACTCACAGACGAAGTCCAACTATACTGTCGCTTTTCCCATGCACAACGCGATGCTGTGCAGTTACTCAGCGGACAGTAAGAATAAACTATTTCTACTGCTTTTCCAAACACAACGCAATTCTGTGAAATTACTCAGCGAGCAGAAATAAGCTTACCTATGTAGAACTTGATGTGTTCAGAGCGAAAGCCGCGAACAGACTGACTGAATTTAGGCTGCGAGGCTGCTTTTATACTAAAAGTCACGTGACATAAGAGGCAACCACTATCGGGGACAGGTAATTTAGGTTAACTTAATAAAATGTCAAATTAGTTATATGGCTTTATTACAGGTAAGTATTGTTTACGGCAGTATAGTAGCTCTTTTAATACAATAACTAATCTTGAATGTATCTTATTTAAACATTTGAATATTTACAAACTATATTAAGAAAAAGAAACTTTACCTTTGGGAAAAAATGTCGGAATCTGAAATGGTTTATGCCTTATCAAAACACCATACCGTACACAAGATCAAATTGCACCAATATTCGAATTAATACTGTTGAAAATCAAACTACACCAAATCGTTAAAGTCTGATACAGTGCAAATACTACAAATGTAAATATTAACAAAACTAAAGTTGTGGTATTTGGTGCGAGAAATATTCATAATTTCAACTTTAAACTTGGAAATCAAAATATTGAAACGACTTGTGGCTATCACAATCCCCCGCTTTAAATCTCCACTTGTATGTGAAGCAAATTCTCGTGGATCAGTTTAAACAATCATGGCATGAGCAGCTGAATCAGTCGAATAAAAGCCGAATGTATAAATCCATAAAAGAAACACACTGCCTTGAACCGTATTTTAAAATTTTGAAACCACACAACTGGATTCACTTTTCAGATATCGTACAGGTAATCACCATCTTCCAATAGAACGCGGCCGTTGGGATGGCACTCCCCTAGATAATAGAAAATGCAAAAAATGTAATAAAAATGAAATTGGGTCAGAGATGCACTATTTATTTACATGTCCGTTATTTGAACAGTTAAGAAAACAATATCTTTCCGGCTTCCATCTGTCTGGCGATGCGCGAAACTATAAAGCGATACTCACTTCAACAAATACTGTGTTACTAATCAATCTCTTTAAATTTCTACACTTAGTAATGAAATCATTACGTTCATTGTAATTTTTATCCCTTTTCTTTCGGATTATAGAAAAATGTACATATTAATGTATCATTTCTTGCATGATGAGCTTTGCAAAAGCTTTAAGTTGTATAACCCTGTGTACTGTAATTAAAATTTGCATGTTGTGTACACAGTACCAATACTGATTTAAACTGTCTTATAGACATTTTAACTGTTAAACATCACACTTTTCTTTTCTTTATATAAAATATTTTTTGTTTAATTAAGAATGTAATCATTGCAAGATTTTAAAATACTCACCTGAGAAACAAACAAATAATCCTTGGCCGGATCTTCAAGTCAACTATTGCTGTGTTGAGCAGCACGTGGCTGCGTAGGTCGACTTTTGGTTCTATAAATAGGTTAAACTCGTGAAGTACCCCCCTCCCCCTTTAATTTAGCTGTTGTTTATTTTGCGGTACTTTGTATTATGACCGGATTGTATGCCTGTTATTATGATCATAACCCCATGTTGTTACTTTGTAATAGTGGGTGAATAAAGTTTATTGTCTGTTTGTCTGTCTGTCTATAATTTTAAACATATTATCACATGACCTGAACTAAGTAATTACGTCAAGATATTTTCAGTTTGATTTTATTTCGCTAGAGAGAGCACTCCATGCTTAATTGCTTTTAACTTAAGAACTTGAAGTACTTTTTCAATGCGTTTTCTTTGCTTTCTTTTTCATATTGAAAATTGTGGCTGAGTTGAAATAAAGTGTTCAAGCTGATAAGGTTAAACGCGAAAACCGAGATACCGCTTGCGGTGCTAGTTATGTTTTGTTTTTTGTTTTATTTTTTTTCGGCCTTAAATACTTCATAAACGGTAATTGTTCTATCGAGACATACCGGTATAATCTATAGTCCTTTCAAAGAGCTTTAAGATGATATAAAAGTTATGAAAATCGGGGTTGAAACAGATGAGTTCTGGCGGGAAATCAAAAACGGCCTGATCCGTAGTGCAGTTAACTGCTTACATCTCGAAAACTATTGATTTTTGTAAATAACATTTCAAACATGATGTATATCCCAATCCAGCTTTCAAACAACATAAAACACATTTTTTTCAATTTTTGCTGTTTTTTCGGTGTTGTATTCTCTATATATCACTTATGTCGTTAGTTAAGGATAGTCCCATACATAAAGCGTGTGAAATGTTGGAATTCGAATACGTTTTAATGGTACGTAGCTTTTTGATATTGAACATCGCATCACAAATAAGAATTAATTAAAACCGTTTTTTTTTATCATGCACCTCTAATCGTTTAATGACCTTTATTTAGATAAATATTGGTTTTTGCAAATAGCATTATCTTTATTTTATAGCTCGATGCAATGATTTCCTAATGGTTCGCATACTTTGATGATCGCCCCATTAATTACAAAGTTGTTGGTCGAAAATAACTTTCGCCGAAATTCGTCGTTTTGTTGAGGTTTAGGCTTCTATACCTCAAAAGTCGTTAAAGATAGGTCCAAACATAAAGCAGAAGTAATGTAAGAATATGTAAGACCTATCTAACGGTACCTAGGTTTTTGAAAAAGGACATTTAAGAAAATTACAAGGGAAATAACTTGGCGCCAAAAGTACTGTAAGTGACTTTTTTGAAATTTTTCAGGAGAGGCAAAAAACTGATTTGTTTATTTAGAATAATACTTCTTGACACCATACCATAAAATAAAGATATAATTTGCTAGTATTAAACTGTTTTTAAAGAATAAATTTATTCATTTAAGAATATAAAATAATTAGACATTCTTTTCCACTTACGTGACTTTTTGCGCTAAAATTTTTAAACGCAAAAAGTGATGCAAGTGCACTTACCATAGTTTTTTTGCATTAACTTTTTAACTGCAAGTATTAAAGTTACTGTATTTCAAAGACATTTTAAAACTGTATTTATGCTTCCCACATGGAGTGCGTAATATATGGTCTAGTTCACATTTTCAGCAGCTCGGTTAATTTTGCATAGGATTTAAATAAATACTGTGAAGACATGACTAGATGATAATTTGTCATTTTATTAAAATGACGTTCAATCTACATGAAAATATGCATTTCTAATCATAAACTTTATGACATGTATGAAAGGAGTCAGAGACTAGATACATAAAATTAGATAACCATAGACTCGATTTATAAAATCGAACATACATAGAAGAGTAAATATGATCACCTTTCATATGCAAATAAGGTGGCGAACACAAAATAGGCCAAATGCCTAAGTACCAACTGCACATGAGATGGTTGTTTTCCAACAGTGTCGAAATGGACATCTGAGCGTTGAAGCACATTAGAGGTAAACATCGGTGATTTTTCACTAACTCTCCTAAACGAAAAAAATCCATGGAACGCAATCAAAAAGAGCGCCCTCAGCAATGTTCGTTTTGCAGCATTATTTGTGTGATCTAAAGCGCCCAGTATGCGCTATAACAAATTATGAGTTATCGGTAATCGGGCATCCACTTTTTGTCCCAATTTGTGACAACCTAGGATTATCTTTTGAACCAGGAAATTCTGGGTAGGATCAGGTACGTTAGTAATTTTATGTACATAAGATATGGCAGAGACATGGGATGATATAGAACTTGGTGAGTTTTTCTGTTCAAACAGATAACCCCCCAAAAATATATAGTGAGGTATGAGTTATGGGAAGAGTAGTTTCTTCCTGACACAATTGTATGAAGAGCTTCCAGGTATGCCTGTATGCTTGCTGTGTAGCTTGAGTCAATGATGCCTGCAGTAGGGTCATAGCTGTTGGAGTTTAATTCTGAAAATGCGGTTTGGAATGACGGTTGGCTGACTGTTCAATTGTGGTGCTACTGAGAATGCTTCCTGAAAGTTGAAACGTGATAATCTGTCAGCCAGGATATTATGTTTACCTGGCACATGCTTCGCCCTTATGTCAATGTTAAATTGCAAAGTAATCAAAACAAGTCGACGTATTAATTTCATTAAGGTTTTATCTCTGGATAATTTCTTATTTATTACCTCAACAACTGCCATATTGTCTGATAATAATAGAACTTTTCTATTTCTAAAACGGGCTGCCTACAATTCTAAAGCTAACACAATGGGGAAGAATTCTTTAATACAAATTTGGAAATCTGTCATGGAAGGAGTCCATTTTCCAGCAAACCAGTCAGATCCCAAGACAGCAGCAAAGCCTACTAAGCCTGAAGCATCAGTGAAAAGATTAAAATGATCTGAAGAAGACCACTGTTGGTCTAAGAATACCGACTTCCCACTAAAATAGTCAATAAAACTGGCCCACATACTCAGGTCTGCCCTTGCTTCCTTATTAAGCCGAATGAAATATTTTGGATTATGTATCCCGCAAATAAGATTAATTAGCCAACGCAGGAAAACCCTGCCTGGTACAACTACTGAACAAGCAAAGTTGAGAAGACCAGTGAGTGATTGTAGGTCTTGTAAAGAGACTTTTTTTGCGAATTTTGAATTCAGTCAATCTATCCTTTATTTATCGTTTGCAAAGGAAGGCGGCACTCCAAAGCCCGAGAATCAACTTCAATACCATAAATGGTAATTACAGTTTTTGGAGCTGCAGTTTTCTGCATTTTAATAGGAACACCTATCGTTTCGCAAACAAAGAGAAATCGTGCTAAGTCTTCGCCGCATTTATTTGAATTTGGTGGGCCTACAAAGAAAAAATCGTCTAAAATGTGACATGCCAGCGCATTAAAAGATATCTCCATAATCCACTGAAGGGCCGTACTAAAAGTTTCGAAAATCTGGCAGCTACTGCTAGCTCCCATCGGCAAACACTTGTCATAATAGAATTTCTTTTCCCAGGTAAAACCTAGCAACTAATAGTTTGAAGGATTGATAGGAATAAGCCTAAATGAATCCTCAATGACAGTTTTTGCCATTAGACAACCTTTCCCAAATGTATTAACCAGTGTGACTATGTGATCAATTGAATCATACTGAACTGATGAATTTTCTGGTGGAATGTGTGAGTTGACAGATTCAGCCTTTGGGAAAGATAGGTCATGGATTATACGGAATTTGTTTGTGTTTGCTTTTAGAACAAGACCTAAAGGTCAAGCAACAAAATCTTCGAAAGGAGGGAGATCAAAAGGGCCTGCAATCCTGCCTTTGCTCAATCCTTCCTTAAGGTAGGCATGAATAAACTCCGGGTTTTCTAGAGCTGATTTGTGATTTTTTGAAATCCTAAGAGAAGGAACATAATTCATGCAACCTAATCGAAACCATTTGTGGAGCCTTTAATCAAGAAGGCAGTTTTCTTCTCGTTGTATCCCTCCAATAATTCATTTAATTTATTTCTGATTACTAAAGTTGGTAGATGTGCGGGCTGCATTTCTTGTATTCTGTTGGCCAGAACTAGGTTTTTGTCTATTGATTCTGCATGTTGCTTTTGGATGGGGTTTTGTGCAATTTTGGCACAGATGTGAGAAAGGGCATGGGTGTCGTGTGCATGTCTCCGTTGTTGTAGTCAAAACAAAATCGGAATTTTTTGTTGTGTTTCCGAAAATTTTGTTCTTGGAATGCAGTGGCTGCTGCCTTCAAGCGCAATTATTCCACAGGCTTTTGCCAGGGAAGATTTGTATTTTCCTTTAACTGACGAACATTTTGAAGTATTTTAACAAATGAGCAGCTTGCTCAGGAAATTTTTTGATGTAAATAGCCATGTATATCAAAAAGGCATCTGTCCATTGATAAATAGATAAAGTTGGTTTAGATTTCAAGTT
>CM037786.1:8608257-8658257 GCA_021229015.1 Solen grandis | reverse complement strand
CTGTGGGTACTATTTTTATATTGGATTGTGTGTGAGATAATGAAAGGAATAAATCGTAATAACTAAATTATCTTGAGCAGATCTACAGCAAATTCATGAAGGACTTTTGTAATCTTGTTTTGTATTTTAATGTCACACACACAAGCTTTACTAGTTGGGCTAACCCACTTTTTGAAAGTTAAAATAACAGGTCCCTCACAGACACACTTATTTGCTATTTGTCATGGTTTTAAACCTAAAGAAGAAGGGAATTAGTTTCATGTGTACACTTAGTCCTATAAATAAGCCTTCGCATATCATAATTCCCCTTCAACATTTAATAGACTGATTTTTAACATTTTTACTTTCAACAGATATGCGAAGTCTTATGGCTTCCCATAGAGGTCCATGTAGCAAAACATTAAGTATACGTGCCTGTTGACAAAATAACTTTTATATATAGAAAACAAACACAAGAACATATTAATTGATCACATTAAAGTTTGAAATATTACAATTATAATGTCAAAAAATCCTTTTGTAATTGACACAGCAATTGATAAGTCATTTGTCCACCATCTTGCTGTGTAAGTCAGTGTTATGTGAAATATACTGAATAATAATAAAAATATTTAGACGAAATAAAGTCAAATTAATGATGTTGAGTGGGACAATTCTCATTCACTGATATATTATCATCTGTCATATCACTCACTACACGATATAAATGTTTCCAACATTGGAATTGTTTATTTTGGACTTTAAACACGATTTATAGTTTACAAGACAAACTTCATCTACCCAAAATTCGTGTTCCCAGTTTAACCCTGACTGTACACATTTTTTTCGGAACACTCGGTGTTGTTGGTACGATGGAGGATATAAACGCAAAAAAGGAAAGTGAAGTTTTTGATAAGGTATTTCACCCTCTTAATGTCTATGTATGACAATTTCCTTAACTAACAGGGTAAGTTATTATGTCTGCTTTAAGTTTATTGTGTTTTCATAGTGAATTGCCAATTTTTATACCTATTATAAATGGAAATGTAGCGCGTTAGAATTCACGCGGAGTTTGCTACATCAATGTATACGGCGAGCCATAAGACATAGCATATCAAGGAAATGTCAAAATAGTAAAATCGATTCACTATGGCTTATTTATAGGACTAGTGTACACTGTCTTTTATTTTTATGTCAAGCACAAGTAAATGGTATTGCAGGGTTTGGTGGAACAATTTATTTTTCTATTTTCAGGGAAAAGAAGACCATGAGTCCAGAAAAGAAAAGGTGACAATCCTTGAACAATTATGAAGAAGGACTCCGTAAAATATAGTAAGTGAAAAATTAGTTCGATAGATATTTTTGTACCATAATTTGAAAAGGACATTACTAAACTAGGTGAAATTCCCCTCGCCATGGTGAGTGAATATCAGTGCATGGCAAGTAAAAAAACTAAATATTTCCTTGTACTTTTAGCTCCACTATTCGAAGAATATGAGAGCTATTGTAAGTCGCCCTTGTGTCGGCGTTGGCGTTGCAGCTTTTGGTTAAAGTTTTGCATGCAAGTTACCATCAACCTTATATCTCAATAACCATTTATGGTATTGACTTGAAAGTTTATGAATATGTTCAGGGGCATCAGACAACCAAGGTAGATATGACTACTTTATGAGATATATAATTAACAAATTATGCCCCTTTTTAACTTAGAAATTTTGGTTAAAGTTTTGCATGCAGGAACTTTCATGCCAATATCTCAGTATCCAGGCATGGATTGATTTGAAACATCTTAATATGTTTAGGGGTATCATACTTCAGTTAGATTAAAACTTTTTGGATTGGAAGTTATATTCACCAATTGTATAGGCACCCTTCTTTTAACTTAGTAGATAACTTTTGATGGTTTTAAAGTTATGTTTTACGGATTTTCATAGGAACTTTCATGCTTATATCTCAGAGTCCAGGCATGAGATTGATTTGAAACATCTTAAATATGTTTAGGGGTATCATACTTTCACGGTAGATAACTCTTGATAGAATATGTTACAAATTATGGCCACCTTTTACTTAGAATTTTGATTAAATTTTTGCATTCAAGCTACTATCCAACTTATATCTCGGAAATTGCTCGTGGAATTGACTAGAAAGTTAAGGAGTGTCTTCAGGGACATCAGAAAACCAAGGAGGATAACTTTTGGCCTGATTTTTATGCAAATTATGGCCCTTCTCTAACTTGGATTTTTGGTTAACCCTTTTCCTCATAGAGGACACCATGAAAAGACCTATGCGAGCAGCATAAAACCAGATCAGCCTGTGAGTAACTCGCAGGCTGATCAGGTTTTATGCTGTTCGCTGCTCCTCAGTGGTCTGGAAATGAGGATTTTGTAATTAAATTTAGTAAGGTTTAACTGTGGTTTTCTGCAGATCAGGCTTTATGTGATACCTATTGAGTGCGTCAAAATGAGTCTATATGAGGGAAAGGGTTAAAGTTTTGCATGCACAGTGTTATTGTGCTGATGTCTCAGTAACTAGGCATGGGATTGATTTTAGACTTCATAAAAAATTTAAGGGGTATCAGACTATCAAGGTATATCATTTTTGACTATTATTATGTACAGGGTATGTGAAGGGAAAGAATTGAAATAGATTTCATTTGATTTACTAACAAGCATTTCGAATAGTCGAGCGTGCTGTCCTCTGACAGCTCTTGTTTTTACTTGATTTGACAGTCTCAAATTCATGAAGGCTGAGTGATAATTTGAGAGAAATATTGTCAGTTAAAGCTAAAAGAATAAAAAAAATCTATACCTTTTAAAATACTTAAAAAAATCAATCTACTTCATACTGTATAATAGATACTAGATAATGTATTTGAATTGTATTAATCTATTATTTTCAGAAATCAGCCCAAGGGGGAAACGAAAACTTGATTTTCCCACAAAGACAAGGTCATCTGTGAGACTCCCACTGTTAGCAAAGAATGTTTATCTTGATGTGAAGGAAATCAAACACCTAAAGAGGCTCCAGGGTGACCTCAAGAAACTTGGTGCTGTGAGTATTGTGTAATTCTTGTTAAAAGTCTTAGTCCTTTACAAAGATTTGCGGAAAGGTTGTAGTCTTTCCATATATTCACATAGGAGTAGGCCAGGAAATGGGAGTCCTTTTCTTAAGTCCATCATCCATGACTTCAGATTAGGAGTTAGTTAAAACCCTGCATGTCCTGTGCATCAACAGTGTCAATTAGAGCCAGAAAACTGCAGTTTCATCCAGTAACTTGAACGTCCTCAACTGTAAACTTCCACTCGGATGACTGAATATAAATGCGTCACTTTAATTGTTTACCTACTTAACATTTGGTGTTTTACATGCCATTCCAAATAATAATGATTACCATTATGGAAGACCATTGGAGAGCCATATCAGATTGAATGCTGTTCTCTGTCTAAACTGGGTTTAGAGTGGGAATTTCAAAGAAAGTGACGAACAAGTGAACAGTTGGTATAAAGTCTATTCAGCATATGAGTTGCAGCCGTGTCTGGTTTTATACAGATCATTTTCTGATAGATTTTATTAGGTAGACTTCTCCTTAATCAAGTAAGAGTTTGATTTAGTTTTATAAATATATTTCTAATGCTCTAGTAACATAGTGTGTTTGTATTACTAATAATTAAAATCCATTAATACTTTGAAGTTGGTTTCTCAAAAATTGGATGGCCTTGGTCCTAAGATTCGTTTTAATCAAATTATTTGGAAACACAAAGTAAATGTAGCTGGAATATTTTGACTGAGATAGATAACAGATTTTAATTGTCCTGGTCCGAATATTTGTTTATTACAGACTATTGAAGAGTTTGTCAGCAAGGACATTCATTATCTGATAACTACCCAGCCACGGCCCCGCTCCCTGAAGCCATCAGACACCAGCCCTGCCCCTAGTCCATTCAACTGTGACCCTTCTCCATCCCCCAGTAACCCAGACGAGAAGAGGGTAGAAACAGTAAGTATGCGTATGATATACATCTTCAACTATTCTGTTGTGCAGGCACCATGGTCTAGTGATAATGTTCTCAACTGTGGATTTGAAGGTTGTGGATTTGAATTGTGCTGGGGGGCAAGAATTTTTTTACCTTCTCAGTAGTGATCCAACCCAGGAACTGTAGAGAGGGATTTTTAAGAGCTATGATAAACTGGTTTTGCAAACAATGTAAAATAAAAGGTTTTAACAGTTCAGCCATCAAAATTTAAGTTTTAGAAGAATATGACTGAATCTTTGTTTGTTTTTTTATCTTTGTCACTAGTAATATATTGTGACCAACCAAATTACTTGACAGATCCTCGTTTCAAATCATTCTACTCCTCAGTACAGAAAAAAAAACAGTAACCATTTGTAACAGTAACTCTCTCCCCCCCCTTCTTTCCTGTACTGGTGATCAATCTCCATGGAGAGCAGGCACGTGGAATGTTACACACCTGTAGTTAGATCCTGTTTGTATATTTCATACGATATTCAGTATTTCTCGCCTGTGTTTCTATTACATCATAAATTGTTTCATCCTTTCATGTTGAGATGGTGTTAATATGGTTATTTTGCTATTACAGGTAACTAGAGGGAAGGCATTAGCAGAGAAGGCTCGAATTAAGACCAGGGAGGTAAAGTCTCTGATTTCCATGAACATTGTGTTGGGGTGTTTTATCATTCTTATTATTCACGTTTGTGATGTTATATTGAGATGTTAAAGGCATATCATCTTATCAGTGTTCAGTTCTAAAGAATTTGTATTATTAAAAAAAAATTATTATAATTAATGTTGGGAGTAAAATATCCTTGAAATAGATAAATTCTAGCAACTGGGTTATCTAGGTAAGTTTAAAAAAAACAAGATACCAGGTCATTGCTGTTAAAATTGTGAAAAGAAAACCCAAGGGTAAACATCTATTTCATGGAAAATTGTTTGACTTAAAAGGTATTACAGAGGGGAGAACGTCTATGAAAAGCCCCTGATGAAGATAATGGTCCTAAAACATGTATGCTTTGAAATTTAGTATATTTACCAGTAGATCATTGGGTTTGTCGTGATTCTACAGTTTAATGACATTCATATGCTTATGGTTTTGCAAAAAAATCCATCAGAGACTCGTGTTGCTTAGTTTCCCTGTTTTTGTGATTGCAGACTAATACGTTGTTAGACAATGCTGAAAAGTGGGGCGTCAAGATTGTATCTCTGGATGGTAAGTAGATGACATTAGAAATATGAAATATGACATTAACAACATGAAATATGACATTAAAAATATGAAATATGACATTAACAACATGAAATATGACATTAAAAATTTGAAATATGACATTAACATGAAATATGACATTAACAACATGAAATATGACATTAAGAATATGAAATATGACATTAATAACATGAACTATGACATTTAGAATATGAAATATGACATTAACAACATGAACTATGACATTTAGAATATGAAATATGACATTAACAACATGAACTATGACATTTAGAATATGAAATATGCCATTAACAACATGAACTATGACATTAAAAATATGAAATTTTTTTTTTATGCATTAACAACATCGCATAAGCCTGATCTGCAAAAAACAACAGTTAAACCTTACCAAATTTAATTACAAAATCCTCATTTCCAGACCACTGGCTGATCTGGTTTTATGCTGTTCGCATAGGTCTTTTCATGGTATCCTCTATGAGGGAAAGGGTCAAGTTCAGTTAATTAATATCTATTAAGTGATAAATTTGTGAAGGATATTCAAAATCTGCTTGAGTTATAGAAACATGTTGCTGCTTAGAGGTGTTGCTCTACAGAGTTATTGACTGTGTCCAGGTAAAACTACTTTTGGGGGGGGGGGATAAAATTGTTGATGCTAAGAGGTAGTCATTGCTTTGGAAGATTTTGCTTTACATGTTACAATGTACTATTTCTAACAAATGTGCATCAACACTGTAGGGGCTTACAAGTGGATAGACAAGGAACTGAAGAAATTGCCAAAGACGTCACAAAATAATCTGAAGGTAAGAAGATTGGTTTTGATTTTGATACACCAGACTTTTATTGAATGTAAAGGGATTGACTGTTAGAATTTATGTTGTTGAGTCTACACCAGATCAAAATAATTTAAGACATGTTAAATGTGGAATTGAACATTGTCATTAAACCTTAAACTTGATAAAGCAGCTAATTTGTTACACGCATTTTATGCATTTCTTTTGCTAGTGATTGTTATAAAAATTATGAATAAGGAAATGATGCAAACAGTCTGGGTCCATTTTATCCATAAGAGCATTATGAGATCCAATTTCTCTTTAATGGTTTAGAGTTTATTGAAAAATTTCACAACCGTATTACACCATATTGCATTTTGCAGCATATTTAATTTCTCAGATGAAATATTTTTGATATCAAGAACAGAACAGAAATAGTTTATTTAATAACCTGTCTAATCTCATTATCTGATTTGTTTGTACCTCTTTCTTGTTCATTTTACTCAACTAATGCAATTTTGTTTCAGAAACCAAACAAACCAAAATGTGTGGCAAAATGTAAGTACTGCTAGGTCATAGTGATTATTTTAGCAATTCAGGAATGTGGCCTGATTTTACTGATTTGGGAAAAATAACAAAATTTTAACAAATGCGAAAATTAAAATTGATAGATAAGAAAATTAGTTGTTGACTTAATTAAATAAACATATTCTAACATTGTATGTATAATTTCAAGAATATGGGGACTTTCATTGACACATTTAAAGATGTTTTTAAAAAAGAAAAATCAAAACGTTTTGCTTCCCTATATAGATAAAGAAACAAAATGATGATGATAATAATTTGTAATTCGAAGTATTAATATCAAGTCATCATTTACTTTAAATTGGCAAAATAAAATTCTAGTTTCTGAAGAAAGAAAATAGAATAAAAGATGGGTAAATGTTTTCAGATAAAACCTTTAAGACTCCATTTGTGAAGCTTGAAGCGTCCAACTTCCTGTATCGACCAATAAGTCAGCAGCTTGAATCCTGGCCGTGTCTGAACGTTGATACACCCCGTGGGTCATGTCCATTTGATGGGACTCTAATCAATAGGTGAGTCTCCATCGAAGCATAAGTGTTGTGTAAACTTCATAAAAAAATGCTTCACAAGTAAATTAAGGATTAACTTAATGAGATTCTTCTTTGTTTAGACAGGAATTCATCAACTATACAAAGTTCTTATTTATAATTTAAATACTTTACGGGAAATTTTTTATCATTTTGTGTTTCTTTAACAAATATTCATAAATATCTAATTTCTTAACAAATATTGTTTCTTATTAAGGTATTCCAGCCATCACTAAATTGTGATCATGGTCTATCAAGTGTATGTGGGAATTTTGTAGTAAAAGCAAGCCTTAATGCAAATGAGCCTATAACTCCAAGTCAGTGGATGTTTGCATCTACACTGAAGTTGTTTTAAGCATTTGAAGGACCGTGGTTATAATTTAATGATAGATAGATTACCTGAAGTTAATGATTCATGTCAGTGTAGCTATGTAATTGAATATGAATGGTGGAATGCATTTCTATCTAATTTAATACTTCAGATATAACTTAAAGTAATGTTAGTGCAATTCCTGCCATATGGTACTATGTATTGAACCTCTATGTTGCCTTCTTTATTCTGAATGTAATTGAATTTGAGAGGAAATGACTTTCCTGTAAAGTACTGGTCCAATCCAGGAACCATCATGAGGAATTAGAATAATTTATAGAAACTTGTTTCCCCAGTCGATTTAAAAAGAAATTTAACATGCGCTGGGTGTTGAATTGCAATCCATCACTCAATTAATGATCCAGGGGAGATGTATCCCGGGAGGAAAGAGGAGAAATCCTGGCTGCCCAGGTTGATATACCCAGCGCAGATACCCCCAATGAGGAGAAAGATGGGATGGGCTCAAAAGAGTATGTAGTTTTGGTCTCTTTGATTTTATTGGATCTGTTTTGTAAAAAAGCTTTTGGTGTTTTATCCATTTATTTTTTTGTGTCACCTGCTGTAAACAAAGATGACACATTGTCACACTTTTTCTGTCGCGCTTCAGCAGGTGACACACATGTTCAAAAGAACACTTTTGTTGTGGTGAAGAAATATTTTGAGATGAGAAATGTTAATGTAGCACATAGACGAAAACTCTTGGTTAGATTTCAATCCTTACGTTTGTGAAATTATGATGTGTAAATTTGTTCCATAATTATACAGCTTGATAACGAAAATTATGTGCCATCTTTAAAAAAGATTTTTTTTGCCTTTAAAACTGAATTTAAATTTTGAATATGTTAATGGTTTTCCCACAAATTGACATCGTCCTAGACTCAAGTTAATTATTATATCTGCAGCAAAAGTACAAAGAAATCTGAGACGGATCTGTTTGGGAGCACAAGCAAGGTCCTGACAGTGGGAGAGTTGCGGAGGAGGAAGGAACAGAAGAAGAGGCAGGAGAGGAAGAGAGGCTACTGTGAATGTTGTCACATAAAATATGAGGACTTGGATAAGGTAAGGCAGGATATACTGGGCAATGACGCAGAAAGAATTGCTTCAATTTAATTTTTTTGGGGCCTCCATGGCCGAGAGGGTAAAGTCGCTGACTTTTAACACTCTCTCGGCCTCTCACTGTGTGGGTTTGGGTTCTGGCAAGATCATTCAGATTTTCATTTGAGGAAGCCTTCCAGCTGGCTTGCGGTAGGTTGGTGGTTCTACTCGGATGCCTCCATGCATTCAGGGTCATCCTCCAACTGTAATTAGCTGGACGTAGCTATATGACTGAAATACTGTCTCGGCAATGGTTAACTCAGAAAATGAATCAATGTGACATTTTGCTTGGTTATTGTGTTTTTCAACATCTGTGTAACATTTATTGTTTTATATTATTTTCTGTTTAATGTGATTGATGTGATTTGAAGTAAGAATTATTTTTCATTGAAAGAAAAAAGTTTGCTCAATAGCTGCATTTTGACCAAGTAATACAAAATGAAACTTATGATTTATATGCTTTTGCAAAATGTTAATCCTAAATAAAATGTATTTGAAGTACAATGAATCTTTGACAGGTTGTCAAAAAGCTGTGAAAACAACTTTTTGAGACAAAACAGTTGCCATGTTTTCTTGATGATAATGCGTATTATAAAAGGCTGTCATTTTTGTAATTTAAGACACAAAATACTGGTGTAACCCAGGAACCTTGAAGGGGAATTTACTGTTTTCCACTGAACATAAGAGAAAAGTTTTTTCTCTTTCTCATTATAATGAAATTATGACAAACTTAATATCATTACAGCATGTGCGAGATGAGAGTCACCGGGAGTATGTGCGGGACAAATCTCACTATGAGAAGTTAGACACGCTGATCAAGACAGTTCCCAGCACCACTGCGTTCCTGCAGTCCTACCTCATGTTGGCTGTCAAGAAGGCCAGAGAGAAGAACCTCACAGTAGAGCCGGTCCCCTGGTGAGTAGCAACCAAGGTTGACTGATAGAAGGGGCAGGACAATACCCTCAGTCTAAAGGTTGTGGGTTTGAACCTTCATAGGGTAGGGGTGGCAGGATTCATTAACTATGTACTCAGTTGGAAAATGATAATTGTGTCGCCTGCTGTAAGCAGAGGTGACACATGGAGGTCACTTTTGCATCGTCTGTCCATCACATTTTTTTGTCACACAAGTGTTCCAAAGAACACTCTTATTAGAACTATGGCTGTCGCATCTTAAGTCAAAGATTCACCTGGGGATCAAAAGTGATCAATGACAATTGAAAATGGAATCTGTGGTCGAATTCATGTCGGGAGGTAATTAGTCCCCTACCGGCTTCGCCGAAGGGGACTATAGGTTTGCACTCCGTCCATCCGTCAGTCACACACGTTTTCCGGACTTTTTTTCTAAATGCTTGCAGATATTCATCTAATTTTTGGTGTGTGAATCTACCACCATGACTTACAGATTAAGTTTAAGTTTCGTTCCGGTTCACTGATTTTTGACAGAATTATGGCCCTTGGAATTAGAAAAATTCATTAAAATAGCAGTTTTCCGGACTTTTTTTCTAAACGCTTGCAGATATTCATCTAATTTTTGGTGTGTGAGTCTATCACCATGAGTTACAGATCAAGGTTGAGTTTCGTTCCGGTCCAATGATTTTTGACGTAATTACGACCCTTGGAATTAGATTTTTTTTTTGAATAGCAGTTTCTTGGCACTCAGGTCTTCCTCCACCTGTAATTAGCTGGATGTTGTTATATGACTGAAATAAACAGGTTGTGTTTGTGTGTGTGTTGGGGGGTCTTAGTTTTCCATTTGCCGGTAGGGGACTTAGTATTGCCTAAGCAATACTTTCATAATACTTGTTCATAAATGTCATTGTAAACGCGGCATATTCGATTTCAATGAACACCACTTCTTAGCTGCAGTTTTGTGACAGTGATATAGCTACCATAGTCTAAAAATCACTGTTACATGTCGACTAAGATGCCATGTTTGTTGACATTATGGTCTTGAGGTGTAGTTGTGCATGTCGGCAATTCTTGAAAAAAGTGAAGTGAAGTTGGGACTATACAGGGATGACGTGTTGTCTGGTTATGCCCCGTTTTACAAAAAAGTTCCGAATCTTATCTTATTGTAGAGTTGAGGCAGTGTAAGGAGTGTATTCATCACCATGGATTTTTTTTCTATTTACTATTCTAATTTGAGATGATTGTTATTAAGGATATCGTTATTCATGAATAAAAAAAGAACAAATTGATAAGCTGTAAGTTTATGATGTATTTTCTTTCTTGCAGTGATGAGGATATTGTCCTGATTTCACCTCAAAAACCTCCTGAAGAGGTTAGAAGAAGTCCACGCAAAAATTTGGGAAGTGTAAGGAATCTAGATAAATGTTCAGAAAAGAAAATGATCCCAAAAGATTACAAAAACAGTCCAAGAGATTGTGCAGCAAACAGAGTTTCTGAATCCCAAAGGAATCCGGATATACAGAAAATGAAGCAAAAGGGAATCAAAGACGTGAAAGGATTGACTGATCATGATAATCCTGTGAAAAGGATGTCCCCAAGAGTTGAAATAAGTCAATTAAAATCAGGTATGCTGGATAAGCAAAAAAGTGTTACAACAAAATCTGGGGAGAATGTCTCATTAGGTGAAAACAGCATTATAGCAAAACAATTCCCTCCTTCACCTTTGAAGAAGAATTATTCAAAACATTCTCAAATAAGAACTACAGCTCAGTAGAAAATATAGACAGCTCAGTGGAAAATATAGACAGCTCAGTGGAAGATATAGAGAAAGGAATTGATAAAGATCACAATGGACAAAATAAAGAAAACTTAATTTCTGTTAGGTGTTCCCCTCGGAAAAGTTCAAAGGTCAGGAAAGTTCAGAACAAAGGTCCCCAAGGAAAGTTAAATCAAATACTAATGGTCCAGAAAACAGTAAAGGTGTTGAATTAAAGCAAGATGAAAAGATTTCGGACAAATGTGAAAATGGAGGTAGGAATTGTAAAACTGTAGAAATGGAGATGAAATTGCGATTAAGATCTCCAGTGAAGGTAGACAATAATAAGCAAACTGTAGAAGAGGTTGCAAAAGTTCCTGGTGGTACAAAACAAATAGTAAGTTGTGATACCATCAGATTTTCACCTCGGAAGTCAAATAAAATGCTTCCAAAAGATGTCAAAGAGACTAGTGATTGTATAGAGGCTAAAATTGATGAAAGTAATGCAGTAGAAGGTGATCCTAAGAAGGGCTTACAGTCTTTGCTGGAACATGGCAAAAGTAGGGTAGAAACACAAAGATCAAGTGAGGACTTTGAGTCATGCCTGATTCAGTCTTTTGATTCAAGGGAATTTGATAGTAAGAAAAAGGCATGTGTGAAAGATAATGTGAGCAAAGACTCAGTAACTGAAAAAGTATGCAAGGCAGCAGACACTGAAAATGCTGAGCACAAACCAATTGAAAATGAGCAAGGATTAAATGATTCATGTGCACGTGATAAAGGTAGAAAAAATGATTCAAATGTGAAGTCAGTGAGGAATAAAAGTCACAAAAAAGTCTCCAAGAAACCAACAGAAGAGATCAATTCTGACATTCCTTCAGATTTTCAGTGTTATGGCTCAGACGGTGAGGTTTTTAGCTTTACAAAAACTTTAGCAGAACGTATAAAGGAGCGTAGCCGCAGCAGGCCCTCTTCTTTGGGAACTTATAATTTGAACACTCTTTCTAGTGATTGTATAAGGTCCAGGAGTAATTCCTTTAGTAGTAATGTATCCGAGACTAAAATAATTAAAAAGTGTCCAAAGCCAGTAACAAAGAAGAAGAAGAGTCCTTGTGTTTCAAAAATTAGATCTCTGAAAGCGAAAAGTTTTACAAGTGTAGCCAGTGCCAAGGTTATCAATAAGTACCGGCATCGTCGGCTTGCGGCTCGTCACAATGACAGTATTCAGAATGGTTACCAAGGTGATGATGAAACTGAAAGTAAAACGGATCATAGTAAGATGGCAACAGGATCCGGTAAAAAGTTTTGGTATTATGTGACAGAGAGCACTGAAGAGGATGAGGAAGATGTTGGTTTTGGTGATGATTTACCTAAAGAATTAAAAGACTTACGTAGTCCTTGGAATAAATTAAAAGATGTGATGGACATGAAGAAACCTCGAAGAACGAGGGGGACTTCAATGGTGTTGAATGCTGCAAGGAAAAACACAGGAGCAGAATTGTCGAACTCAAGGAGAACTAGAGGAGCTTCGTTAGTTTCTTATGCTGAATTGAAAGATACAGAAATTGAATTTGCAGAAGAAGTTTCAGACTCACATTCACGGAAGGATAAAGTGGATGTTGATATTTCTGAAAGAAAGGGAGAAGGTGCAAAAAAGAAGAAAAAGTTTTGGTACTATGTTGTTGATACCACTGAAGATGAGGTTTCTGATGAGGGAAAAGATTTAAACAGAGAACTAAGAAATTTGAAATCAGTGACAAATGCATTGCTTGATAAAGGTACTGTTTGTGAACATAGACGGCCGAGACTGGAAAGTGATAGAAGTAATTCAAATGTTGAAGTGGTTAGTAAGAAACAGAGTGACAGAGAAAAGACTGGAAATGACAGTGACATTGTAGAAAGTGATAACAATAGTAGTGGTCAGTCAAGTAAAAAGCCAGGAAAATACTGGGAATATGTTGTCGAGTCCATAGATGAAGATGAAAAAGATGACGAGGAATTGAAAAAATTACCAAATGAATTGCGTAGTATTTTAAGGGATTTGGGAAGCTCAATGAAAGACTTAGTGGCTGAAAAGCGTTCAAGAGGAAGACTGGCAACTAGAAACAAAAGTGTACACTCTACTGATACAGAAGTATTCAAATACTGATCAACAGATGAAAACCAAGGGAGTAGAAGCAGAGGATTGGAGAGACAAGGTGTATGAATTGTCAGATTCACCAGACCAGGAGGCTGAAATGAGGAAGCATCAGGGTTGCAGTTTTCAGTCCAAAACAAAAGGAAAGGCAAAAATTTCCAAAGGAGTCCAACATAGTCAAAGTAAAAAAGGCCCTGTTGGTGTTTTACAATCGCAAACTGTTCAAAAGTTTAAAACTGGTGATTCCTCTAGTGGAAGGGTTTTATCAGATTCAGAAATGGGCAAAAGACAGGCAGTTAAATCCACTGATGATGAGAATGATGTAATTTGTGAACATTTAAATGGACCTTTAAAAAGCATGTGCTCTGACTCAGAAGTAAACAAAAAGAAATTGAAGAAGAAAAAGAAAATATTTTGGCAGTATGTTCCTATTGAATCACCAGAAAAGGTTAATACGAGTCTGAGTCTTCTTCCTAAAACTATCAGAGAGTTAAAAGACTCATGGAATGATTTGTCTGTAGTTGAAAAAGAGTTGGTCGCAAAAGATGCAGGTGTTAATGATCAAGATGCTGGTGTTAATGATCAAAGAAGTTCTTGCAAAGAAAACGTGATGTCACAGAGAACAAACGATAAAGAGAAATCTAAAACAGAAAGAAATACTGATATAAATTCACAGGATCTTAATGTTAGTTCTAAGGATAATGAAGGAAATATACAAATTGAGGAAATTGCAAGAGTGCTACTAAATTCAAGAAACCTGGAAAGCCGAGAAAGGTATTTTGGGAGTATGTTGTGGAAACAGAAAATGATGAGGAAATTGACAAATCGCTTCCAAAAATGGTACAGGAGCTGAAAAGTTCATTCAACAAGTTATCGGAAAAGGATTTGTGTGATGGCAAGAGTAGGAGGTGCAGATCACGAGATTCATCTGTCAATTCTGTGGTGAATGAAATGGATGTAAGGGAACCTCAGGAAGCTGAAAATGCAGGTCTTGAAGTTAATAAACAGAGCTTTGATAAATCTGATGAGCATGATTGTAATAAAGATGAATCTGACAATGAAATAGATATTCAGATTGGCGAAAACGGTCCTGAAAGTGTGGAAAAAGATGACAATAAGGAAATGGCAGTACAAGGAGAGATTAAAAATGTAAATGACAAGATTGAAAAAAATAGTGAGAAAATAAAAAAGAAAAAGAAAATATTTTGGGATTATGTAGTAGAACCAGAAAAAGAGGAAATAATGATAGACAAATCACTGCCAAAAGAGTTGCAGTCATTGTATGAAATGAATGCAGTCCTAGGAACTGAAGTGACTTCACGGCGTTCAAGGTCGAGAAATTCATTAGATAGAAACAGTGTAAATAGTAATGAATTAGACAGGCAGGGAGTCCAGTATCAAGACAATGATGGTAAAACTGAAGCAAAGTTACTGAAAGATTCAGTTGATAATGTTGAAAATCGATTACCTAGATCCCCTTGTAAGAAACGGAAATACGATGATGTTGAGAAAGATAGTGGTATGGAACGTAGTCCGTCTCCAAAATTTTTTTCCAAACACAAGAAGAAAGATAAAATAATAAAAGAAGCACGGAGTCATTCCCCTGTTTTTCAAAAGTCTCCATCTGCAAAACGTCGAAGATTAGAGATATCCAATCATGAAATAGTTATGAAAACTAAGGAAGCAAGTGTTGAGCTAAAAAGTAAGTCTAATTTGAAGTTACTCAAAGATCCTGATGAAAATTCTAAAGGGAAATTAGAAGTCAGTAAAGACATTCTGGAAGAAGCTTTAACACCTAAGACTACACCAGTTAAAAAAATAAAAGTATCTACCCCTCAAAGTGGATATAGCAGTACCCCTAGAGAAAGACGTCGAAAACATTGGAAACGCAGAAACCGAGACTCTGATGGGTCAGCAAAACCAAGTGGAAAGAGAAGGCGTTTAGAAAAGTTGAAATACCGTGTGGAAAATGATATTTCAAGTGGAGCCTGGAGTTCTCCTGATAAAAATGTTGAGGATGAAGGACAAGATGATGTTAGTAACGATTTTGATACAATAAACATTCTGCAGGGGACGGAAGATGGCTTTATAGATACTCTGAATGAAGAAGAAATGGTGCATAAGAAAGTTGAAAGTTATGACAGCAGCTTTTTATTGAAATGGGACCCGGTGAAAGTGAGTGATATTGTAGATAGTGAAAAGGTAGTGAAGCTAGACAAAAGCTGGACGTTACTTAGCAACAGAAGTGTATCCAGGCTGTTGTCAAGTGAGGATGATAAAGAGAGTTTCCATGGTTTTGCAAAAGAAGGGTCTGACAATAACATGCCATCAGATTTATCATACGAGGAGTGCTCAGAAGTCCATCTAAAGAATGACTCAGATCATGAATGGGTCGTCGATGAAGACAAAAGTGAGAGTGAAGAAGATGATGAGAAACTAGTTCCTGAAAAAATCACGTTTTCGTCACCAGGGAAACAGTCCGATTCATCATGGGTAGATGCTTGTGAATTATATATTGATAAGTCCTTACGGAAAGGTCCTAATTCATCTGTATCAGGGCTAGAATCCTCGCAGTATTTCAGTTTCACAAGTCCTTGGAGGAGTCCGAAAAAGAAACATTCAGGGATGGGAAAGTTTACCACACCAACGAAGAGTTTGCACAGATCTCCTAGAAAAGTGGCTGATGATCCTAATGGACTCGTAGAAAAAGTTGACACCGAAATAGAATTCAATTTCGGAAGTCCACAGAAAAGTAGGTCAGCGTTTAGTCCATTGAAGGTGAAAAATGGGAGAGTAATAGACATGTCGGAATCTTACTCACGAAGGAATTTAACATCCACTCCATCACAAAATGAGAAGAAAAAGAGTGTTAAAAGAAATATTCAGTCATATGATGGTTTATATTTCTCTGGGAATGATGATGTTGAATGTGACACGGAAACTGAAAGGAAAAGTGAGTTAAAAATTCTCAAGAGAGTTTCGGATGTTCCAAAAAGTTTCCAGATTAGATACGTAAATTTATTTGTTCTTCCATTAAGAATTGACTATACTTATATAGGTTGTTTTTCGCTGTATTTTGTCTAACATAATGATGATGTATACTATATTTTTAGGTAATTTCATTTTTTTTTTGTGTAAGCTTATCCATGAGAGAATGATTTATTTTAGGATATTTACTAGAAAGGTTGGAAAGAGCCTGAGATGCTATTAATAGATTTTAAAGAGACTTAACAGACTGATGCAGTTCAAAAGGGCATTTTGTAAACGTTTTGTTCAGAGAATTTTTATCTAGGTTTAATACTTTTCTGTTTTATGGCAAAATACCAATAAAAAAATATAAGAAAAAATTGGGTGCAAGAAGATTCTACTGAGTCACTTAACTACTTTTCTAAGAGAAACTGCATTTAATTCAGTTGATGAAATATTATTCTAGTAATAAGTCTGAATACATTTGATAAACTTATTTTAACATAGATACCTTTAATTGTGCCATATGAGAGACTTTTTATGATATATTTGTATTAAGAAATGCTTGTATTTAGATATCCACTCAATATATCAAGCGAAACTCATGTTTAATGATGAATTGCCACTACTACTTACCAAACTTGTAAGACAACATTTATATAATATTAAAAGTTTAAAGGCTGTCACACTGAACAATGTTTTCTGCCATAAATTACTCCATAGTTGTTTGAAATGCAGGTATATAATGTCATTGTTTATTCATTTTAAGTAAAGTACACAGGTGTAAGACATTCTGCACTCTTTCTTTCAAGAAAATCACATACATTGTACATGTGCATTATTTTATACTGTGTAAAAATAAATCATTCAAGTAATTATGATCTCAGGATGTTAATGTTTTACTAGTCTTCAGCATTTCTTACACACTCACTGCCAAGCGTTAATATTTTGCCTTTGTCAAGTTTAGTGTCCTCATGTTCATTCATTGAATACAAATTTTCATTAGTAAAGAAATATTTTGTCAAGTTTTGAAATTTCATTTGACTGGTCAGAATCTGGTTATTTCTTTCTTTGGCATTAAAATACATTAATCTGTTTTGAAATATTTAAAGGTCTATAAAATCTTACAAAATATAGTGTATGTACATAGAAAGGCACTTTGTTACTTATTTCTCTTCCCATCTGCTAGCATTTTTCTGTCACGCTTCTTTCAGCAGGTGACATGCATTCCAAGGATCACCTGGTTTCAGTGTTAATCTATGAATTTTGCATGATCTTATATGTAAAACATAGCTTTCAATTATTGTAGTCAAACAAGGCCATTGTTTGGTTGGTGAAAATTAATTGACTATGGGTGTATATCATGAATAATAAACTTAAGGTAATCGATCATTTAATCATGGTCATTCAAATGCTAGACTTCAGTGCAGTTTTAAGCATCCATTGACTCAGAGTTTAAGGCTCTTGCTCAAAGTCTGTGAAAGCTTGCAGTTACTAAAGATAATCCACAATCACTTTATGGACCATGATGACAATTTAATTTTTATCTTAAGACCCTGGTCAGATTGCACATAACCTTCAGTTTGTCACCTATTATGTTGAAATCATGGGTGGTTTTATTCTTTAGTTTTAGAACTCATTGTATAGGCAAACCATGGTTACAGAATAATTGTTTTTAAGACAAAAACATGTATAAATGAATGTTTTTTTATTTTTGAAATTTTAAGAATATTGGTGAAAAGTATTCATGGAGAGAAAAATAGAGTGAAAGAGATTCTATATGAGGTAGATGACATGTGTGATATAAAAGAAAACTATCTAACAAAATTTTCCATGACATCTGGTCATTAGGCTCATGTAAATCAAATGACATCAACTTCCCTATTTTGTCATGACCCAAATCTGTAAATCAAAGTTCAAGGTCATTCTTAGAGATTAAAGGAACTTAACATATAGAAAACCTAGGTTTTATTGGGTTTCCACATCACTTGTTCAATGCTTATATTTTACTGGTAATATGCAAAATCAGTGGATGCCACATGTTTATAATGTGTAAAATGATTATGCTACTGTTATGTGTAAAAATTACTAGATGCGTTTTATTATGATTAAACAATAGTTTAAGATAATGTCTTACTGATGTTTAAATGATTTATGTCTTACGCTAATTTTGTAATGTGTAAATGTATGTGTTATGCTAATGTTGTGAAATGTTGTGTAAATGTAAACAAAGATGCTCGATGCTAATTTTAGAAATGTGTAAAGGATGATTAATGCTAATATACATTTTGTATTTTTGTCATAAATGTAAACTAAAATTGATTGATGCTAATTTTAGAAATATGTATAGGAAGATTTATACATGTTTTGTGTTTTGTCATGAGTAATGAATATATGTAGCCCAATTAGTATGATTTATCTGTATGTGTTTATGAATACATACAAAAAAGAGCAGCAGTTGATTTGAGAAGTGTAAATGAAGATTTTTCTTTTACAGTAAATAAGAAAATCATTTATCAGTGTATGATCAATGTTTTTTTGTTTTTTTTGAAGATTTTGTTAACAAAATAATATGAGAGTTTGTTACATAATTTTTTCTGCACTCAATTAAGAAAATTTTCTATAAATGAAATAAAAAGTATTAGATTACTTAGTATTCTTGGGTAAATGCTAACAGAATTTTTTTTATATAAATGATAGCTGTTGATAGGAGATCAAGCAAAAGTTTATACAAGTAGCTTTTTTTTTCTGTTCAGAATTTCTTTAGAAACTAATGTTAATCATGTTAGGTAATAAACCTCAATTATAAATTGTGATTTTTTAAGAGAAGAGAAATATGTATCTGGTAGTAGAATTAGTTTTTTATTACACTTTAATATAAGAAAATAATTCAAAATTATGAAGATACAAATTAAACATAACAAATCTCCATGTTTTTGTTTTTTTTTCCCTCCTTTTATTAACCTATTACTTTGACAGTCCTTTAATTGTAAAGTTCACAAGAGTGTTCTCTGGAACAAGTGTGTCACCTGCTGAAGCATGATGAAGAAAGTGATGAACAGACGGCCGACAGAAAAGTGATCCCTCTGTGTCGCCTCTGCTTACAGTGAGAAGGTATATAGGATACATGCATTGTTCAGTCCCATCCCATTCTGTTGTGTCTAACTGTTGAGACAAGGTGTTGTAGGGGAATTCATCACCTTCATTGATAGCCCTAGTTCTATCCTTGCTTAACAGAAGTTTGGGCTAACAGTATGGAGGAATTGTGCTGTCCATCCTTATCCAGTTCCAAACATTTGTTGGGTGATGTTTATTTTTTTTAAAAAAAAGTGAAAACTGAAGCTCATACGGAAAAATGTTTGATGGTTTTAGTTCTGATTCTAACCAGAAACTCCTGGTTTCATTTCCATATTTTTCTGATAGGCATAGAAGCCAAATTATGAGAACAGTTTCTTCTGTCAGTATTTTACTGACATTTTCACATTCTCAATTTCTTTTTCATTTATTTATGGTTAATAGTTTTAACTTGCGTCACATTACGTCAGTTAACAAGTTTTTACAACTGATTCTAATCCACCTCAATGATACCTGATTGGACTAGTACTTTATGCTGGAGAGAGTCATGAAAAATCCTAGCCCAAACAGGTTTTGTTCCCACAACCTTTGAATCAGCAATTGGGTAGGTTACCACTAAATAGTTGTCCGATAAGCAAATAAATATATAAGCACTTGGCATAGTTTCGCTCTCACCCCTTGAATTGTATGATAGTGAAAATTAACCGCCTTATAAATTACAACTACTTTTGGGCTATTGCTTTTTTTTTGGACAAATATTTCCCCCTTTTTTCTACATATATATAGAAAGTCACATATTGTATTAGAATGTGAAATAATAAGAAAAATCAGAGTGGGCTTGAAAAAACACAAGAAAAGCATATGTTAAATACTATTTATTACATCATTAGGTCGACTACACTAACTGAATGTCATCACTGTTACATGGCAAGTCCAGATAAAATGTTGGACAAAAGATAAGCATACAGCATGATTATAATAATGAGCAGAGCATTATAATAGGTTCCTTCCCAATTACATATACCACTTCAGAGTATAACACTTAAGGTATCACATCAAGATTTAAGGTTGAATACATTGTAACAAAAGTTGGCAATAACCTGGGTAATACTTATTGACTGAAGCAAGAAACCAGATCACTGTACTTAACATCTGGGACTCCACAGATTTTTTTGAAAACAAAAACTGGGCCATATAAGAGATGAGAAGTCTCAACTTTAAGACTACAGAAATAATTTTCCTAAAACTTGTGAATTGAAAGTTTAAACAATGAAAAATGACGTATAAAGTCCTTTGACCCAGCTTTCAAGAATCACATTTATTTTTGCACAGTTCTGTGAGAGAAAAAAAGAATCTTGGTCTAGAAGCATTGAAATCAATGTCTTGATAATAAAATCCTGGAGAAATTCTAACTGGAAGGAAGAAGTTTCAAATAAAATCTGTTTAAACCCAGATGTTCAAGTAGTGTTGACTGGTAACAGGACAGACTAGGGGACCTCTCTATCTACAATAACATTCAACTATATATATATAAACATGCATATCCAATGTGGCATTTACAAATAGAACAACTTTTCCTCAATTCATCAATCATCAAGTCTGCATTTCTAAACTAGTCTCACTTTTAAAAAATGTCCAAATTTTTCTCCTTTATCAACTGACCTTATCTCAAAAGACTAATACAGGTTACAAGACAATGTCACTATACATGAGGGTATCCCCATACTATTGACCTATGCCCTGACAATTCACAGTTCACCCTGGTTAAGTTTCCATCAACCAACAGTTTTGTTCTTTGACACCCTTGTACACACCTTTCTTCGCTACCGAAACTCACATGACACACCTTTTTCTAGACAGCTATCCGAAAACTCACAAAATTGAGTATTGCCATGTAGGTACAATCAAGGTGGTAAAATCTGTACCTACATCGAACTTGGAAAACCACTGTGTTCATTATTACAAAACAGAGATCCAGTCAGTTCAATCTTACTCTATCTCCCAAGCAAAATAATTTCTGGGGGTGGGGAGCTATCGTTCCTATGGCAACTGTTGGCATCAATTCATATGTACTAAGTTTGGGGATGGGTCATTATAAAAATTAATATTTCTAAAATAAAAATTTAGACTTTCAAGCTTGATGAATTGGGGAGCTAGTTTCCTCTGTATTACAAATATACAATTTATAATTAATAAAGCAACAAAAAATCAAATAAGACAATCTCTTGTAAAGAATATACATGTATATGAAACTATATACAATAAAATTTAGTATAAAATTTACGTTTAATATCAACAAAAAGTATTTCATCAAACCATGCATTACATTCCAATTTTGTACACTTTTTCTGTCTGGATAGAGTGAAAACAAGACTTTTGGGTAAGAAAAAAAAACACCTTTTATCACTTATAATATTTTGGTGAAAATAAAATAGTCTTATATCCAAAAATGATGAAGAATTATCACTTATAGCATGTATGGTAAAATTTTTTTTTGGAAAACCTTTTTTTTTTTTTTTATTATTAGATATTAATGACTCATAACATCTTAAAATTGGTTAGTAAAGGATTTGTATAAAGCTATCATAAACACAAAAATAAATACAATTTAATCGTATCCAATTTATTTTCTCTCCATTACAGCATAATCATCAAATCAAAGAAAAAATATCCATGTACAAGAATGTCCCAATGAAGGCTTGTTCAAAACCAATTGGAATGCAGCAGGATTGATTAAATCTGCCCTTTCAACTTTAACTATGTACCAGTATTTCATCTCTTAACAACAATTCACAAAATTCTCTTCTATCGAACACCCTCATGTTGAATGCTGATGGGGAGAAGAAATGCAGGGTAAAAGAATACAGGAGGGCCACGGTGGCCCTAGAATGCTCATCAGAGTTTCCATCCATCCAGTGATGTAAATACCTTTGTGATCGCTCTAATCAAAACAAATCTGGTCATTTAAGTAGCAGCCAGATGACAATTTGAGGCTCAATAAAATTAAATTTTACTGGGTTCTTGGCAGAATTTAGAAAACTTCTAAATAGAACATATAAGGAGACTTTCCAGCCCACTATAGGCGTCATTTTTCAAGGGATCAACTTTATTTTAGCAATTATGGTAGCTGGCCATATGTGATATGTGAATAACTTTGATTATTGATTTTGCAGAAGAAAAATTTTGATTGATTTTAAAATTTTTCATATAGATAAATAAGGAAATTAATCGAACCCCTAGGGGCCTCATTTTTCAAGGGATCAATTTTATTTTGGCAATTATGGTAGAGGGCCATTAAATGACAAAACATGATTTAAATGCATAAAGAAGAATAATTTTGAAATGTTCCATGTAGTATATATATATTATACGGGATCAACTTAATATTAGTAATAAAGGAAACTGTTGGCACAGTACAACAGATGTGGGATGATCACAATAGCTCACCTTAGCATGCTGTGCGCTGGTCAGCTAAAAATGTAAAACAGTTGAACCTGTGTAAGCGGTCACCTGTATTAAGCGGCCAACCTGCATTTAGCGGTCAGTTTTGATATGACAAAACTAGCATTTTGTTATTTGTTTAACATCCATTTAGCAACAACATCATTCTGTAAGCGGCCACTTTCTCTTGTTCCCTTGACTGGCCTCTTAAGACAGGTTTGACTGTACTATTGCAGCCAGATTGAGGACTTGCTGTTAATGTCCAGCACAATGGGCATCTTGGTCTTTCTTTGTCTTTAAATCCCTTTATCAAATAATTAAAATACAGATGTATCATATAATACAATGCTCCAAAGTGACACAGAATCGGACCCTTCATTTTTTGTCCTCCTCAGTATATAATACAAACCTATATGACCTACATTAATTTCAGAAAACCTGACAATTTTCCCCTGTAATCCCTTGGCTCACTACATCCAAACATCAAGCTTAAACAGATTAATCACTGAAGGTCATTTACACTCTCTTACTAACAAGTACTCACAAAATAAACATTGAATTAATCAAACAAGTTAGGTAGAATGACAAAAACTGACTTTGTCTACTTTCATATCCTCAATATATTAACCTTAACCATGCTAAAATTCTAAATAAGACTTGCCTTTTTTTCATTTTGGACTGTAGCATTAATTATTTATGGGGGTGTTTCCTAAAAATTTATTAACTGTATAGCTAACTGTGCAGTCCATGATCAAGATTGCACAAATGTGCAAGCTGATCTTGGTCTGCACTGATCGCAAAGGCAGTCGCAAGTGACCACAGCATTGTATAGGTTTATAGTAAAGGTTTTTAGTTTCTGTACTCAATGTGTCTCTTTCACATGTCTGCCACCATCAGTAACTGCTATTGTTTTAGTTTTCTGTCCAAAGTAAAGACATAGGTAGAATCTCTGATTCAGTGAACAGAACAAAAAAAAGTTAACAATAGAGTGATTAGGGGAAAAAAAATCAAGATACAAAAGTGACTCCTATACAACCTGTACCTGTATCTTCTCTAGCCTTGAGACGTGGGTATTTGGGGATCAGATAGGGTAAAATATTTACTGGTGAGGTAGAGTAAAAAAATGTTAACAGTAATAATCTGTAAGCAACTAACAACTGTCTCACTTAAATCAGAGAAATGGTGAGATATCTTGAACAATTAAAAATGATGGCCAGTCTCGAACATTTATAGGACATTCAAGTTTCAAACCAGGGACCTAAGGTACAAACTTGGGACCTTCAAGTTAAACCAGGGACCTAAAGGCTACAAACTGGGGACCTTCAAGTTAAACCAGGGCCTTCAGGTACAAATCAAGAATACTCAGATTACATCCAGACTTGCAAGATTCAAACCAAAAACTTCAATTACAAAGTGAAACCAAGAACTTTAAGGTTATCAATTTTTCCTTTTACCAAATGCCTTACATAGGCCATTATCTTGTTTTCAATTCTTATTCCTAAACTACTGGCAGTCTTTCCTGGAATATATTGAGCTTTTTATTTGCTCATCCTGTATATACTGGTTAAAACTCCACTATTTCCCAGCTGCAGCAAGGTTTATTTGGCCTTTTACTGGGAATGTGCAAAAAATCTGTGTATCACACATATTACCAAATTATTTAAAAAATATTTCTACTTTCTTATAAAGCTTTAACTATTATGCATGACTGATTATTTGTACCTGTTACAATGTACACATACCAGGTTCTAATAACCAAACTTATCAGTGTCAGACATTCCTTTAAAGGAGCTGTCTGCACTGTTTGCCAATGCATCAAAAAGAGCCTCCATGATTCAAAGGGTTAAAGAAAACTAACATTTTTCCATGATTATTATAGAAATTTTCTCAAATGATCACAGTGTAACTCCATTAATGACCATTATAACACTGTTTTGGGGTCCATATACTGACATTGCAGTGTATTGTGTTAAATATATAAGAATATTAAACAAATTATAGACTTAGAGTTCAAAGTTTGAAAATTTTATATTAACATTCATGATATAGAATGCGTATTACATGTAATGTAACACTACTGTATTCATATTGGTCCTCATGAAATCTATCCAGACACAATACAATCTTCCAAAAACCATTTGTCTTTATAAACCCCCTTCAGTGAGTCATCAATAACCAGTGTCTAGTTCTATGTTGATTCCTTATAATAATTAACTATAAGAGGGTGTCATATTTCAGTGATAGCCTGCTTGGCTGAGGGTCTTAATCCTGCCAGGGGGGTGGGGGGAATATATCAAGACCTTCCCAGGGTCAAAGTTCAACCCAGGAACTGCCAAGAGGGATAAGCAACAGTTGTCATACAACTGTTATAATACAATTGTTCTTCCCCAATTGACATGAAGAGAAATTAATTCAAAGAAAAGAATATGGCCATACACTCACAATATAACAATAATAACATACAGTTTGTATGAGTATAAATGTTTTTAACAAACCACATCCTTAAGTCATACAATGTATAAACTTAATTTCAATTATTTCATATCCTCTAAATGTACCAATCAACAAAAAATCATTTGCTTCACAGACGTAGAGACAGGTAATCAGGTCTGACAAATTTTAAAACATGAAACTGTTTCAGCTACGCATTATACTTCACAAGAAAGCCCATTTTGGGCAAAGACCTTTATTTTTTTAAAGCAACATTTTTTTTATATTTTATAATGAATTCTGAAAAAGAAAATGTATTCCTTTTTAATAATGAACCTTTTCAATCATAAACTTAATTAAAAAGCTGAAAATTCTCATATCTACCAAATATCCCCAGATTGCAATAAAAATACAAAAAAAATCTAAATAAAACCTTGTAACCTCCTTTTCCACTACCCACAATAAAAATACAAAAAAAAACCCCAAAAAACATCTAAATCAAACCTGGTAACTTCCCTCTTAAACAATCAAGATCCTAATAAGACTTGCAGAAGGTCTCAGTCTGATTCAGTGTTATTGTAATACTCCAGATCCACTATAGGATTGTTGTTTAACCCTTTCCCTCATATAGACTCATTTTGACACACTCAATAGGTACCACATAAAGCCTGATCTGCAGAAAACCACAGTTAAACCTTACCAAATTTAATTATAAAGTCCTCATTTCCAGACTTCTGAGGAGCAGCGAACAGCATAAAACCTGATCAGCCTACGAGTTACTCGCAGGCTGATCTGGTTTTATGCTGTTCACATAGGTCTTTTCATGGTTTCCTCTATGAGGGAAAGGGTTAAGGGGAATACAATTGCCGTGAAAGTATCACAGTAATATAGCAATGGTCCGCTGATTACAGATGGAGGAAGTCTGACCGCACTAAAGGTCACCTGGATAGAACCAATGACCTACCTCAAGCCAGCTGCAAGGCTTTCTCATATTAGAGATCAGATAAGGGCTCCAACCCACAACCGTGAGGGGCAATATAGTCAGCCACTTAAGTCTGAACAGGTTTTACAGTGTTCACATTCTCCGAAATGTAAATAGCTGACATCGCTATATGACTGAAATACCGTCTCAGGTAAGGTTATCTCCATAACAACAAAATGAGGGACAGACAGTACAATAATTGATCAACCTGCAAACTGCTAATCACATGGGCATTTTACATACAGTTATCATGTGGTATGGATCCATGTTGCACATCACAGAAATCACAACACTAACCTGGGTATCACATAATGTAGGTCAATAATCACAATTTTCTTATCCTTTTTTTCCAAAGCATTAATAACAGATAACATGAACCAAAGTTTTTGACTATAATACACTGAATGTTTTAAAAACAGAAAGAAAATACAATATTGGACATTTTCTGTCTGTTACGCAGTTGTAAACAGTTACCATGACAACAAAACTGATGCTGAAACACATCATGTAAGGATTCCACATGCTCACCATGACAACACATAATGGCAGAAGATGTATCTAGGCAACATGTTGCTAAGGTTACTCAATGTTGGACTCCACCCCAATGAGACTTTCCGTCTGCTCCTTGTCTATGTCCCTGAGTCTGTAATAAGAAAAAGAAGGGAATGGATTTATTACATGGCTTACAGTAGGGACAATGGATTTAACACATGGCTAAAATGGACAAAAAATTATATGGCTAAATATTTACAACATGGCAAATCTTATTCATGTGATGTACTTGTCATATGATACTTTCATTGTAGTTATATGTATAATGAGCCAAACTGAGTTACAGAGATCCATGTTCATCTTCCATAATGACTTATAATATTTTCAAATGTGATTTACAGATACAGTACTCCACATGATGCAGGCTACCTTTATGCTGCATTCTAAACATCATGCTTAATATCAAAAATAAGATTGGAAAGATGAGAGGGGATCTCTAACCATTAAGCCACAAGGTTATCTAACTTTAACTAGCAGTAATAAGTTAAGACTTTCTACGAGGACTCAGCGCAAAACGGTCGTAACTTATATTTATTAAAGAACAAGTTACGACTGTTTTGCGCTGAGCCCTTGCTATCAGAATCAACATGGAGAATGCTGGGAGTGCTGGGAATTAGGGACAAGTCTGAAGGCTGTAGTCATTGCTCTGAGTAAAGCTGAAAAATCATCCAGTAAGCTCTGGCTACAGCATAGCAAACCAGACTGGCAGCTAACATAGACTGGTGAGACTGATCAATCTATTGCCCAAATATAAAATATGCAAAATAGAGCAATGAAGTCCATATTGTCCTGTGGTATACATTTGGGAGTTTAAATTCATGGTTTTAAGACCAAAAATGTGCTTGCTAACAATGCAAAGAGCATCATTATCATTAACAAACATATGTTAACAAGATGTTAAATGCAAGATTTTCTCTGGAACATGTGTCACCTGCTGAAACATGACAGAAAAAGTGTGACGGACAGACAGACAATGAGAAAGTTAACCCAATGTCTCACCTCTGTGTACAGCAGGTGACATTTAAAACTATGAGCACCATGTTGAATGTGGTATTAGCAGGAAAATGTTTATGCTAAATGTAGCATTTGCAGGACCATGTTTAGTTCTTTACCATGCTAAATGCAGCATTAGTGAGAAAAAGTCCATCATGTTAAATGTAACATTAGTAGGACCATGTTTACCATGCTAAATGTAGCATAACCACAACCAAGCTAACAAAGTACTAATGGTTTTACAGTGCACTAAGTGCAGGAATATTTGTACAGGAAGAGAAGAAATGCTAATACACTAAGAGAGCCACTACATTTCAATAGGTAAAAGTGTTATTAATGCACAGGCTGATAGAGATATCATAACCAAACTGTCAACACCATATAATGTTAGCATAAAAGCATTAGCAACAAATCAGGTACAAAAACTGAGAAACAAGAGGGCCATGATGGCCCTGAATCGCTCACCTGATTATAAATAAGCAACATATGTGGGATTTTTCATATTGACCTACTTTTTGACCCAACATGACCCAAATTTGAACTTGTCCAAGATTTTATGGGGACAAACATTCTGACCAAGTTTCATGAAGATTGGGCCAAAAATGTGGCCTCTAGGGTGTTAACAAGGTTCTTCTGAGATTTGACCTTGCGACCTACTTTTTGACCCCACATGACCCAAACTTGTCCAAGATCTTATGGAGAATAACATTCTGACCATGTTTCATGAAGATTGGGCCAAATATGTGGCCTCTACAGTGTTAACAAGCCAAATTGTTGACGACGCACGACGGACAAAGGGCCATCACAAAAGCTCACCTTGAGCATGTTGTGCTCAGGTGAGCTAAAAACAACAACAAAAAAAACAACAATTTTTGAAGGAACATAACTACTTAACATAAAGTTGCAGTATGAAAGAAGTTAAAGGTGTGACAACTAAGAGCTTATTTTGCAAACTGATAGCATCACACACACACATCAAAACTCACACAGGTATCTCTATTTATTTTTTCCTTTCAAAGAAATCTCACATATTGAAATCAGAAAGAAACTAGAGATTTGTTTTCGTAGAAAACTATGTCTCCCCTCACACACACATATACACTAAGGCACACAGTGACATATGCAAACAGTTAAAGTTAATGGGCTGATTATATTGATAACACTCTATACAGAGATATGTGCGACACTTCCTCTCATCAATTTCTTTCCATAACTGGAACATAAGTAGAGTTATCTTGCGGTCAGGAAATTGTGAAAAGGTGGAATAACACCAAAAATATTGAGGCCAGAGTTATGAACCTTGTGCATGACACTTTCTCTCATTAATTTCTTTCCGTAAATGAAATTTAATTTTAAAAGCATGAGTCAAACTGAGTTATCTTAAGGACACAAAATTGTATAAAAGCAGAAAAACTCCAACAAGAAACACCGGATATGGATTATGCTCTAGTGTACTGCAATTCTTGTCCATAACGTCTACCCAAGGTTATATGTCTCATGGTGCATGAGTTATTCTCTGGACAAAACTTAATTGAATATGAAATTAAACAATGGGCAATAACTCCAAAAAATATGATTTGCAGAATTAAAATTCTTGTGCACTGCAATTCTCCTTTGTGAGGTCTATTCACCTATTAAGTTTCAAGGTTATATGTCTTATAGTGCATGAAGTATGAAATTGAACAAAATGCAGTAACTCCAAAAATATTATGTGCAGAGTTATGGTTCTTGTGCACTGCACTTCTCCTCCATGTGATCTATCCATCTATGAAGTATCAAGGTTATATGTCTAATAGTGCATGAGAAATCTTTCGACAAAAATAAGTATGAAATTTAACAAAAGGCAATCACTCCAAAAAGTTATGGTTCTTGTGCATGACACTTTTCCATCATGAGGTCTATCAACTTGTTAAGTTTCAAAATAATAGCTTTTATAATTTTTATGTTCCAGACAAAAAATAATTCTGAAATTTAACAAAGTGCAGTACTCCAAAAATATTATGCGCAGAGTTACGGTTCTTTGCACTGCACTTCTCCTCCATGAGATCTATCCACCTGTGAAGTTTCAAGTTAAAAGTTTTAAAACTTTCTGAGTTATGCTCCGGACAAAAATTGTGACAGACAGAGGACAGACAGACAACTCCGACAATAACAATATATCTCCCCATATAAATATGAGGCAAGACATAATTACTTTTAACCAAATGTTGAATAGAGAAGAGTGAACCCAATTTAATATTTGTTAAAAAAATGGTATAAAAGTGAACCAGTCAATTTGACTACATCTAATTATCAATTAAGTCAAAAAGTTATTTAGCATTGAAATGTACATTAAACTACCATGTACAATAAAGGGGGTTTTACTATTACACCTATATAAACATATTTCTAGGGTTGATCACAGTTAACTGAAAAAAAAAATGTTTTGATTTCTTTTTTTACATGGATAAATGCCTTCCATCTTAATATTAATACTAACTAGAACTGCCATTGTCATGGTGAAAATACCCCCTGCATGCCGCTTTGTCATTGGAATATTTTAAATGACGCAAATTAGGGTTACAGTTCTTTGGCACTGCACTTCTATTCAATGAGATCTATCCACATATGAAGTTTCATTTAAATTTTTTTGGTTATGGTCTGGTAAAATTATGAATTTTAAAAAATTTAAAACAATAATTCAAATTAACCAGAGTTATGGTTCTTGGTCACTGCACGCCCCCTCAATGAGATCTATCCACTTATGAAGTTTCATTTTGATATCTTTTATACTTTTTGAGTTACAGCCCTGACAAAAATTAAGTAAAAAATTTACAAAGGACAATAATCCAAATTACCGACAAGAGTTATGGTTCTTGGTCACTGCACCCCCTCTCAATGAGATCTATCCACATATGAAGTTTCATCTTGATATCTTTTATGCTTTTTGAGTTACAGCCCTGACAAATTTCATCTTGATATCTTTATCTTTTTGAGTACCCCGGACAAAAATTAAGTATGAAAATTTACAAAGGGCAATAACTCCAAAATTATGCGACAGAGAGTTATGGTTCTTGGTCACTGCATGCCCCCTCAATGAGATCTATCCACATATGAAGTTTCATCTTGATGCCTTTTATACTTTTTGAGTAACGGCCCAGACAAAGAAACCAATAGACGGCCAGACAAGCTGAATCCAGTATACCCCCCTTACAACTTTGTTGTGCGGGGGGTATAAAAATGACTAGACTATTTGACTTGACTATTTGAGAGTACCGTCGCTTTGACAGTATTTCAGTCATATCGCGATGTCCAGCTAATTACAGGTGGAGGAAGATCCAGAATGCACGGAGGCATCTGGGTAGAACCACCGACCTACTGCAAGCCAGCTGGAAGCTGACACTGCCGGGATTTGAACCCACATGGTGAGGGGCTGAGTGAGTGTTTAAGTCAGCGATATACAATATACTAAAAATACCTATTATAATCATAACAGTACTAAATACTAAAAGTACTTATTATAATAATAACAGTAGCATAATATTCATTAATATCAGACAGAGTAAAATTTGCATACCTGAAAGCTTAGGTACCTACGACTGGTGTTTCATATCTATACTATGTTGTTAGTATGAAAGTGTGATACAGTACTTTTAAATCATGATTTATCATTACTACCAGGTGACTGTGCATCTGTACATAAGGCATCTATCAATGTTTTGCCCAACCAAGGATGGGGTGGCAAATGTATTTAGGGATTTAAGACAAACTGCAGAATCTGATGTCCAAATCTGAACCCCGTGGTAGGAAATTTTTCACATGTATCCAGGCTACATAGCAAGCATTTTACTTTTATTTTTCACGATAAAGCTGACATTCCTAACATTATGGAATAAAAAATCTTCTGTTGACAAAATGCAGTCAAGTATATTTCACCCAGTGTAAATCTTACATGGCTTATCAAGTCTACCCTTTGGGAAAAACTTCCCTATACATCTGCCCATCCACCTGGTGAAGCAATGGACCTTTCCAATATTTACATATTGAGGGCTCAGTGCAGAACAGTCGTAACTTGTTCTTGAATACATGTATAAGTTATGACCGTTTTGCGATGAGCCCTCGATATTTAAATTATATCATCTGATTAACCAATAGCTTCACTGGGATATCATGTGATCAATGATTAACCAATAGTTACACTGGGATATCATGTGATCAATGGCTAACCCAAATAACACATAGGTCAATTTACCATACCATTTGTCATAATATGACCTACCAGTACCCATGAAAAAATAGTTACGTAACCAAGGGTAAAGGGGAGGGGTTTAAAAATTCATTATATATACCGAAAAGGTCCATACATTGATAAGAGGATAGTAAGGATGGAGAGTGCATTCAAAATAACGAGAAAACAAAGTGTGGGAGACACAATGGACAGAACTATATACACAGGCATAATACAGGATGCAAGCAGTGGAAAACTGAAACCAAGACCCTGACTCTCATTTTTCTCCAGATTATCAAATAATTATACTCTGCCTAGAACCAATACCATGGTAACTATTACTATTGAAAATAAAAACTGCAATAAATTTTTAGAACAATATCTTCAAAAGACCCCAGATAATGCATGATAAAAGCAGTGACTTTGCTGGTACAGGTTGAATCCTTCCAAGGTCATTTATTAAATTCTATGCTAAAAGGTCAAGGTCAAAAATCTTAACCAAGTCAAGAAGTCTTCCTGCTATACTCGAAACAAAAATCTCAGAACACAAAAGTGTAATGACTTCTACAACTTGGTGCTCAGAACCTCGGAGAAAAGCAGAACTAAGCGACAGATATTTGGTCAGATACTGATAATGGATTATGAGAGTCAGTAAGTTTCAGTTGTTCTCCCATAATGCAACACAAAAAACAAACTTATTATAATGACCTGTGTTTCCTGCTCCAGCCTGTGAGCGTATCAACTAAATGCAAACTGTGCGGGGAAAAAATAGAGAAAAAATATGATGGTCAAACATAAGAGAGTGTGCCAACTGTTGAATACTGAAATCAAAACTGATTTTGTACATAAAAAAATAGGCATATGCGAGACAATACCCAAGCAACAAAAGATTATGTGGTCACTTATACCTGAAATAAATAAATGTTTACCTCAATAAAGAACAAAATAAGAACTATCTTTGAATGTGATAAAACCCCTTGTCTTATACGAAAAAAAATTGATCTTTTTGTAAAATGAGATATGGTGGATAGGACAAAATGCATAATTTCTATATATGGTCTCAACTTCATTTTTTGAAAAAGGGGAATAATTAAGCTTACATTCTGAGAGACAACAATTTTTATACATTTACATAGGATTTATGATCTTTATCAATTTTAGAGCACTACATATTAATTGAAATGAGCTAAACATAGCCAGTGTTTATTAGATAAAATTTATTATATTTTTGATTTTATACCAGAAATATCGCGACAATTTAGTATATAAGTCCGTAAGGATTTCCTCAAATAACAGAAATACAACAGACTGAAAGATTTTCGAAGTAAAATTAAACTATGATTGAAAGTGATCATTACCCCCGCATACTTATTTGCCACAGAAGGGCTATAATTCTAACAAAATTTAATTCTAATATAACTGACAAAGTAGGATTTTAAATTCACAATCAAAACTTCTATTATAATAATATCATAATATTATTATAATTATAAAAAAATAAACTATGTTTCAAAAGAAAATAAGGATTATAGATGCTGGGGACTTTTTTGCAATCGTACATGTCATATAGGGTATATGAGAACAGAGGAAGCCAATTAAGAAAATCATTGTTGTGTTCAGGATAATTTTCACAGTCTTACAAATTGGTGTTCATGAAAAATACATGACTTGTGTATAAGATTATGTCTTAAATTACACAGGGAGAACAAAGACCTTAGCTTTCCATGAGATTCTCTCCATAACCTCGCTACACACAGCAGAAAAATAAAACATTGTCAAAATTAAAATTTCTTTCAAGACTACAAGAAAAAAAATAAACATACAAGATGTTTTATATGTTTGAATCTGAAACTGGCCAAAAAATCATGGAACAATAAGGATTGAACTTTTAGTATTTCACATCAATTAACATGACCCAAATCGCCTCAAAATGAATATCATGGGCTCAGTGCAAACAGGTTGTAACTTATATGTATTAAAGAACAAGTTGAGACCATTTTGCACTAAGCCCTTGATATGCATATGAGTGTGACCATTGAAAAGCTGCAAAAGTCTGACAAACAAATGCATGTGAAATTACCTCAACAGCATTTAACAAGCATATATTTTGACATCACTTTACTTAAACAGAAAGTGATTTTACTTATAGCAGTATTCTTGTTGGCACTGATGATGGTATTTGAGTGTCCTGAATGTGGGAGGAAACATACATATCTGAACAGGCAAAAGAGAATCCCTTCACATCCAACATTGTAAAGTAAGGATTGAATCCACACTGCACCAGTAAAAAAAGCATGTGTTAACTACTACCCTATCCAGCAGAAAACAATCATATTTAAGCAAGAAAGGCAAAGTGTAAACTTAAATCTACACTGTAACAAAGCCATATTATAATGCTACACACTGGATAAAATGGAAGATATTTTCAAAGCACAACAAAGAATAAATGCTAAGAAAGCAGTAGACATGTGGCATAATATCACAATCAGTCACATTATCCTGAAACCGGGCCAACCAGTCCAGAAACCACTCTTATAAGTTGAGTACCAATCAAGGGAGCCATACCAATGCTATTTTTTGTGACTTTGGTATGTTGCAGTCGGGGTTAAAAGTAAAGTGACTTAAATCATCATATGAATGACACGCGCATCCATAAACTAAATAGGTTCCATGAAATATTTATATTCCTGAAATTACTCTCCCTTTATCTCCAACCAAACCTGTGACCTTCATCTGTAACCTCTAATCACCCTTTCACCTTTGACCTTTCAAGGTCAGTACTCACCTGGACACTGGTACTACCCTCCTGGAACAGAGACAGTGTAGGATCTTCTTGACCAGCAGCAGGACTGGGTCCCAGGACTCAAAGTGGGTTAAGCAGCTCACGGCAAAGAATGCTACAAATATCGGAACTGCTCCCAGGTAAAACAGCCAGGTATAGGAAATCTGTGGGCAGAGAATAATGCATGTTTTGTCATGTTGCTGTATGTTATATTAGATGATGAAGGATACACAATAACAGCAAGAATATAATCCATGAAAAATGTCACTTTGGGTTTTAACAGTCCCTGATAAATACACAAACTACAAATGAATGGAATAATAAAAACATTCCATACAGGAATGCTCCTGCTGTAGACGTGTACTGTGCTTTTTAGGTGGGTGGGGGAAGATGCATATTGTTATTTTTTTTTCAATTATACATTATATTTTCTTGGAAAGTCTATATAAATAATAAAAAAAGAAGATAAGATCATGACCAATGATATATACTGTATTCTCCTGACCAAAAAATAATACTTGAATGATTGACATTTTTTTTAAGAAAAAGTCAACAATTAGGTTTGTTAATATGTTTTCAATTAAATGCTAGTCTTTACAATTACAAAACTAGGACTTACCCCTTTAATAAAGACAAAACTAGGACTTACCCCTTTAATAAAGACAAAATTAGGACCTACCCCTTTAATAAAGACAAAATTAGGACCTACCCCTTTAATAAAGACAAAATTAGGACCTACCCCTTTAATAAAGACAAAATTAGGACCTACCCCTTTAATAAAGACAAAATTAGGACTTACCCCTTTAATAAAGACAAAATTAGGACCTACCCCTTTATTAAAGACAAAACTAGGACTCACCCCTTTAATAAAGACATCGGCAAACATTGTTAGAGGAGTGACTAAGCTTAGCGCTGAAGTTGCTATCAAGGACGAGGTTAAAAAACATCCCCTGAAACAATAAATGGCACAGTAATATTGTCCTTGTCATCATTGTCATCACTATTTACTAGCAATATTTATTGTACTACATAATACACAAATTTGGATGACATAAACTGAATTTCATTTTAATATCATTTTGGGTGAAGAATAACCCTGTAACACTGCCTTAAATCAACAATATGAGAATAGTTAACAACACAAATTTGCTATAAAGTAGATAGTGGCAATAACTCTTTATAAACTCCAGAGATGTTTTTCACCGCGGTAGGTCGGTGGTTCTATCCAGGGTACCTCTGTGTATTCGGGGTCTTCCTCTACCTGTAATTAGCTGGACGTCGCTATATGATTGAAATACTATCGCAGCGACGGTAAACCCCAATACAACAACAACTTTATTTGGTAAAGAAGGGGTGTAGTATATCCACTGGACCACGTGTTCTTTTGTACAAACCAGGTCAACCATTAACCTATTATTCCAGTGTATCTACTGTAAAGCTTGTAAGTCACATTGAATACATTTGTAAAATACTGGGAAGATCCGTGGATAAGCTGATGGGTATGTAAGCTTAAATCATGGTATATTTGTTTGTTTATTTCCTGGGTTAAAAGTCCTGACAACAGATATGGCATGATATCACACTCAGTCATATTATTCTAAAACCTGGCAAACCAGTCCTGGAACTACCAAGTATATATGCTGAGTGCCAAGCGAAGGAGTTATACCAGTACCATTTTTTATGATTTTGATATATCATGGCCAGGATATTTGACTGTTGATTTGAATACCTCAGTAAATACTGAAAATGCCCATGAGGAAGAGAGACTAAAGCACACATACCACAACCAGAGAATGTCGGAGAGAACGGTGCCTATAACACCGTTGATGAGTATAAACAACCACTGCTCCCCGTTTGGCCACTGGAACTCCTCCTTGTGTGTATAGTGAATGATGAAGAACCCAGGCCATAGCAGCAGGGCGCAGAAAAATCCAACAAACCCTGAACACATATCATAAATACATTATATACTGCTTAGGTGAAAATAGGCTTTTTTTCAATTGATGAATCTAGTTACTAGACTTGAACCTTATTAATAGTAGACTGTCACTCCAATTTTTATTGCCTGTGTATATGCAGTGGTAAATATTTAAGAAATTTATACTACATGAAAGAGAATTTTATTAGCTATTAAAATATGCTACTTTTAGTGATCTTGAGCAACATTTAGTGATTCCACAGCTAGTGATGCAAAAGTGGTATTAGTAATTACTGATATTCCAGCTATGTACCACTGGGGTTGCTTCTATTATCATTCCCAGTAAAGATCAAGAAATGATAGAACCCAGGAACTCTCAAATGGGATAAGTTAAAAATGTTAAAGCTTCACAGATGTATGATCATTTAGTTAAACAAGCATAACTTCATTTCAAAACATAAACACCATATCATAGAGGAGAACGATGTAATTATGACAACAATGAAGAGGTCAAAGATTTATGGTCAATGGATTGAATCTTGTTAAACTGGCAGTCAAATTAATATGAAGTGGAAAGTAATGGATCCGTGTAGTACATGTCAATATAATACAGATCATGTATACCCCTTCTACTCATATTTACCGAAGAAGAGTGGTATATCCAGTTTATCCTCGTGGTCGACACGGCGTCTCAGTCCTACCAGGTACACCGCATACATAATGGCCCCCGAAAGTGCCCACAGCGAGCCCACAGGAATTCTCCCCTCAAATTTCTGGTCTGACAGGCTCACCATCACAACACCGCTAATACTGCCAGAGAAAGAACACAGACACTGAGCTGGACATCAGGTTTCTTATGATATCTAAGAGCAATTCTTATTGAACCAACTTCGACAAATCTCTGGATGGTCGTATGCACTTTGCAATAAACCACGTAAAACATTTTTCTATGACGAAACACATTTGTTGCTGGTTCAAGTTGTGTCAGCTGAACAAGCAGGTAAAGTTGGTGAATAATTGTAAGCAAATAAGAAAGGAAATAAACTGCAACTTAACCTATGTAAGATTAAAATTTCAGTGCCTACCCCAAACTTGCGTTAATAAAATGCCCAAGACGATTGTACTGACCGTAATACCAACAGACTGACAAAGACATATTTATCCCAACCACTAAAGATATGGTGGTATAATAAAGAAACGAGGTTAAGAAAACCATGGCAAGAACTTACCTGATTAGCACAGCCACAAGCTTTGAGAGACTAAATCTATCGGCCGCAGAACCTGGGTAAATGGCGGCACACACAAGGGTAAACAGTGACGATGTGGACGATAAAACATTCACAATACTTGCCTCTGTATCTTTCAAGGCTACCTGGTAGGAGTAGTTGGCAAAAAACCACTGAAAATATAGAGAATAATGTTCCAGTAGTTTGATTGTTGAATGCTCTTATCACTGGGGCTGCTTTTTCAGTATGCAAAAATAAAGGAAACCTCTCATATGTAGAAATCATAAATCTCCTACATAAAAACATATGTAATGGATGTCCCATCATAATGTTAAAATTAAAACATATTTGAGAGAAATGATGTGGAAATATAGGAAATTTTTTAACAAGATATGCCGATATATTTAATCTACATGTCACATACTATGTTTGGAAAATATTGTGACTGACATTAAAATGATACCAAATATCTTAAATTAACTTGTAATACATACCAAAATGCAAAATAAGAAGGCAACTTTGGCCACCTGTTTCACAGTAAGTTTACTGAGGGCCCTGAGACGGATTTCTTCAGCTCGCAATGCTGCAGTGTAGGAGAGCCGGGCAATCACTTGCTCTTCTGCATAGGTGTCTGTAAAATAGTGGGGAAACTGGTAATGACAGAAGTGGAAAAACTTGTTAATATAGGAAAAGAAATTTGCAATTAATATGGGGGAAACTAGTACTGGCAGCAGAGGAAAACATGTAATTACAGAAAAGAAGAACTTTCTATTAACAATAGGGTATCTTTTAATTGAAAACTTGGGAGAAACTAGTTACTGACAGTATTGAGAAAATTGTCTAATGGGGAAGAAACTAACGTCTGGCAGCAGGAGAGAAATATGTCTCAAACACATGGGGAGAAACTAAACTAATAAAAAAACAAGAGTGTTCTTTGGAACACATGTATCACCTGCTGAAGTGTGGAAAAAGTGTGATGGACAGACGGACAGACAGATGACGGAAAAGTGATCCCTATGTGTCACCTCTGCTTACAACAGGTGACAAAATACTAGCTATGGAATATAGGAGAACAATCTGTCTCAAACTTTCAACTGACAAAGGGTGGAAACTAGTTACTGACAGTAGAGGAGAAAATTGTTTAAAACACAAGGGAAGCAACTTGTAATGACAACTGATGAGAAACTCGCAAATAACACATAAGAAGAAACTAGAAATGAACAGTAGCAGAAAAATGGTCTTTAGCACAAGAAGAGTAGCATGTAGCTTATAATAGGGGAGAAACCTGTGTGGAACTTGTGTTTGATTCAGTTTCAGTCATTGCCCACAGAAACTTAAATAAAACAGAGAAGAGGAATTACTTGTAGCATATAAGGAAGTGACAGTTAGTCTGGATGTTTGTGTATACCTTACCTGATAACTGTCTAACTTCCATCAGGTTGTTGAACCGTACAGACCTGGTGTGCATATCTAGAAAACAGCAAGAGTGAAACAGTACATGCTTTGTTATTTTTCAATCTATATTTTTTTAATTTTAATTTTGGCTTTGCATTGGTGCTTAGTATGCAAGTTGGGCACCCTACCAAATTTAGAAAATCTAAAATTAACAATTTGTATACGCTCAAAGATTGCTCAAGCTTAGTCAAAATTCAAACCTCAAGAGCTCAACATCATCAATATCTGGAGGGGTTACTGCACTGTATAAAAGACTTTACTATATTAACCCATTACCTTATGAATATTCATGTATAAATTTATGACTTGATGAATATTAATTGACTAAACTTCAAATAGTTTATGAAACAATGAATTCTTCTTTGCCATGCAGACTGTGTAGATTGATCCTGAAACCTTTCATAAGACATAGATTGTAAAGCAAAAAAATCAGAGGAGGATTACTCGCTGACCTCAGGCAGATGAGTAAAGTAACTGTTCTGCTCAGCTTTAGTGGTACTATACCAATGTTATATGAGGAAAGTAGACAAAAATGAAGTCTTCAGGTAAGTGTAAAAGGAAATGTAAAAGGGTTAACTTGAGACTCCACCTCCCTATAGTTCAGACAGACATACCATTCAGGTCCTCCCCATCTGAGCCACTGTTGCCCTTATCATCATACTTCAGTGGGACGTAGATGGGATCACTCTGTAAAGGGAGACAATCACCATATCATGTATTTAAAAGATGGCAATGAAATGACTTTGAAAAGAGTTGATACTTTACAATATTATCTTATTCTGACTCACCGATTTTACATTTTCTTTTTCATTTTTTTTCATTTTATGATTCAGAAAATGAATATTGAAAACACATCATGAATCAAAGTAACAGAGGTACTGTCATTGAGATTAAAATCCTGAATCCATTTGTGTGTATATATATATATATATATTGTTTAATAACATTAGTAACAAACCTGAGCAACATATCAGTACATTAAGTTAAATTTTAAGAAAGCCCAAAATAGTTCCTTACAGATTTGTCCTAATATTGACCATCTGGTATAGAAACACTGAAAACTACCCATGCTAGTATTTGCTTGTTGGTTTAACGTCCCACCAACAGTATCTCAGTCATTTAGAGACTACTTAAGACAGATATAGTGCTGCCACAAGGCAGTATCACGCCATAGACATTTGGCATAATACCACACCCAGTCACATCATCCTGACACCGGGCCAACCTGCCCTTGAACTACCATTATATGCTGAGCACCAAGTAAGGATGCAATACCAGTTCCATTTTTTATACAACTTTGGTATGTCGTTGCCAGGGATCGAACCCACGACCTCCCCTTGCTAGCGTACAACACCTGTCTGATACTCACCAGTAGATCCTCTGCCTCAGCAGCTGAACTTCCATCTCCCTGAGCCTAGAATTATACACAAAATACAATGCAATCTATAACTTATGGTAAGAACCAATTTGTTTTGTTTTTCAAAACTTCAATTCTAATTTGTTCCACTAGAACTATCACTATAGGTGATCAATACCCCTGCATCTCACCTTGTCTTCATGTAATGTAAGTGTAGGACATGAGGAGACAGGATGTGACAAGTCTTCACTTCTATGAAGTGGGTATATAATTATAATATGAAGAAAAAAATCATTGTTCAGGACCTATTTAAAGGCCTGAAGGGTTGCAATGGTGTCAAGCTTTTGAAAGTTAAAGGTGCCATGGAATAATGGAAAAGATATGCAGTTCTTATCAACACTGATATCAGAGTTCCTGTGCTTGGATTCTCAAAATTGCTGTCTTAAGACAGAGATTTACAAAAAAAATTGGAGTCCTCCATCATATTAATATGGGAGCTACTCAGGAAGCTTGGAATCCATTTCCTCAAAAATAAAGTTAAAGTCTAGAGCTTATGAGTTAATGAGAAGCCTGGAATTGTGGACCCTGTTTTGCTAGTGGAGTGATATAAACATATATATGAATTGAGTTATTGCAAGATTCCTAAAAGGCATTTCAAGTTTACAGCTTGACTCATTAAACCCCATCTTATGTGCAGGACAACTGCCTTTGTTAATATTAATAGTTGTCATACAACAACAAAATAGTCTCACAAGTTACAACACAAGTTACATCCCATGGTTTCTAGATAATGGTTACTATTGCTTTGCACAGAAATGTGTAACTAGTGGGCTTGCTTTTGTGTGTGTGTTTTATTATGTTGTTTTGATAAAAAAATAACTCAAAATGGACCCATGCAAAAAGTTAAAACATTACTTACTCCAAAATTCTCATAATTTAACTTATAGAATTGGCTATAAAAGAACAAGTTCAGAAATGAATCATTCCAAACTTCAATGCTTAATAACTGGATAAAATAGCACAATCTGATGGTACCCCACTCGTACTATGCTCACCCCATTTTTGTAGCACTGGTTTCGCCATGGCTTCCAGAAGAGAAAGCCACTGAGGTAAAGCATGAACAGCGCCGTCTTGATGTAGGTGGTGAAGTATGGCTTCTTGTAGTCCTCATTCTTGAAAAGGAACTGTAAGATAACGGCAACACTGATCATGATAGAATGCAGCCTAAGGTACTTCATGTAACTTTTAAGTCTATACTTAACTTCAATAAGAACCAAGTAATATTTCATCAAATAATATAAGCAGCCAAACTTTCTTGTAAATTTGGTCAGTTTTTCTACAATCTTTCCATTATCAACATATTGTCCATTGAAAGCCAGGAGGGCTCATCAACATATTTAAATAGAAGGCTGATAAGCCCTTTTGGCTTTCAATGGATAATATTTTTTTTGATGAAATATAAGGATATATGAGAAATCATGAAATGCATTTTGCGGACAGTGTTTAGAGATGATTTTTTTCTTCTTTCCTTTATATTATTAAAATACAGAGAATGAGAGAGAGATTGAGAGAGAGGGAGATGTGAGTATTAATCATGCTAGAATCCTTCTTATTTATTTTAAGATTACTTGTGGTTTACCTTTGTCAGTTCTGAGGATGCGACCCAGATGAGATCCACCACCAGGAGGACAACAATTCCCAAGGCAAACCTCTGGGATTTAGTCAGTCCCGTGAGACCAAACATGATGTCCTTAGGGTGAAGATTTCTGCTATCTGACTATCATACCTGGGGGAAAATAAAAAGAATCAAAGTGAAAGGCTTATACTCATACAATTTTCTTTGCTTGAACACTTTACAGAATAGCCAATACAATGTAAAAGAAGATAAAATTCACCTCATGTAGGTAGCAAAACTCTTATCTTGACTAAACAAGAGTGCCAGTGCTTGCTCAATAATGCTGCCACAAAATATAAAGATTATTGGAGTCTCTATCAAACTGGCCAAAACGAAAAATGGTAATTTCACAAAACAAGAGGGCCATGATGGCCCTGGATCGCTCACCTGAGTACAATTGCTACAACTGATTACAAGGTTTTTAAACAGACAAGAATTCTGATATAACTCAATCTTAAACATTTTAGCCCTGACAATACTACACACCAAATATATAAGCACTGGGCCTTATGGTTTCAGAGGAGAAGACTTAGTGCGGGGTCATTTATCTCCAAAGGGCCACCATTTTGAAAATCTTGGTAATAAACCATAAGATGATGCTTCATACCAAATATCTAATCTCTAGGCCTATGGATTCATAGAAGAAGATTTTTAAAGATTTTCCTATATAACTCTATGTTAAACAAGTGACCCCTGGTGCGGGGGCATTTATCACCATAGGGTCATGATTTGTACAATCTTGGTAATGAACCATAAGATGATGCTACATACCAAATATCTAAGCTCTAGGCCTAATGGATTCATAGAAGAAGATTTTTAAAGATTTTCCTATATAACTCTATGTAAAACAAGTGACCACTGGTGCGGGGTCATTTATCATCGTAGGGCTATGATTTGTACAATCTTGGTAATGGCCCATAAGATGATGCTACATACCAAATATCTAAGCTCTAGGCCTAATGGATTCATAGAAGAAGATTTTTAAAGTTTTTTCTATATAACTCTATGTAAAACAAGTGACCCATGGTGCGGGGTCATTTATCACCATAGGGTCATGATTTGTACAATCTTGGTAATGAACCATAAGATGATGCTTCATACCAAATATCTAATCTCTAGGCCTTATGGATTCATAGAAGAAGATTTTTAAAGCTTTTCCTATATAACTCTATGTAAAACAAGTGACCCCTATTGCGGGGGCATTTAACACCGTTTGGCTATGATTTGAACAATCTTGGTAATGAACCATTTGATGATGCTACATATGAAATATCTAAGCTCTAGGCCTTATGGATTCATAGAAGAAGATTTTTAAAGTTTTTCCTATATAAATCTATGTTAAACAAGTGACCCCTGGTGCGGGGGCATTTATCACCATAGGGCTATGATTTGAACAATCTTGGTAATGAACCATAAGATGATGCTACATACCAAATATCTAAGCTCTAGGCCTAATGGATTCATAGAAGAAGATTTTTAAAGTTTTTCCTATATAACTCTATGTAAAACAAGTGACCCATGGTGCGGGGTCATTTATCACCATAGGGTCATGATTTGTACAATCTTGGTAATGAACCATAAGATGATGCTTCATACCAAATATCTAATCTCTAGGCCTTATGGATTCATAGAAGAAGATTTTTAAACATTTTCCTATATAACTCTATGTAAAACAAGTGACCCCTGGTGCGGGGGCATTTATCACCGTAGGGCTATGATTTGAACAATCTTGGTAATGAACCATTAGATGATGCTACATACCAAATATCTAAGCTCTAGGCCTAATGGATTCATAGAAGAAGATTTTTAAAGTTTTTCCTATATAACTCTATGTAAAACAAGTGACCCCTGGTGCGGGGTCATTTATCACCGTAGGGCTATGATTTGTACAATCTTGGTAATGGCCCATAAGATGATGCTACATACCAAATATCTAAGCTCTAGGCCTTGCAGTTTTGCAGAAGAAGATTTTCAAAGTTTGCATTTTTAAAATCTATTTTTAGCTCCTGTGACCTACTTTTTTAACCAATCTGAATAATTTGTACAACTTTGATAGAGGGCATCATAAGGATGATTCCTGTGAAGTTTGGTCAAAATCCCTTCAGCGGTTCATGAGGAGATGTTGTTTAAAGCAAATTGTTGACGACGGACGCACGCACGCACGCACGCACGCACGCACGCACGCACGCACGGACGACGGACGACGGACGACGGACAAAAGGCGATCACAATAGCTCACCATGAGCACGTTGTGCTCAGGTGAGCTAAAAAAATCACAAAACTACCATTAATTTAATGGAAAAGAAACATCAAATAAACTATTGGATTGGATTGTTGGAGATTAATGTCCTGATCAACCAATTATTTCAGTCAGGAAGAAAATATTAAATAGGTAAAATCAGGAAGAAAAAAGGATACATATAGAGATAGAACCCTATAGAGTCTTCCGATATGAAAGTAGGTCAAATGGCAGTGTCAGTATGTATCCATTTTTCCTCCAGAGCATAACTCTTGTAACAAGAGGGCCAAGATGGCCCTTGATCGCTCACCTGAGAAACATGATTGCTCAAGAAATAAAAATGCTAGAGTGTAAAAGTGAAACCTGGCTTTTTTATGGTGAAAAGGGCATAACTCCTAAATTAACTTGTCAATATCAGTTATAATTGAACCCGATTGCGAAATTATGGGCATACCGGTAAACATTGTCTTAAATTTTGAAAAAGATTGCTAAAAAAATGAAGATGCTAGAGTGTAATCAAAGTGAAATCTGGCATTTTTTTATATTTAAAGGGGCATAACTCCTGACCTAATCAACAGATCTCAGCTTTAATCAAACTCAATCGAAACATTATGGTCATAAGCATTGCCATAAAGTTTGAAGATGATTGCTCAAAAGATGAAGATGCTAGAGTGTAAACAAAGTGAAATCTGGCATTTTTTTATATCAAAAGGGGCTTAACTCCTGACCTTATTGACCGATCTCAGCCATATTCGAACTTAATCGAGACATTATGGTCATAAGCATTGCCATAAAGTTTGAAGATGATTGCTCAAAAGATGAAGATGCTAGAGTGTAAACAAAATGAAATATGGCATTTTTTTAATATTAAAAGGGGCTTTAACTCCTGACCTAATTGACGGATCTTAGCCATAATTAACTCAATCAAGACATTATGGTCATAAGCATTGCCATAAAGTTTGAAGATGATTGCTCAAAAGATGAAGATGCTAGAGTGTAAACAAAGTGAAATCTTGCATTTTTTTAATATTAAAAGGGACATAACTCTTGACCTAATTGACGGATCTTAGCCATAATCGAACTCAATCGAGACCTTATGGTCATAAGCATTGCCATAAAGTTTGAAGATGATTGCTCAAAAGATGAAGATGCTAGAGTGTAAACAACGTGAAATATGGCATTTTTTTATTAAAAGGGGCATAACTCCTGACCTAATAGCTGGATCTCAGCCATAATCGAACTCAATCGAGACATTATGGTCATAAACATGAAGATGATTGCTCAAGAAATAAAGGTGATAGAGTGTAAACACTAAAAATTGTTGACGCCGCACGACGGACGCTCACGGGATCACAATAGCTCACCCTGAGCTTTGCTCAGGTGAGCTAAAAATCACTGAACCAGATAATCCCTGCTTATGCACTTCTACCCGTTATAGTAATGACATTGATCAAGATCTATTTGGAAACTTAAGAATTGCGTACTCAAGTTAATGTACTACAGAGACCAGGTTTCAAAAGGCATAACTATTGCAAAAATCACTGAAACGGAAATCCCTGCTTCATGCACATCTACCCATTATAGTTATGACATTGACCAAGTTTCATAAAGATCCATTCATAAACTACGGGGGAGTTGTGTTCACAAGACTGCAATCTCAATAAGCAAAAAGAGACTAAGTTTCAAGGGACATAACTCTTGCAAAAAACAATGAACCAGAAAGTTCCTGCTTCATGCACATCTATCTCTGTGTGTGTGTGTGTGTGTAGGGGGGGGGGGGGGGGGGGGGGGGGGAGGGGCATGATTTAAATCTTTCAGAAGTTTCTTTTCATATTTGAAGAAGAACTACTACTTTATTTTCTTTACAACTGTGGTCTGATTGCATGATTTATTGTTTATTTTCTCCATTTTTTTTTTTTTGTATTTTAGAGAAATTGTCTTGATGTGAATTAGAATTGTGTTTATTTTGCAGTTAAGTGAATTTAAATCATCTTTCTTTTCCTGTATGAAATTTCAAATTCCAAGTAATTTAATTTCATATACACAGTAACTTGTGATAATTGCCTATCTAACTCTTATTAGACTACAGTAGGTCAATCACCATGGTAATCAACCAGGCGGCTGACTTGTAATTGTTGATTATGGTAGTACTGAAAACCAAGCTCTGTAAAGATCATGATCAATTCTTTATACACTTTTATAAGCACCTGGTGATGCTGAATATCATTTTGTAAGGCTCCAAATTCTAATGACCTAGTCATGAATGACTTTGATGAGGTGTTGGTGCACATTTCATTGACACACAAGTAAAAGGGACACACTGTTAATTCAGATTAGGCAGGATAGTGGTGCATTTCTGTTCCCTGAAAGGCCACAATTGTGCAGCACCATGGCAAAAAGGCCTGGGGAAAAGACTAGGTAACAGTGATTGGGAAAGAATTTTTATCAATGGGACAATGGCCTTTTTTGAGGCAAAATCAATATGACAATTTCAAAACTAATGTGACATTTTCAAAATCAAATGTGACATTTTATGAAACAACTACAACTTGCTTTTCTAAAGTGAGTCTAAAATGCATAATATTAACAACAAACATAAACCATGATACAATTGATTTTAAAAAAAAAAGACTTTGAATGACAAACTAATATTTTAATTAAAAAGCAGAACAACATGTATAATCACAAAAATGACCGTCACAAAAACAAAAGAAAAAACTACAGTCTAGACACCATACAAATATTAAAGGCCATTTGTCCATAAAAAAATTAAAAAAAAAAAAAAAAAAAAAGGTTTTGGTCACTGTCAACTGATCTCTTTCAACTATTCTTAGTTAATTAAACATCTACTAGCCATATATATATTTTTCTTCCTCCAAGTTAAAATTTGAGTGAAGCTAGATGATCAAATATTTCTATTCCACACATCAAAAAAAAAGAAGATCGCTGATGTCATAATGCAGCAGTTGTAAGACGCAACAGGTAACGTCCAAATGTATTTCCTTATCCAAACACTCTAACAATCAACTAACATGAAACTCTCTTTAAAGTTTTGACAAGCGGCATTTCAAAGAGGTAAGAAACCCCTATCAGCACAGTCAGCTAGAATTAAAAGGAGGCCAGACATTGGCATGTGCCGGTTTCACACCCTTTAAACTTTACTGCTGCAGTATATCTATTTCTTCCTGTATGTAGAGTGGATGTCACACAAGGTGAAACTGAATCAGTGGAGGGGGCACAGAGGGAGGTATGTGGTGACACTTGTGCAAGCATTCATTTCAAGATAATCGGCAGCTTCTCACACTATAATTTATACACAAACTTGGCCAATTCAACTCTTTCTAATGACAGGGCTTTTTCCCTTTACCTGGACCATATTGCACCATACTAAGATTTAGTTAATGTGCTGATAACTTGAGAATGTGTGACACTATGACCCACTGTCCCTCCCAAATGGGACAACTCTTGAGAGATGCTTTGAGATTATGATCGAAAACAACTTCTGGAATGGAGTAAATAAACAAACTGGTAGGAATCATACACTGAATATAATTAAATGGTGTTTTTTATTTGTCACATGATAGAAATTTATGATGAATATCAAATGCAATTTTGATCGCCCTAATGTCTTTACTAACTTAAGATTTAATTTTTTTTTGGCAAATCGCCGATGGCCGACGTCAATCAGAATCACGAAGCCCTTTCAGATTCTTACGTAAAAAAGACTCAATCTGATTGGTTGATATATCAATCCCTTTATGAAATCTGATTGGTGATCAATAATGCTTTTCCTTCTCTGTGATATGTTAATTTAAAACAGAATTCCCCTCATTTGGTCTCGGACTGTATTCGTATCTATGGCTGTAATATTTGGTGAGACCGAAAAATTGGAATGGCACATCCAGCAATGTGTCAACACCGGTCTGAATGACCTGTGTAAAAGCGCTCAAAGAATTATGCGAAAATTATAGCTGCGCCACTTAGATCTCCTGTGTTGGAGATAGCATTGAAATGAATAAGTAACATAAATAAAATATTTTAACACGGTATTAAATTATTGTCTATTTATTATGCCAGTGTACATTATTTTTTGCATTGTAAATAACATTTTGAGAGAAAAACACTTATCTGCAAATTACACTCACACGACAATGTTTTCCAAAAATTCATGTGAAAGTGAAAGTAGAATCATAATTCTTATTTATATGTATTGCTCAAGCTGAACTAGAAGTGTTTAAATTACAATATGTGTCAACAATGATAAAGGCACATTTAGTAGTATTTAAGCATGTTCATGTTACGAACGTTTTGTCATATTTATATAGAACTTGGGTCTATTTGTGTGGAAGCACAATTCGCAGTTTTTGGGTGCATCCTATGGTCTAGTATAGAGACTAATGCAAGCTAGTGATGTCACAGTCTCTATTTATTGATTGTGCATCCAGTGCAAAAAATGATGTTACATTTTGATTTTTAATGTGACTATGGTGCATGGCTTTCCCAATCAATGAGGTAATTGGCATCCAGGGGTCGACACTAACAGTGTCCCGGGATCCCGAGGACACCAAAAATTGTGAAGGGACTCCAGAATTGATATGCCAGGTGTTCTGTTGGGACACATACTTTTACAATTAAAACTAAAATTGAACAGCCACATTTGTTAAAAACCTATGTAATCAACTTGATAAAACTTTCTTTATAGTAACCCTCTTTGAAGAATCATAACTTTTTAATAAATTGTTATGTGAATAAAGCCATCATAAATCTGAAAGACATGACAGGGACTCCTTAGATTCAGAAGGGACTCTTGAATTTTAAAGCAGGTGTTCTGTCGGGATACCTGGCTAAAAAGTTAGTGTCAAACCCTGGCATCACTTGAAAATTCAATCCTTGATTAAGTCAACAATAATGTAAAGAATAAATGCAATGTTGAAACACGTCCTCTCAGTGCTATTGGCACTTTTAGTTTTTACAGTTAAATGATAACAGAAAAAAATAATGGGGGGGGGGGGGGGCGGCGAACGTAGTCATTTTAATCTCTTGCCTTCACATAAACATCAGTTGTAAGAAAGCGAAGTATAAATGGTGCAGAAGTGAAGACTTTAATTTAAACTTATTTATTTTACGTCGATTGGGAAACAAGTTCTTACAACTTATACTAATCCCTCTCGACGATTCCTGGGTTGGACCAGTACTTTGCGCCTGGGAAGGTCATGAATAATTCTTGCCTCCAACGAGGTTCGAACCCACAACCCTCGGATCCTTAATCGGATACGTTACCACTGGACCACGGCGCCCTTAAGACCGGCAGCACGATATACCCAAA
>CM037786.1:8558157-8608157 GCA_021229015.1 Solen grandis | reverse complement strand
CACAGAGGCTGTCGACAAGGCGATCCCATTTCACCTTATATTTTTATATTATGTGCAGAGGTGTTGGCATCACTTATAAGAGATAATAAAGATATTAAAGGCATAAGATGTGGTAATGTGGAATATAAAATCTCTCAATATGCTGATGATACGTCCCTGATTCTTGATGGCACAGAAAAATCACTTCTAACTGCAATTAAAGTTTTAAAATTTTATGCTGATATCTCCGGCCTTTGTGTTAATGTGGATAAAACTAAAGCAATTTGGATTGGCAGTATTAAAAACAGTTCTTACAACCCTGTACCTGATATAAATATATGTTGGGATACAGAATTTACACTTCTTGGTGTAAACTTTACTACTGATCTTTACAATATAACTAAATTAAACTATGATAAAAAAATTGAAGAAATTAAGGACTTATTTATAAGATGGTCACATAGAATCCTTACACCAATAGGCAAAATTACAGTCATTAAATCCCTTGCACTTTCAAAATTAAACCATCTTATATTAGCATTACCAAATCCAGACAAAGATATTATCAATTCCTTACAAACACTATTTTTCCAATTTCTATGGGATGGTAAACCAGATAAGATAAGAAGAGAAGTTACATATAGAGATTATAGTAATGGGGGATTAAGGATGATTAATTTGGATAAATTTATAATTTCTCTTAAAACAACATGGATCAGAAAAATGATATTTAACAATAGCAAATGCTTGTACATTGAACAAACATTAAATGAGTGTTTAGATAATAAATTAAAATTTGGTTCAGAGTATATCAAAGAAAAAATAGCACTTATCGACAATCCATTTTGGAAAGATGTATACTTATCATACTATAATTTTACTTCATCACTAAAATCAACTAACCCAAAAGAGTTAGCAGAAGAATATATCTTACTAAACATAAATATAAAGGTCGTAGAAAAAGCTTTTTATAGAAAGAAATTTCTAGAAAATAATATACTTACAATTAATGATCTCCTTACTAAAGATGGTTCTTTTATAACCTTTGATGACTTTGTTGATAAACATGGGCATGTAACTAATTTTTTAGAATATGCCAGTATTATTAACTCTATTAAGAGCTATATTAAAAAACTAAAAATTGATTCACCATTATACAAATTAGATGAACCATTATTACCTTTACCTTTATCAATACTTCTTAAAAATAAAAAAGGATGTAGAAATATTTATGATAATTTGAAACTTAAAAATATTGTCCCTACATCAGTGGATAAATGGGTCACAACTATTGGCGGAAATATTCCTTTTAAATGTTGCAAAGATACTTCTCTGCAATGGTTCCAAAGTAGAATCAATCATAGAATTTTAGGCACGAATTATTTGTTGAAAAAAATGGAGATAAAAGAAAGTGAAATGTGTTCCATTTGTCATCAAGAACCTGAGACATTGATTCATCTATTTTATAACTGTCCTTTTGTAAAAGATTTTTGGAAAGAATTGTGGAATTTATTAAATACTCACTGTCCACAAATTTCTAATTATTTTAAAATTAAGGATATCATGTTTGGAAACAAATATTTCAAATCTGTTGTAAATACAGTAATTATTTTAGGCAAATACTTTATTTTTAAAATAAAAGATACAAATCAAAAACCTAATGTTGTAAAGTTTATAAAAAATATTGCTCAACAATATTATATTGAATGTAATATCGCATGTAATAACAACAGAAGAACTGAATTTGAAAACAGATGGAAACCTTTAAGACCCTTGTTAAACTTTTTATTATAAAGACCAAAATATTTATACATTTTACTTTCATGAACAATTTATGACTAGAACAAGATGAAGTTTATCATCAACATCAATATTGACTTTGACCAACATTTTTTTCTCTTTTTTTTCCCCCCAAATAATATGCTATATGTACAGGCATATTTTCTACAGATTTGTATCTACCTTTCCTTCTTTATTACAAAGTACTACAAGCTTTAATATGGTATAACTGACTGGTAATTGAATATGAATATTAATATTTAGGGAAATGTAAAATATCAAGACCTCTATTGTACTTTATATATGTTATATTGTGTTGATTAGGGATGTAATCGATTATTAAGATATCGAAATATCAACGAATAACCATTTTGATTTTAAGTTGATTCCGTTCTAAAATATCGAATACCAAAAATGTTTTTACCAGCCAAATTATTTACTGCCAAACGTATCCAGAAAATGAGTTCATGGAAATAAAAATCTCTTTACCTAGATGACAGGTGAATAGACACATCAATAGTTTTCAATACATTGTTGATTCCTATATTTCGATATATCGATATGAATTTATTTTAATCTTTGACATCCCTAAATGGTAATTCAGAATTGTTTTTGTGAACATTATGTATGTTATGTACATATTAGTAAAATTAAAAATTAAAAAAAAAAATATCTTGTTGTCATAAGGCTATATAGTTACTTTGACTTCTTATTTTGGTCTCATGACATTGAATGGTTAGTAATTAACCGTCTTCTTTATTTAATTCACATCTACTTTAAAGTTTTAGAATTGTAATAAGTTTCGGCAAACGTCGACTAATACCGCCACTATTCGTGGTGTCCGAACGACGAATCGGACATTTCCGGGAAAATTATTTTTATTAAATATCGCATGATCTGAAGGAAAAATAACTGTTCTGCCCCGTACAGAAAAAAAAAAACAATGCTTACTGCTGTAGATAACCTGCATTTTATCATCTTAGTACTCAATCTCATTAAAATCAGATTCAATATGATAACTGGATATGATCACATCGTATAGAGGGTCCCAGTCAAGCTGCACATTGTTCTCATCTTGTGACAAATGTTTTACCGAAGTCATTTAGAAACGCACTATTTTACTGGTTTAAAATCGAGCACTTATTTATGCATATAAATTACTTAAAAGGTCAATCTGACCTGACCCCTCATGCGATGTTGTCAGATGCTAATCGCGTATAGTAGAGAAGCGCAAATTAGGATATGATTTTAATGAGATTGCTCAATACTGTAACATGAACATACTTACAGTTTAGTCCTTGGTTGTGAGGTATAGCATCCGCCTTGCAAACATAAGGTCCCAAGTTCGATTCCTTGAAGCAGATGAAAATTCGGTATCTGTTTATTTGGTCACACAATTAGTATAAGTAAATTCTTTACTTTACCTAAGTTTAAGTTATGGTGTAGTTTTCAGATAGATAGCAGAATTGATAGAGAAAAGTTGAAATTGAAAAAAAAAACACTTGTATTTCATTCCTGGGAGCAGGTGGTAACTTTCGTGACTTTTCATTTGCACGCACATTTTGAGCGTGTACTGATGTAATATTGAGAAATAAATAAGCAAAGTTTGAACTTGTTTCTCAATCTATTTAAAAAGGAATTGAATAAATAAAAAAAAACATGAATTTACTTAAGCTTTTATATTATACAGGGTATACCCCTGTTTAGGCAATGCATCTTGCCAAAATCAAAGGGGCATTTTTATTGATTTCATGCTTAAAAATGCAAAAGATTATAAATTTGTATTGTATTTTGACATTATCGCATATAATCTGTGCCTGATTAACATGCTGATATTAATTATTGCCTTTTTTTTTTCATTTTGAGACCATTTCTCGTGTTGTCATAAATTTTGTATAATTGTCTGAACCGCTTTGAGTTCGCCATAGGGCCATTGTTAGATGGGCAATTAAATTTAAATGAGATGGTAAAATGTTTTTGATTTTTAATATATGATTCTATGTACCATGAAGATAATTTTGATGTATAACATCATTGTTTTCCAGGAAATTACAATTATAGCAACTCAAATAAACAGTTGCATTATTGTTCACATCACTAAAAATGTGCATTTCCGAGGCCTGGGTACACTAATGAAAATCAATTTATTAAACTTATAAAATATAGCACTGGATAAATGATGATTTTTTTCCTGTGCAAGTATGATATCTTTTACATATTGGCCTCTTTTTTCAGAAAAAATACCAACCTTTAACAGATATAGAGATGATTTTATCTTTTTGTATGTTTGAATTTACAGTCATTTTTCAAAATTCGGAGGTTTCTTCTAAAATTTAATATTTCTCGAGATACACATGGTAAATATTTTTTTAAAAATCGTATTTAGATGTCTGAATGGGTAAATTTGAAAATAGAAACAAGCAAATCCATATCTGCAATAGTGAATATTACAATACTAAAACTTTAAATCATCGTGATCATTGTATTTAAGCAGTTAGCTAAGAAAAAAATATTATATATCTGTGCAGTTATTTTAATCGTTGAAGCAATTTAACCCTTTCCCTCATAGAGGAAACCATGAAAAGACCTATGCGAACAGCATAAACCAGATCAGCCTGCGAGTATCTCGCATGCTGATCAGGTTTTATGCTGTTCGCTGCTCCTCAGTGGTCTGGAAATGAGGATTTTGTAATTAAATTTGGTAAGGTTTAACTGTGGTTTTCTGCAGATCAGGCTTTATGTGGTACCTATTGAGTGCGTCAAAATGAGTCGGCAAAGTAGCCTGATGATAATTCATTGTCACTTTGTATAGCTTCATGCACATACACGTAGTGTTTTCATGTTTTATTAGTCCCCTACTGGTGTTCAGACCGGAGGGGACTATAGGTTTGACCTCCGTCTGTCCGTCCGTCTGTCTGTCCGCTTAAATCTGGATCCCGCGATAACTTAATAACTAAGCAAGCTAACTTGATGAAACTTAGTTTATGACCAGATGCCAATGTGTAGATTATGCACGTCATTTTATTTTTGTTCTTCGACTAAAATTGTGGTTGCTATGGTAACGGAAATAGTGAAAATATGGCAAAAAATGGGATTGATTACCATATTGAGTCAAGGTGGAGCCGGTAGGGGACTTTATGTGTTGCATACAACACCAGTTACTTGTTAGGATTTAACAATATTGATCATTGTTTAGATGTAGTGATTTGTCGTCAGATACATTGTCATTCAGTCTCATCCATTTTAGAAGTTTAATACCTTGGTTACCAGAACTTTTTACCAGAAATTGTCTTTAAGTCATATCCCCGTAACAATGTCATCATACCCATCACCGAGACTAACTCTCAGCTCATATCTTAGGCCTCACTGGTATACTCTCGTACCTTAACATTATTCATCTAATAACTCGGAAATATTACAAAACCTATGGCAGTGTTAATATAGAAGAGAAAAAAGGAGCAAGTGTTTATTTACATTCTATGATCAAAATGAAACATAAATACATTACATGAGGTGATATATTTACTGTCAATAATGTCTAAGATAAGGCAGAATTAACGATTATTTGATTATGTTGTAGATTTTCTATGACAATCACATGTCCTACCGTTGAACCTTATGCTGTATATGCGTTATCTCCCATTTATGTCAATATCATATTTCTCTTAGAAATGTCATTAAATGTCGCAAAACACAAATATTGTCAAACGTTTTCGGGTTGTCAAGGGATACTTTTCATTTCATATATTTTTAACATATATATATGTGTTTTAAATTGCAATTTTAACATTGCAGCTAATTTTCCCATACTTCAGTTAAACTCAATTTTCATTTCCATTTTCCCCTTTTTCATAAACGACAAAGCTATCTACTATTTAAATATTTTTGATGATACCACTATGAGTGTTAATGAGGATATATTCACAAGCGATATCCCTTTTCGTCCAACCGTTGTGAAATTAATAAAGATTGAAGTTTGTTTAAAGTTGTGACTCTAATCATGCACCATTTAAAGGCATTAAAGGCAATTCAAACTGTGTAGATTATGTTTTATATATTATATATGTATATACCTGTATTTGTTTGTGTTTGATTTCGTTTTATTTGAATTGTAAAAAGTATCTTCTCGATTTCAATATACAAGTAAACAGATTTTATGTTTTAAATAGGCTTATTCCGGATAAAGTGGAGGTTTTGAAGTGGTGTAGCAATCCAGTATTTTAGTAGAACAACAATCTAAAGTTTGAATTGCACCTATACGGATTATTAAACCCTCCGCAACAAAGTTGTGGAGTGGGAATGGCATACTAGAATCAGCTTGTCCGTCCGTCTGTCTGTCTGTCTTTCGACACAAAATTGTCCGCTCTTCGTCTCCGAAGCCCCAGGCTGGAAATGGATGAAACTTCACTAGATTAATCAGTATAGATCTTTATAAGTGTAGTCGTGCATATCGTTGGGACATGTGGTGGGTCGGATGAATTATGACAGAGATATTACCTTTTTTCCCAAAACCTCTAGTTTAAATTGGATTAAACTTCATTGAATTGATTGGTACCAAGTCTAGCTGTACATATTGTCGGCACGTACGGTTTAGATGTATCATTACAGAGTTGTGACCCCATTTTAGCAACATAATGTCAGTACAGATTCTGTCTGTACATAGTCTCCAAAATTCGATAAATTTTCACTATCAGCAGCATGTTAGATTGGAATGTTTTATCACAGATCTATGGCCCTTTGTTTATTTAGGAATGATGAAATTTTTCTGACCATAGTTTGAAAACTATCGTAGGGATTTACTTGAAACTTAAAGAATATATAAATAGCGTATATTTGAAGTGTATTGTTTAAGAACCATCACTTAACGTGATTTTTTATTATATTCCATTATTTTATAATTATCTTATGGTTGCATGCAGGGACTCTTTGATGACTTGACCAATGCTTTCTTATCTGCAATATGCGGGCGGTATTCCATTATCTTCATGATATATCTAGTTTTATGTTAGGCTTAATTTTCTATAATTAATTAAATTTATATGGTGTTTAAACATACATGATATAAAAAAAGCAAAGTTATGATGATAATGATATCGCCTCATTAAAAATAGAATTATCATAATGATTTTTTCATCAGCAGTCTCATATTTTACTATATATACCATAGAACCCCATGTGAAGACCACCTCAATTTAAAGATATTCGATGTTTTTATCTACATGAAATTATTTTTGTTAAAATAATATTATTATAATTGACTGTAACCATGTATTTCTGTAATATTTTTATATAGTTTAAACTTCTATATTTATGACATTTACATATAATATGTACATAACAATAAATGTCATATACATGTATGTATATTTATGTGAACAATATCGTCTTAACTACCAGTGTGAAGGCCCACATTTTGAATAAATCACCAAATCCGCAATCTTAAGACTGAATTGACGAAAGTGTTGTTAAAGGTTGTTGTTGTTGTTGTTGGGGTTTACCGTCGCTGCGTTGTTGTTGTTGTTGTTGTTGTTGTTGTTGTTGTTGTTGTTGTTGTTGTTGTTGTTGTTGTTGTTGTTGTTTGTTGTTGTTGTTGTTGTTTTGTTTTGTTGTTTACCGTCGCTGCGATAGTATTTAATCATATAGCGACGTCAGCTTATTACAGGTGAGAAGACCCCGAGTACACAGAGGTATCCGTAGAACCACGACTACCGCAAGCCAGCTGGAAGACTTCCTCACATGAAAAATCCGAAGTCCCTGCCGGGATTCGAACCCGCAGCGGTGAGGGGCTGTTGTTAAAGGAAGGCGAGAAAAAACGGCAGATATAATGTCAAGAAACATATTTGGTATTATTATGTTTTTAGATATATTAGTTTATATTATTTTTTTTTTTTATTTGTAATACTATTAAAGGTACTGAAGATTTATGGTTGTAGTTTTGTTTTATCAGCTGTCTTAAGTAATCTGTATCAATGAGGGATCAGTCTAAGTAGTCCAGTATCTGAGTCAGTAGAACATTCACCCTGTGTGCGATAGTCACTGATGGCCATCTAGCCCATTTTCATACGCAAAAAAGAAATGGTATGATTTGGCGCTTGATGTAAACAACAGACAGGGTCTGTGTAATAGAGGCACTTGTAGTTCCTTGCCATAACCCTAGCTTTTGGGCGACATGGAACAGTGTCCGACTTTCATACCGAACCAACAGTTGTAATAACTTAATCATGTGTGCTATTCAGCACGATTGTCTTGCAAATAAGAAATATATATACCACTGATGAGCTTCTTTAGTTTTATTCAATAGAATATTTTAAAATACGCTTTAATTCACTTGAACGATGTGACCAATAGCTGGCGATGTCTGTTCACTTCGGTCAAACTGCTTTTCAAATGACCATTGAAAAAAAAGGTATCACATTGAGAAAAGGACGCAAAGACTATATCAAATGCCGCATTATGCTTGTAATAAAAGCAGATACTGATGTTTTGTGTGGTATATATGGACCTGCTCACAATTTCGACGGATTTTATATTTTGAATAGGTTTATTCCGAATAAGTTTTGAAGTAGTGTAGCAATCTAGTATTTTAGTAAAACAAATTTCTAAAGTTTGAATTGCACATATACAACTTATTAAACCCTCCGCTAACTAAGTTGTGGGGTTGAGAGGGTATACTGGAATCAGCTTGTCTGTCCGTACTTCGTCTCCGAAACCCGAATTTGAAATAGGATGAAACTTCACAGGATTATTCAGTATAGATCAGTTTAAGTCTAGTTGTGCATATCGTCGGCACCTGTGCGCCGGATGAATTATGGCAGAGTTACGGCTCTTTGTATTTTTAGCAATATGTATATATTATGTGAACACGTTCCTGTCCGCACTTTCTCTCCAAAACCTATGAATTCAAATGAATGTAACGTCACAGGATTGATCAATATTAAGTCTTGTTATGCACATCATCAGCACGTTTAATTTGAATATTTTGTCAAAGAGTAATGGCCCTTTGTAGCAACATAATGTACATGTATCATCAGGTTCGTATATTCTAACGCCAATTTCTTCCTGTAATTAAAAATCGCAATGTTATTAAGTATAAAAGCTAAATATTGGTCATAAATGATTTTTATATATACATATATATGTACAATATATAACAATTGAAATTATGACTACCATTTTTTAATCTAATTTTTAAACAAGAGGCCCATGATGGCCCTAAATCGCTCACCTGAGATAAATAGGTTGACCCAAGGCCAGTAGTTTTGAAGAAGATGATTTTTAAAGTTTTCATATTTTTTTTCTTTTTGTAGCCATGGCAACCAGAGTTCTATATGGATCAAGTTTATTTTAGGAACTTTTGTGAAGGTTGACCCAAGGATCATTCCTGTCAAGTTTAATCAAATTCAGTCCAGTGGTTTCAGAGGAAATGTTGATTAAAGTTTTCTCTATATACATATAAGGCAAATAAGCCCCGCCCCTGGCGGCCATGTTTTTTTACGGATCGGAATAATTTTAACAACTTTGGTAGAGGTTGACCCAAGGAACATCTGTACCAATTTATTTTAAAATCTGGCCAGTAGTTTTGAAGAAGATGATTTTTAAAGTTTTCATTTTTTTTTTTTTTGTTGCCATGGCAACCAGAGTTCTACATGGATCAACTTTATTTTAGCAACTTTTGTGAAGGTTGACCCAAGGATCATCCCTGCCAAGTTTAATCAAATTCTGTCCAGTGGTTTCAGAGGAGATGTTGTTTAAAGGTTTCTCTATATACATATAAGGCAAATAAGCCCCGCCCCTGGCGGCCATGTTTTTTTACGGATCGGAATAATTTTAGCAACTTTGGTAGAGGTTGACCCAAGGAACATCTGTACCAAATTATTTTGAAATCTGGCCAGTAGTTTTGAAGGAGATGATTTTTAAAGTTTTCAAATTATTTTTCTTTTTGTTGCCATGGCAACCAGAGTTCTTCATGGATCAACTTTATTTTAGCAACTTTTGTAGAGCCTCACCCAAGGAACATTCCTGCCAAGTTTAATCAAATTCTGTCAAGCGGTTTCAGAGGAGATGTCGTTTAAAGCAAATTGTTGACGACGGACGACGGACGACGCACGACGGACGACGCACGACGCACGACGACGGACGCCGGACGAAGGGCGATCACAAAAGCTCACCTTGAGCACTTTGTGCTCAGGTGAGCTAAAAAATATTATCGGTTTTTTTAAGTATCCAAACCTTAAGTAACATATGATACTAAATTTAAATATCTATTCCTCAATAATTCTCCAATCTTCGTGCATCGTCTTAAATATAATATCCTTAAGATTTTATTGACGTGTGAAATATGCAAAGGGTAATGTTGTAGTTCCCCATATATTTCGGCTGTGTTTAATACCTCCGAAGTCATTCTGTATATACTCGTATGTCTGTAATAAATATCTATATTTGGTGGGCTGTGAAAAAACAACCTGTTTTTGTTTTGCGTGTTTTTGTTCTTAACATTCCTTAATTTAGCTCGTAAGTCTCATTGCGTTATTTGGGAAGTATAATTTTACAGGTGTGGGTAGTACGATCGTGCAATCAGTCGTTTATCGTCCTGAAGCCAATCCTCTAGGTGAGATATTTCCTTATAGCCTCACTTCATTTGCCTCTTTCCAGAGCGTCTGCTTTGCTGATGTTCAGCAGCGCTTGGCCCTCTCCCAGGAGGTGGCATGCCATGTCTTCTTTTGTTCCAGGAACTGATCATGAATCCATGATTTTACGAACCCAGGTAGTATACTCATAACATTTCTTTATTTGTGTTGTATATTTTCTGGGTAAATGCATATAAAGAAGGCTTCAAATCCAGGTTAAACACAAAATAACTATCAAATATCACTGCAAGCAGTGAATAAGATATAAACATGGAAGTAAACGTTACCCAATTCTAAAACCGAGGGAGGGAGAAAAAGGGGTGATGATGATTATGATGATGTCATTGAAAAGTTTTAAAAGAGCAATAGAAGTGAAAAGCAGCAAGAGTAATTGCAAATAACATTATATATGAATGAAAAATATATAGAGATCTCACTTGTGAGTTTTAATTTGAATTGTGTTAAAGTTAATTCATTTTGAACTTTTTTGGCGCCATTTCAAATATTTATTTGCTGTAATCTTTAATTGCGCGCACACACACGCCCCCAATTCTTTTTTAATAGGTCATCAATGCATTTTGACGTAAGTGAAGTTATCAGAAAGGAATTAAAGAAAATAGAAATCATTATCATCTCTCAAAAATTATACCAATATCGCCTCTCTCTTTCTCTGCTCAACAGCAGTCCAGAATTTTTAATTATGTCCTTCATTATCATTTCCACAAATAGCTTTAAACCTATGCACTTTCCCGGGCACAACGTACTGATCAAGCCAAGGAACCGTAGATAGTAATTAATTAAACCTATGCACTTTCCCGGGCACAACGTACTGATCAAGCCAAGGAACCGTAGATAGTAATTAATTAAACCTATGCACTTTCCCGGGCACAACGTACTGACCAAGCCAAGGAACCGTAGATAGTTATTAATAGAAGTTGTAATAACTTGTTTCCAAATTGATGTAAAATAGATAAGATTAAACTAAACCTATTATTTCCTTATCTAGTTTTCTGTGTATTGTGTAAATTTCATATGCAGAAGAAATCATGATAATTTAGATGAATGATTGCTAGAGTACTATTTAATTGTTCGAATTTGATTTTAGTGTTGTTGTTTTTTAATTTTTAAATATATTTATTTGCCATACATAGAGGCTATTAAATACTTTACAAACATAATAACAAATAACATATTATAACAAATGAATATTTAACAGAAATATAAACTCAAAAAAAAAAACAAGCAGATTACATAAAATTCCAAATTCAAACACTGTGTGATTAAATTCCTTCACATTTTTGTAATATCTTATATATTCTTCTCCAAAATGATAATTCAATGACAATTTTCAGTTTTCACCACAACTGTCAGTGTAAGTGAAAGGTGGTTTTAATGGTGTTGATTTGAAATATTATTTCTGACAAACACAGACTACTTTACGTCATAACAAGAATTAAAGTACAGTACATTTGAATTTAATATGATTTTTTTCTTTCCAATACAAAGAAAACTTTAAACTGCACCGGTAACGAATAATATGTGTGTTGCAGATATTTGCTGTTAACATAAAAAAAATGTTTTCCTAATTTATATAAGAATTATTCTCTTGCCGTGAGACATTTTTGTCATGATCACCTCCTTTTAGATCATTTTTGGTCTTAGTTTGGTAAAAAGTATACAGTGCATACCTTTTAAAAGAATATGACTTCATTAACCTTGTTTATTGGCCTTGTGTACTATTTACCTTTTTTGTACTTGTTCAAAAAGCTCTCAACACATGAATGTGCAGTGTCAACTGTTTTCTTCATTTCAATGGCAAATGATGCATTTTTTAGCTCACATGAGCACAAAGTGCTCAAGGTGAGCTTTTGTGATCGCCCTTCGTCCGGCGTCCGTCGTCGTCCGTCGTGCGACGTGCGTTGTGCGTCGTGTGTCGTCAACAATTTGCTTTAAACGACATCTCCTCTGAAACCGCTGACAGAATTTAATGAAACTTGGCAGGAATGTTCATTGGATGAGGCTCTACAAAAGTTGCTAAAATAAAGTTGATACATGAAGAACTCTGGTTGCCATGGCTACAAAAAGAAAAAAAAATGAAAACTTTAAAAATCATCTTCTTCAAAGCTACTGGCCAGATTTTAAAATAAATTGGTACAGATGTTCCTTGGGTCAACCTCTACCAAAGTTGCTAAAATTATTCCGATCCGTAAAAAAACATGGCCGCCAGGGGCGGGGCTTATTTGCCTTATATGTATATAGAGAAACCTTTAAACAACATCTCCTCTGAAACCACTGGACAGAATTTGATTAAACTTGGCAGGGATGATCCTTGGGTCAACCTTCACAAAAGTTGCTAAAATAAACTTGATCCATGTAGAACTCTGGTTGCCATGGCAACAAAAAGAAAAAAAAATGAAAACTTTAAAAATCATCTGCTTCAAAACTACTGGCCAGATTTTAAAATAAATTGGTACAGATGTTCCTTGGGTCAACCTCTACCAAAGTTGCTAAAATTATTCCGATCCGTAAAAAAACATGGCCGCCAGGGGCGGGGCTTATTTGCCTTATATGTATATAGAGAAACCTTTAAACAACATCTCCTCTGAAACCACTGGACAGAATTTGATTAAACTTGGCAGGGATGATCCTTGGGTCAACCTTCACAAAAGTTGCTAAAATAAAGTTGATCCATGTAGAACTCTGGTTGCCATGGCAACAAAAAGAGAAAAAAAATATGACACTTTAAATATTATCTTCTTCAAAACTACTGGCCAGATTTCAAAATAATTTGGTACAGATGTTCCTTGGGTCAACCTCTACCAAAGTTGCTAAAATATTTTCGATCCGTAAAAAACATGGCCGCCAGGGGCGGGGCTTATTTGCCTTATATGTATATAGGGAAAACTTTTAATCAGCATTTCCTCTGAAACCACTGGAGAAACCACTGGTCAGAATTTTATTAAACTTGGCAGGAATGATCCTTGCGTCAACCTTCACAAAAGTTCCTAAAATAAACTTGATCCATATAGAACTCTGGTTGCCATGGCAACAAAAAGAAAAAAAATATGAAAACTTTAAAAATCATCTGCTTCAAAACTACTGGCCAGATTTTAAAATAAATTGGTACATATGTTCCTTGGGTCAACCTATTTATCTCAGGTGAGCGATTTAGGGCCATCATGGGCCTCTTGTTTCATTTTTTTCTTACCTTCAAATGACATTGCTGTGACAAATTATATCATGGATTGTCATCAATTGATTTGGGCCTAAAACAAATAGTGTATGCTTTAAAAATAGAAGTTCATTAATATAAAATTAATATCCTATTTATTTTCCACTTAACATGTAAAACTTCTAAACTGGGGACAAGAAACAATGGAATGAATTGTCAAAGTCGGCTTTTCTTCATGAAAATGCATTTTCAACGGGGAATGTTCAGAATATCTCACAAACAAGGCACCTGAAAAAAGGCTTGTTCTCCAAACAAAATGGGGAGGGAATATGGCCATTTTCGGTCAGGAAAAAATGCACAACTTGACAGAACTGAAACTAAGAATTTAGTAGAATTTAGAAGAAAATTGCGACATATATTTATATATTTCTACAAAAAAATATTCAAATTAAGACGGCATACTGGTGTCTGATATGCAAAGGTATTGAAATTTAAGGTAAAGACCCTGTAATAATGCTTCGGAATTTGTTCATACAAACTGTTGAAAATACTTTGAAACACGGGGTAACTGAGCTTAAGTTAGAAATTCATGATGAAATCAATATTGGTACAAGTAGCAGATGAACGGACTAGATTGTATATTGATATCAAACTTTACCAGTGTTTATAACTAAGAAAGAGTTAAAAATCTATCATAATCCTCTTATTTACAAAGTCGTCTGCAATTGCATCATAAAGACGACGTTTAATCGCATGGAAAGGCTTCACATTTAAACAGCTGAATCTGCCATGGGATGAAAAAGTATGTATAATAAAACGAGTGTCAATCAAATTAACCAGTACAACTACATGTTTTGAAATTTTACAATAATATCATGTGCGATGAAAATGGCGAAAAAATCGTAATAGAATACAATTCATTGTAATGAATTAGTTCATGAAAACATACTTCACCTTTATCATCAAATCCTTTGAAGATTTCGTTGATGAAATAGCAGAATTTTTTGTCCAAAACAAGCGCTAGCTTTCAACATAGACCGAAAAACCCTTATTGTTCATTACTGTAGATAGTCTACTCTTTAATTTGGGTAATATACCCTTGCAGGGCACACATCTTTATTTTGGTAGTATTCTCAACATTTCTCTAATTTGATAGTCTACTCTTACGGAGTTTTTGGTAGCTTACTCTTACAGGGTACCATTTCTTAACATTTCTCTCTTTTCGTTTTACCAATTTACTTCCTGTTATTTACTTCCTGTTACAATATTATCTTATCGGCAATTGTTTCCTTTCATGCATAATGAACAAATTTTACGATTTTCATACGTAAATTATCATTTATCAAAAAGTAAACATAGGTTTGTATGATTATATGAATATTTGTTCAAATGTGAAATCGAAAGTGGACAAATGTTACGCTTTGGGGACTTTCCAGTAAAATTTCGGCCATGTTGTCGTTCATAAATTGAAAATGGGAGTATGAGACGGTAATGTAAGTGTTTTGTTGTTGTTGTTGTTCTTGTTGTGCTGCTGTTGTTGTTGTTGTTGTTGTTGTTGTCGATTAGTATTATTAGTCGTAGTAGTAGAAGAGTACGTTCGTTGATTAGTTCATTGTATGTCATGCAGTTGCTGCCGTTCGATGTCTGAGAAATGGGCTGTTTTACTTAAATTAGGTCAACCAGTTTTGTCATTTTGTCAAAACAGAAGTCCTCCTTGACATGTAATGGTATATAGATAGTGAATGAATGCAATTTGTGAATTGACATATAATTATACAAACAATGGACAGCAAAGGTCAAATATATAGATAGATTTACATTAGATTTTTGTCTTCGTCTATATTGCGGCCTTGACATGCTTAGGATTCCTTCATTAGGTAAGCACAAAAGTTATTTATTCAAAATACATAGTGATGTAGGTGTGTAAACGGAAGTATGTAGTGGTTTGAGTTAGGTGTGTATTGGTTGGTATACCTGGAATATTGTTATCATACACATGGTTTGAGTTAGGTATGTATTGGCTAGTATACCTGGGATATTGTTATCATACACATGGTTTATTTGAAGAAATCACACTCCATGAACCATACATTGGGAAATAAAATCATAGCAACCAAATGTCAAACTTTTAATAGCAATTCCAAGACACCGTGTACCATATGGCAAACATAATTACATGTAGCTTTCTTACATAATCATAAACAAGATAATAAACATGTGTGGCACTATTAGACCGCAATATAAGAAAAAAGAACTTCCCCTGATCATCAATTTTCCATTGTCATGGGGAAGTTTTAAGTTGACTAGAAATTTAAAGGCCCAAGGGACCAGATGGTGTCACCTTAAGATATATAATCTGATTCCCCATGTACTTATACTATTTTTTTCTGCTCTGGTACACTAATTATAGGTCTCCCCTGTACTTTATACTGTGGTCACGAAATCAGCATATGTTTCGTCTCCATAAATGTACATGTATGTTTCCGCTCATCAAAAATATGTATGTCTCCGAACTAAATCAATATATTTGCATGTCTCCGCTCTACATCCATATGTATATCCCCCACCAGATCAGTATATGTATGTCTCCGCTCTAAATCAATATGTATGTAACCCATGCTATATTTTGTCTATATATTATAAATAATAAGTTTAGAGTACTGCCATGCTTGCCTGCGATACCGCGTTTTTATGTGTATATATACGGTAGTTGTATCTGTCCAGTAGTTGTGTGACGTCATCGTGTTCTTATTATCCGCCTAACTCAATACTGTTTACAACTGCTCAGTGTCATGTATGAGTGAGTAAATATTGATGAATGGTCACTTCGAATGCATGCACTTAACCTAATTTCAACTTGCATAAAACGCCAAAATCTCACGTCACAACCCTGAAAACTCTTTTTTTCCCTCGTCAGTTTGTATTTTGTCTTGGATCGAGAAGGACAGTCGCGAGACTGCTTCCATATTTCCATTTCATTTACCGTCTCTTTCTATATATATATTGTTACCATATATATATTGATGTTAAAGTGTAAATCTTCAGACACGATCTGGTAAGAATCATTTTATGTTATAGATCTATGCAGATCTAATTACTCTGATGTTTTATTGTGAAATGATATTTATTATCGCGATTGTGTGATTATGAAATTATCCAATTGCCATATTGTCTTTCCATCACGATATCTTATTGTGGTTTCTTATCTATGTTACTGGCTTCTTCTTTCTCATTTACTTCTGTGCATCGTCTGATTCCACGCTTACTAAAGTATTCATATCATCGACACCCATTGTTCATCTTTGACAACCCCGGGTTACATGTATATCTCCCCACCAGATCAGTATATGTATGTCTCCGCTCTACATCAATATGTATATCTCCCCACTAGATCAGTATATGTATGTCTCTGCTCTAAATCAATACATGTATGCCACTCTACTTTAAGAATATGTTTGCAGCCAGGTCTACCTGTTCCGAGCATACCCGACAGATATGAAACTGGATGTACTTGCCAAAGAGGCTGTCATCCCTCAGTAACTGGTAATCAACAATGATTCGTGCCATATTAAAGAGAGAAACAAACCACCTTCAAAAATACATTAAGAAACTTTGTAATTGTAATTTGAACAGACACCATCCAGTCCCCAACAGCCTAGAAGTTTCCGCCACAACAAATGGAATCAAGTATTGTAGGGTGTTTAATATTCTACATCCTGATTAGCTGAAGCGGAATCCAGAAAGGCCTCTTTTGCATCAACAAGTGCATGAATATACATTTCCCTTCCTACCTTAAAAAGGTGGACGCCATCAGTATGAAAAAATTATATAGTATTTCTGTCAATAGACTTTATATAACAGGCTTGTGAATGATATGGTAAATTTACATAATACTCTATTGATATGTAACCTTTTTTCTAATCATTTTTGTAGTCCTCTGGACTATCCTTTAAATGCCAGATTTGTCTGGAAAGAATAAAAATCCCAGACAATGAAAGCTCTACTGAAATTTTTGAACAAGTAACCAATTTCTAGCTTAAGGATTCTAATTATTTTCCCCTGGTTTGTATTAGCAATATTGTTCCCTCCAACATTAATATATATAATTGATGGGGTCTTGCCCTGGATGATACATTGTACCTAATTGTACTCTTGAGTTTAGACCCTCTATTTTTAAACCACTAAGTCCATCCCTCTCCAAGTCAGAATTTCTAATCTGTGACCGGATCCGTTCGTTAAATTGAATGCCTGCCCATCTCACAAAGGAGTCTCCCAGAATCCAAATTCCTGTAACATAAATATGTGTCATTCGCACTGCTGCATTTCTGGAATCCGACTTACAGTCTAATGAAGCTTGTGTAGGCATTTGAGGACCAGCGACCCATCTGTTTAATCACTTTATCTGGGATTCCCCTTAATGCCAAGTGAGTTGCCCTACCAATTCGAAAATGTCCAGAATTTAGACCTGCATAGCAACATGATTTTGACAGAACAGCAGAAAACTGATATCTTGTGAGAGGTGATGAATCACAATGGCAAAAGAAGAAAGTCGCCCCTTGAGGCATTATAGCAATATACCTTTTAACTGAATTAATGCAAGTTTCTTTCTTAGTTTCTTTGTTGTAAGGGATTCTGATTGTCAGTGGGTTGCCAGTTTGATTCGTCTTAGTAACACGTAGTCGCACTTGCAGGGCATTGGAACCCACCTCTAAAGTTACATCAGATTTTGTGAGTGCTCTGCCAGGGTTTAAATATGAACACACTATGAATTCACTGATTCTAAATAACCTAAAGTATGATAAGGAGAAAACAGTGAAGAATAACCGCTTCTCATAGTCTGATTTGCACACGCGACCATGTGTTCCAAGAAGAGCAGCTAGCACCCTGTTTGAAATGGGGGATCCTGTCTTTTACGCAGACGCCTGCAGCCTTCCATAATTTTTTTAATTACAAAAGTATCAGGTGGGTCTGGCTATCCATTAACTTTATGTATGAAGCTTCGACTGAATTGTGGAAGGTGCGTAACTTTTCTCAAAACAGTATGAAATGTATAAAATTATTTGGGAACTAGGCACAGGCCAAAGTGTAGGCATGGTGAAGGCATATCTAAATACATTAAAATTATTCAAGGCCGTTTTATATGCTAATCTAGTATTAATTGGTACACCAGATTGTATTAGACTATCAGCTCTTTTTCGAATATCTGCCATAGGAAGTTTGTGAGGCTCTGGGTCTGCGTCTGGGGCTAATGCACGGAAACGTGCCATCTGAAAACGAGATAATAAATCAGGGATTTCGTTTGACACCACTGACATGCTCTGCTTTAATGACTTTTTCTTTTTGTAAACAGAACAAAGTGAGGTTACGTAACAAAACCATAAACAGGTCAGAGTTTGATTACATCTTATTCACAATATGACATATGACATTCTGCTATGTTGTCACATCTTATTCCTAAAGAGTTCACCCCAAATGAGTAAGGAAGCTAAAATTGGGAACAGCTCCAGTACTGTAATATCCTTTGTATAGTCTTTTAAGTGTCATTCGTTTGGCCACTTTTCACATGCCCATCTACCTGTAACACATATACCAAAGCCTAGCCCCACACTTCCTGCACTATCTGTAAACAGTTGGATATCCTCGTTGTTTACCCGAAATTTATCATGGAAGACGAAAACACCATTACATTTGTCAAAATGTTTTCCACATAACCAAGTCTTTTTTTCATGATTTTCGTAATCCTAAGGTGGTGATGAGGTTTTGTTAAACCACAAGTAGCGTTAAACAACCGTCTACAAAAAAGGTGGTCCGGGAGTATAGCCCTACAAGCAAAATTGAGCATGCCAATTTAACTTTGCATTCTTCTCAAAGTACATCTGTTTTATGAAGCATTGCATTTAAACTCAGCAAGATGTCTTGCACTTTTGAGGGGGGAAGGCGTATTAATAACTTCTCAGAATCGAGTTCAAGGCCTAAAGAGGTTAGTTCTGTGGTTGGGCCTTCTGTTTTCTCTTGTGCCAGGGGAACATTTAATTGAGCCATAGGATGGGTAAATGACTGTATAAGTGCACTGCATTGCCCTGTGCTGTGCTGTGTTTGTTATGTACATGAGTATAATTGATGTATAGTTTGATGGACATATGGACGTCATACAATGCTATTTAATATTGTAATGCTTATATAAATGAACACATTGTGTATATCTAATATACATATATTTTTATTACTTCATTATTATACTTAAGCTACATTCTCGAAAGAACTTGATATAGATCTATATGTTTATACTGATTATACATATATGTATTGTGTGTGTGTGTGTGTGTGTGTGTGACTTTCTATCTCCATTTTTTTTTTTTTTTTTTTTTTTTTTTTTTCACTGGAATTCCTTCTCTTTTCTTTTTTTCTTTTTTTCGCATACTGTTTCTCACTTGACTCGTGAACATTTGTTTAATGCAATAGATATTCACATTGAAAAATGTTTATGTACTCATAATTTGTATTTTGTAAAAGATATGTGAATATCATGTAAAAGACAATGTACTATGTATACGTCGAAATAAAAAATTTCTGTCTGTCTGTCTGTCCTGTACCCGGCTTGCTGCCTCCCAAAAATCATCTAGATAATGAATGAGGCTTTCTGAGTGTGATTCTCTTTTAACCATAAATTCAAGAAAATCAGCAAATATGTTAAATGAATTGCAGTTGATTGAACAACCGAAAGGTGCACAAGTAGAACATGTTATCAAATTTGAATCCTAGCAAGTCAAAATCCTTTGGAGACACTGGTAATAATCTAAATGCGCTTTTGATATCCACCTTGAACAATTCACAGTTTTGACCTAAATTTTGTACGATGTGAACAGCTTCATCAAAACTTGTATACTGGACTGAGCAATTGAATGGATCAATGTGGTCGTTAACAGAATCGCCTGAAGGGTAAGAAAGATGTGGACTTTCTTGGCACAACTCCAATTGGAGATATTCTTAGATTTGGCAAAGTACAACTAACAAAAGGGCTAGAAACTCTTTATAGATCGATATCCTTTTTTGATTTTCTCACTATGTCTGCGTGTTCATGGGCAGATTTTGGTTTTTCGAGTCCCTAGCTTTCCTTGGGCCTTCATAAAGCAAAGAGAGGCCTTTAGTGAAACCATTTAACAAAAAAGTTGCCTCTGACAAGTCGTAATCTTGAAGTTCTATTTCCAACTGTTTGACATTAACAGGGGAACGAGTCAGTTCAAAAGGATCAACCTTTTCCACCCCGTTATAATCCCCTTGACTGTCTGCTATAGCTACCTCTTGCATATTGTCCCCTGAAGTTGCCCCTTGAAAACCCTCCCCTGAAAGCGTCCCGAAAATAATTTGAAGACATGTATCCTGAATGGTTATTTAGATGACAATACCAGTGCCCATGCTGCTGGGAGGTACAAGAGGAACACACGTGTGGGTACCTACACTACTTCCATCTGCAATACTCCTTGTTGAATTCAATGCATGGTGGTGGTCTAGAATCTGGCTGGGAGGTACCAGAACTATTCATTTGGGATTGAAATGTGCCAGAAAAGCACCGTAGCCATAAATCTGAATCTATGGTGGACCATGGCATGAACCGACTACTTTGGCGAAGCCTGAACTGCTCGTCATAAGTCCTCCATAAAAAACCACCATGCTTATGCCCTGCCTCTTATGACAAACATGTAATGCAATAAATCATGGATTTGCTCAGGATGGGCATCCAAATAGATACTACTAAAGATTAGAAAAGCGTTGGACCATTCATCAAGGCTGTTAATTCTTTCCGGTCCGCTCCTTGGCCTTGAAACGATATTGCCATTTTCGTCGAAGCCCTAGAAGTGCTCCTGTTGATAATCGGTCAATTCCCCTTTCGAAAGCAAAGTCAAATTGATGTATTCATTTTGCTTCTCAGGGGCAATCTGGTCAGGAGTAACATTAGGGAGTTCTAATGATTTCGATATAATCTCTTGAAAATCGACAGTTGTTCCCTACCTGACCGTGATGCTGATGGCTCGGCATGGTCAAGCAAACTTACGGTTTCCACCGAATCGTCGGCCGTCTGTGTTTCTGCTGTAGCGACCTTCCTTTTTTCCGCATTGGACGACCTCTTTCCGAGGTATTGTCAGACGATGATTAGATTTCGTCGGCGATTCTTTGTGGATTACTTGTTTTAATACTTTTGAAATTTACTTTGAAAAAACGCGTCTGCTTTCTACTTGAAGAGGAACAAAGAGGTGGCTGCAACAAACAAGGGAAATTACTCTCATGATTTTCAAATTGAATAATTTGAGTTGCCTCCCCTTGACCATACAAAAAAACGTGCTTCTAAAATAACAAGCATTATTGCTATAGCAGTACGCCGTATTAAGTTAGGTGTGTATTAGCTAGTATACCTGCGATATTGTTATCATACACATGGTTTAAGTTAGGTGTGTATTAGCTAGTATACCTGGGATATTGTTATCATACACATGGTTTAAGTTAGGTGTGTATTGGCTAGTATACCTGGGATATTGTTATCATACACATGGTTTAAGTTAGGTGTGTATTGGCTAGTATACCTTGGGATATAGTTATCATACACATGGTTTAAGTTAGGTGTGTATTAGCTAGTATACCTGGGATATAGTTATCATACACATGGTTTAAGTTAGGTGTGTATAGGCTAGTATACCTGGGATATAGTTATCATACACATGGTTTAAGTTAGGTGTGTATTGGCTGGTATACCTGGTATATTGTTATCATACACATGGTTTAAGTTAGGTTTGCATTGGCCAGTATACATGGGATATTGTTTTCATACACATGGTTTAAGTTAGGTTTGCATTGGCCAGTATACATGGGATATTGTTTTCATACACATGGTTTAAGTTTAGAAGGGTCAACATTTGATAAAAATCTAATTAATCTCCATAGCTGTTTCTATAGTCATCAATAATTATATACTAATGAGATAGTATCTCGTTTCCAATAATTATGTGAGGAGGACTTGAATTATTGTGCAATTCTTTATAAATCACACGTGTTCTTTTATTTATTACATCAGTCGCCAAATATTTGACATATATTTATTTAAGGATCTTCACGATACCATGAAATGTTTTCGCTTTTGCCGTCTATGAGGTTTTTATAAACGTTTTTAAAATGTATGCATATATGAGAAAAAGTTATGGTAGATCATAGCTATAGAAATAACTCCTGTAAATGTAATAATAATTATGGCCCCTTTTTAACTTATCTATTTTGGTTTAAGTCTTGCATGTACAGTGTTAGTGTTATTTGTCTGAGTAACTAAGCGTGGATTGATTTTAGACTTTATAAACATATTCACTTGTTATAATGTTAAGCCAACCTTAATATGTTTTCTCTGTCGCTTTCATGAGTTTTGTATTTATAAATGTTTGATTGTAAAGGGGAGTAAAATATGTACAAATAGCGGGCACATGGTGAAAAATCATAACTAATGAAATAACTCATTACAGAAACCAAGTCGGTGAATGGCGGGACTGGGCTCTTCCGGTAGCGCAGGCGCAAAAACATCGGGTTTACGTCCGGGTGGTTTGGGCCCGACAGATAACAATCTAGTGTTTGCGGCCATCGACTTTGGGACGTCAAATTCTGGATACGCTTTTTCATTTAGGTATTGAGTAGCATTGTTATAAGAATAAGTAGAAGTATACCAAATACGTATTTTCCTATACTGATCGCTGTTGTTTTTTACTTACGGTAATACTTACATTGAATATACATGACATCGATAAATCAATTTCCTCCTGCGGAGTACTCCGATTTCCTATCAGATCGATAAAATAGCGAACACCATTATCAGTTAGAACATAGTTAATCAGCCATATTGCTTCCAGTACACATTTGGGTAAAATGATGTTTAAATTCAAATGTAAATCAAAGTGCTGAAGGCACTACGTTTCATGTCTCAAATGTCGGTTTGACGTGCTGCACCTTAATGAATCCCTTCGAATAACTTTAATTTATGCTTGTACTCAGTCCTGAGAATGAATTAATGATGCTTTTAGCAGTTTTGCATTTGTACACATCTTGGCCATGGCCAAATTCAGGGCACTAGTACAATGAAGACATACAAAATTGCCTTTTCACTTTTGGCCAAGAGAAATATTTGGTCTAGATCATCAGCTGAAAATTCTGGAGTATTACTTGCTCTTGGACCTGTTCCAGATAGTGCGCTACGAAGTGCGTCAGACATTTTTTTTTTCATTTTGTGCCGCCTTCATTTAGCCCACATGAATAGCTCTTAATAGGCATTTCTGACTGTCCACAAGCTTTGTGATCTACCTTGCTTCAAGACAAGCACTATCCCATGAAGATATCAAAAAAAATTGTATAACGCTTTGACAGGTGGCAGTCTTCATCATATTACTCAATAAGTCTATTTTAAAGGAATGTCATATGTTGAGAAGAAGATGTCAAGAGTTCTTCCGTTCGATAGCTCTAACTTCTTTCGCGTCATCCGCGGAAATGAAGGATGACAATTTATATGAAATGAATGAACATTTCTTTCTGTTAAAGATATCTGAAATGTATTTTTAACGTTTTATGATGTATGATTAAAACAGAGTAATGCTAAAATATATGTTTTCATGGAATCCAATGTAATGATCGTATGTCGAAAATGTCCACGAGATCCTGAATTTAGATTAAATGTTTATAGCAGTTGTAAAGTCTCCACTACACTGGTGCACGTCACGCTAAGTAAAAGAAACTGTCGAAAAAAAGTGTAACATAATCCTTGATGAATTTAATCTGATTTTTATCAACTTATAAACATCCATGCATATCGCTTTACATATGATATTAACTACGTACAGTATCTATACTTTTATTTTAAATGACGTGAAATACCGTTCATTTATTTATAATTAGCTTGAACGTTATCTTTTTTTCATCAGACATGACCCTGATAAAATCATCACTAACAACTGGCCTGGGACAGAGACTCCCACATCAGTTAAAGCCCCGACAGTGGTCCTGCTCAACCCTGATGGCAGCTTTCACTCATTCGGATTTGAAGCACAAATAGAATATTCAGACCTTTGCTTTCAGGAAAGGCAAAATGGATATTACCTGTTCATACACTTCAAGATGGAGTTATACAAAAATGAGGTTTGTAATACCTAAAACCACCATTTCCATCAACGTCACCATTCAATGTTTACTAAATCCGTTCAAATCATGTCAAAGGTTTCGTTTGATATTCTATCATTTCTAGTCTTAGGGGGGCCTCCGTGGCGGAGAGGGTAAAGTCGCTGACTTTAACACTCACTCAGCCCCTCACCGCGTGGGTTCGAATCCCGGCAGGGTCATTCGGATTTTCATGTGAGGAAGCCTTCCAGCTGGCTTGCGGTAGGTCAGTGGTTCTACCCGGATGTCTCCGTGCATTCGGGGTCTTCCTCCCCCTGTAATTAGTTGGACGTCGCTATATGACTGAAATACTGTCGAGGCGACGGTAAACGCAAATAGTCAAGTCAAGTTTAGTCTTAGACTTTCTTAAGACCAATCATTGCAGTTGAAAATAAATAAATATTGTTCTTAAAAACAGTAAAACGACGATACACCTTGGATCGATTATCCTAAGGTGATGTCTATTCCGAGGTATATTCCTAGCCCAGACACAAATTCAGTTCCTGCCATATTAATCTAAACATAATTTATTCAAATCATTTCACATTCCCTCGGTTGTTCAAGCCTTGCGATATTCCGAGGACATTGCTCCTTAATTTTTTAGTGTATTATCATTGTTGCTGTTGTTATTATTATCATTCAGAAATTGTCGATGGACACGATCATCTATGATGTTGAAAAGAAGCCAATGAAAGCCATCAAAATATTTTCCATGGTCATACAATACCTTAAGGATAAGCTCATCGGGCATGCGCAGGACATCGTGCCTGGGGTCAATAATGACGATGTCTATTGGACACTGACGGTTCCGGCCATTTGGTCAGATGCTGCAAAGCAGTTCATGCGGAGGCCTGCTAATGAGGTAGAAACATAAATAAAAGTAGATTCTTAAAGGTAGAATAGAATAAGTTGTTGTTGTTGTATTGGGGTTTACCGTCGCTGCGATAGTATTTTAATCATATAGCGACGTCCAGCTAATTGCAGGTGGAGGAAGACCCCGAGTACACAGAGGTACCCGGGTAGAACCACCGACCTACCGCAAGCCAGCTGGAAGGCTTCCTCACATGAAAAATCCGTAGTGCCTGCCGGGATTCGAACCCACAGCGGTGAGGGGCTGAGCGATTTGTAGTCCACGACTGTAACCGCTCGGCCACGGCGGCCCCAGAATCGAATAAGAATTGTAAAGGAATGATGTTAGTAGAAAAGTATAAAATTCTGGCGTCTGTAGGTCTTTTTATTTCTTTTGAGTTTACTGTCGCTGCGACAGTTTTTCAGCTATAAAGTCTCAGGAAATGTTCATCTTATTACAGTATGGGGTGAAGACCAGGATTGCCGGAAGGCACTCGCTTTGAAACACCGACCCAACACAATCCATTTTAAACGTTTCCTCTCACGAGCTATTCTAGTGACCAGACCAAACTCGAACATTAAACTGACTGTATTTGAACGACTATAACAAAGTATCCACGGAAGAAAATTCATTGTTAGTCTGGGTTTTTTGTGTTGTTGTTGGTATTGCTTTTTCTGTTGATTTTGGCGCCAAACTCAATTTAACTCGCACTTAAAATCAGTCCCGACGTCGTTCATCTATATGGTATCGTTATCAAATTGATAGATGTTCGGTTGGCCAGGTCTATCCTGTTCCTGGACGACCTCCCGGTGTCCGGATGGAATGGTAAAGAAATCGATATGAGTATCAAAGATTTCTTATCGGTCATCTTCTAAGTAGTTGTAAACAAAGCCTCTGTGTATTCAGTTTACAATTTATCTTTATTTTGGGGGGAAAAAATCTTAATTTGTTAGCCCTACATTTGACGGACGCCAGAGACCCGTACGTAACCGTTAGGCATTTAGTAATCTACCGGTCTCCTGTTTCGTAAAGTCCACTATCGTAAAGTCATCGGCAGGACATATTGCGATTGCCTGTCCTACAGATGCCCAAGAAAAAAACAAAATATGTATTACAATTTCAAAACCATCAGCCGATCATCCCCTGATGCCTGTACAATTTTCAATTTTAAGAGGTCAGTTTCTTAAGCTATATTGATATACTTCGCTTTACAGGCAGGAATATCAAACGAGCAGCTGAGTCTTGCTCTCGAACCAGAAGCTGCCAGTGTTTATTGTCAGGACAAATATAAACGTAAACAACGTGGTGACAACGGCATAGCGGAACTCAAAGGCTTCCCTGTCGGACATAAATATGCAATTATTGATATTGGAGGTTTGTATCATCCACACATCCAAACATTTAGAAGGATATGTTGTTTATTCTGTTACAAACTTAGATTTAGACATTTCATAACTGAACCATGAAGCCATTGACAACAGACAGAATGTACGAAAATGACAGAAATAGACTTAAGCTTATTGCTGTTTTTTTTTTACCGAAATGCATGCAAAATGTAAACATAGATCACGTGATACTCTCTTAACTGATCTGCATTTGTTACAATATCAAAGTCAGTCAAGAAATATTAAAATCTCTCGATTTCATTTTTACTGACGATTTCAATATGTTATATATTATATGGCCGTTCCGTGTCATGTGGATACTATCATATCTTTTAATACAAGTTACTCGTTTAGATAAGTATATTCAGTTGATTTCAATTAATAGTTTATTACAATCAAAGTCTCATTCTTATAATTTTCAGGTGGAACGCTTGACACGACGGTACACGAGGTGATTGAAGAAGAACAGCTTCGTGAAATCAAGATTGCCACTGGTAATGATTTAGGAGCGTGTAAAGTCGACAACGAATTTATAGAGCTGCTGAGAAAATGGCTAGCACTAAAAGACAAGGATGGCAAAATCGTGGTGGACACATTTGATTATTTTTGTAAACTATGCAGAGGAGATTTCATAGATTTTATGAACTCGTTTGAAGTGCACAAGAAAAGGGCGAAAGAAAACTCAACGATGATTATCGGGATTCCATCATCGTTAACGGAAACACTACAGCAATACCGACAGATTGGCTGGGAACAATTGATTCACGAAGAAAAGCTCGAAGGACGAATTATTATTCGAAGAGACAAGCTTCAACTTCAGGCAGAACTGGTTAATTCCCTGTTCAATGATACAGTTTCAAAAATAATCGACAAACTTAAGAAGGCAAATTATAAAGAGAACAACATTAAGACACTGCTTCTTGTTGGTGGGTTTGCAGAGTCTCCATTTGTATACAATGCTGTGAAGAAAGCTTTTCCAGATATTGAGGTCCTAAGACCTGACGAGGCAATACTGCATGCTTTAAAAGGTGCAGTCATGACCATGCTTACGCCTGCAAAGATTGTTGAACGCATTGCACGATTTACATACGGATTCAGAATCGAAGAGAAGTTTGACAGCACAAAACATCCACAAGAGCTTATGGACAGGAGGTCATCAGGAACCTTCTGTTCTGTTGTTTTTTCTAAATTTATCGAAAGAGGCCAGAGATTAGTGATAGGAAGTGTTATTCAAAAAGATTATGATTGCCCACGAACAAGAGAGCGAAAAAAAGAATCTTTAAGTATCGAGCTGTTTAAGTCAGACAAAACAGATCCAAGGTATTGCACCTGTACAGAAAAATGCTCACTCATTGGAAAAATAACAAACCATCCTCCAAAGGAAGGCTGGTCGGCTGATTTCCATATCAGAGTTCGTCTCACAGTTGGCGAGACTGAGTTTCGCGTTGCTGCACAAGATATGAAAACTGGACACATATTCCAAACGACTGTGGATTTTCTAGAAAAGGGTAGGGAAGACTAACATTTATGAAATAGTCTAGGCTTCAAAGCAGTTTGCAGCAATTTTAGTCTATGTATGGATACTCTTCCATAAAAGATCCAGAACCTTAAACTATTTATATAAAAATGTATTTGTATTCGTTTGAGATAACATTTGACATTTTAATCATTAAGATTTTGTTTCCCCTACTCAAAAATGATCTTAGGGGTACCCAGATAAGGGCAAGTTCTTCCTTGGCCACCATCAGTCAAAAGTAAAATTCAAGAAATAATATGTTGTCACAACAGTTTGACACATATTTATGTTTTTACTATCATCTTTGTCATGAAAGTATCATGCTTGGAAGTCTAGGAGCAAAACCATGTATTTTTCAATATATTCTTATAACGTCTTCAACCTAAACAACTTTAAACGTGATAACTTTTCCGAACCATTACATTCTGATGTTATATAAAAGTACTTTTCTGCCCATACAAGAATGAATTATCTGAAGTAGATTTATCGTTTTTAGACACTCCCTATTTTTTTAAACTGAATGGAAAGGATGTAGATGGATTTATACATGAACTGTATATACTATAAAAGTAGATGTAGAACATATCTTAAACTAATTGACTAATTAATGTATCAAACTGACTGATCTACAAGTTGATAATGGATACCAATTTTGTAGGATTGATGGACAACAGCCATGGCTTTACACTAAAGTTATTTACATGGATTATAGCTGTACTCAGATAAATGCAAGTCAAACTAATATATGAAATAAGAATAGTGATGGATTTCTTACACTTGTTCTTGTAATTCGTGAGTTATTGTGTAATCAGATGTGCCTTTATTTGTGTTCTGCAATAAAGAGATATTTACATCCATTTTCTTGTAATTCGTGAGTTATTGTGTAATCAGTTGCAGGAAATAAGCTTATGTAATACCCGCCTTTATTTGTGTTCTGCCATAAAGAGATATTTACATCCATTTTCTTGTAATTCGTGAGTTATTGTGTAATCAGTTGCAGGAAATAAGCTTATGTAATACCCGCACATGCCTTTATTTGTGTTCTTCAATAAAGAGATATTTACATCCATTTTCTTGTAATTCGTGAGTTATTGTGTAATCAGTTGCAGGAAATAAGCTTATGTAATACCCGCACATGTCTTTATTTGTGTTCTGCAATAAAGAGATATTTACATCCATTTTCTTGTAATTCGTGAGTTATTGTGTAATCAGTTGCAGGAAATAAGCTTATGTAATACCCGCCCATGCCTTTATTTGTGTTCTGCAATAAAGAGATATTTACATTCATGTACGTTTGAACATGTTTTATCAAATGTCCCTTCGCATTTGGCAGAAACTTATTTTTTTTCATTCAATGAACTTTAAATCGTTACCGTGTTTTTGTACACTTTAATATACTTATGCATTTATAGTTACATCAATTATAGTTTGTTACTATATTTGATTAAAGGTATATAAGTAGATCATACATTTTTAGTGTTTGGTTAATTAACAAGGTACTTTTCACCATACCACAACTTTGATTAATTTGTCACTCTTCTAAAATTCAAATCATGACATTTGTTACGTTAGGTCGATCGATTCAGAAACATCAGGTGGATGTAATATTGCTACAAAACATACACTAACATTCTTGAAGCTCAAAATGTTATATTAAGTGATCATCTTGATAATGACATAATCTGCCATACTTGCAATGTTAATGTATCTGATTTTATTCCAACTTCCCTTGTAAGGTTGCGGTTATACTGGAATACTCATGTTACCTCCAATCCTATGGTGCCTCTAATGGAACTCCAGTGAATCTTCAACGTCACAAGAGGTAGCTTTTGGATTAGCTCCAGATCAAACTCGCTGTTAACAAAAACAGGAAACTAAAATAAAGTGTTGTATTCTCTCGTCTTTAAACCCACAAATCCCACGGTCAAACAATGGTTAGACATGCATTATCTTTCATTTATATCATATTCCTCTTAGGTCTGGCATTAATGTCCTGGTATTCCGGTTTCCTACCGATATCAATTGCCAACAAAGATATTTTTCTGTCCAACAGTTGTGAAACGAATAAAGATTGAAGTTCAGTTGTGATCCATGTCATGCGCCATTTAAAAGCTATTTGTTAACATGTATGTTTGTGTGTGTCTGATTTCGTCGAATTCAAAATGTAAAAACTATCTCCTCTATTTCTGTCTTAGTTTAAACATATTTTATTGTCAAAATGTTTACAAGTACACACATATCAACAACATGGTTATAAATATACAAATGACAAATGGGTCTAGCCACAAGTTCTCTCAACTTAGGTTAAGGCCATTCCCAAACAACATGAATATATTTGCAAAGTGGCTGGTCATAATTAATGTCATATAAATGCATAAGTAAAAAATTAATAAAAAATTTTAGGAGAAATAATAACAAATACATCAGAAACAATAGATATATGTTGGTAACCGGGATAAACGCTGGTTATTTAGGTTTTTAATAATAAAACTGTAATAACCTTTACGAATGATCAAGTAGAAAAACGTTTTGTTTCCTCTATAAAGGACTTAACACATAAGAAAATAAACTTATTATCTTCTAAAGCTAAAGATGCAATACCATAAAGTAGTTTTGAAACACTAAGTGGATGAAATCGTCGTGTTTTTCGAAAGAGAGTGATTCTACTATTGTCGTTTAACTTGCATCTGAAAAAGTAATGGTCTGTAGTTTCATTTGCATCACCACACAAACACATAGGGTCATCTGTTATATGATTTGAAATAAGTCATGTTTAAGTTCACTACAATTGTTCCTTAATCTTGTATGGATAACTGAAAGTCTATGTTTGCCAACAGTATAATATTTAGGAACCTGATGTGCTGGAATACTATTCCACAGTGTAATTAAGGAAGGTATTACAGAAATTGTAAATATTGCAGTGCGAATCGGAATAGAACTTATATTTTGAGGATTCCTTAAATGATATACTGTTCGATTGTCAACGGAGACAGGTAAAATGTCATTAAGGTAGTTAGGAGTTAGGCCATTTTTTACCTTAAATGCTAAAATTAATTTCTGATATTTCCTCCTATCGGATAAAGACAACCAACCTATTTCTTTACAGAGATTAGACAAACTTATTGATCGTGTGGTTCCAGTTACTATTCTCGCAGCTTCATTTTGAATTTTTTCAATGCTTTCCTTTTCAAAATCGGTACAATTATCCCAAACAACGGAGGCATATTCAATAATTGGGCGAAGAAATGAGATAAAAATTTGATTAAGGGTATCTCTGTTTATTTGAAATTTCAGTTTTCTCATCATACCAAGAATTTTGGACGCTGATTGTATTTTATTTTGTATGTGCGTGTGCCATTTACCGTTTGAGCTAATGATGAGTCCTAAATGTTTATGGTTATCAACAAAGGTAATAGGAGTATTATCAAAATAAAGTTTTGGTTGACGACTTGTTCTATTATTAAATAACATGGCAACCGTTTTCTGAGGGTTGAAACTAACCAGCCATTGTTTGGACCAAACAGACAGCATATGCAAATCATGATTTAAAATACCTACGATATTACCTCTGATATTTCAGATGCAGAGCTAGCTAAACATGTATCGTCGGCAAATAAACGAGATATGCTCAGAAGGTTTTCTGATGTGTCATTTACATATATAAGAAATAAGAGAGGACCAAATACAGAACCTTGTGGTACTCCTGCACTAACATTTTTAGTTTTAGACTTTGAATTTCCTACTATTACACTTTGAGTTCAGTTAGAAAGATAATTTTCGAGCCATAACAGTAGATTTCCAGTAATACCATTTTGATGAAGTTTAAAAAGCAGTCCCTTATGCCAGACGCGATCAAAGGCTTTAGATATATCACAAAAAACATACAAGTATTAAGTTTAGAGTCTAATGACGAAACTATTTGATGATATATGTCAACTAATTGAGTGACCTCTCAGAAAACCAGATTGCTTTGGGTAAATTAAACTATTGCAATGCAAGTGATTATAAATATACTTATAAACACACCTTTCCGTAAGTTTACCAATACAACTTAAAAGGGAGATAGGACAGTAATTACAAACATCGGAAGTTTCACCTTTCTTAAATAATTGTATAACAAGTGCATGTTTCCAAAGAGAAGGAGATATCCCGCCTCAGACATTTATTGAAGAGTAAATAGAGAGGCTTTGATATACTATTTTTGGTTTCTCTTAATACTTTATGGCTGATTAAATCATGGCCAGTCGCTTTGTTTAAGCCTGAACACCCGATGTTATCAACTATATCTTGCTTTGATATTTCTATATTTAAAATATTAGCTTCAGATTTACAAATAAATGGGGGTAAACGCACATTTTTATCATTTATAGTTGATATAGAGGTAAAGTAATCATTTAAGCAATTAGCTTTTTCGTCATCGAGATAGTGGATTTGCTCAGATCCGTCTTGATTTAATGTTTTTAATATTGGTATCTGGTATTTTTCAGAGTTTTTATTATTTTTAACAAGTAATCCAAGTGTTTTCCAGTAATACTTTGGGTTTTCATTTCTAGATGATACTAGCGTATTTTTGATATTGTTATAAAACCGTTATTTTGCATTTTTTTTTAATTATTAACTTTGTTTCTTAGTACTTTATAATTATTCCAATCGTTTGTTCGTCCATGTGTCATAGCAATTGCTCTTTGTCTTGTAACTTTTCTTATACATGTATTTGAATCATACCATGGCCTGTCGTCGGGTCTAATAGTAACAAATTTAGATGGGATACACTTGTCAATAAATGAATGAATTTTTTCTGTAAAATATTTGCACGTTTCGTTAATTTCCAATTCATTTAAAGTTTTCCAATTTTCTTTATTAATTGGATCATTTAGTTTTTGGAAGTCAGCCCTAGCATAATAATATATTTTTCTTTTGGAGCAATATTGTTTAAATTCTTGAGTTTTTACTGAAATGTACGTTGCTTTATGATCGCTAATATGGCTATCAATATCAATTACATCTGCACATGTCCATTTAAAAGTATCTGTAATAAGAATAGGATCAATAAGTGTTGCAGAATGTTCTGTTACGCGAGTGGGATTTTTTATAACGTTTGTTAGGTTATTTATGTAAATAATGTCACGTAAATGATGGAGTCGCTTATCAAGAAGATTATGATTTAAATCACCTAGGACAATTACATGTGGTGTCGTATCTAGAGCTCGTTCTAACATAATATTAAAATTAATCCAAAAGTTGACGGGTGTTGCAGGAGATCTATATACATTACATAGGAGAAAAAAAGTGGAACGACAACGAATTTCAAGCCATATAGCATGAACGCCGTGTACTTCTAAGTCATTTCTTCGTTTAGAAAACAATAGATTTGATACATAAAGTATTAGGCCACTGGAATGGTTAGAAATATATTCTCTATATATATCATAATCGTTATTTGAAAGAGTATCAAACATATTAGTATGTCCAGTAGGTCTATTTCTATCTAAATGATTGTACTTGAATATAAATCATTTAGTGAGTGGGCTTAAGTGAATCACGAAAAGGTTTTCCAATCCATTATTTAAGTGTTTGTTTTTTTGTTGTTGTTTTTTTTTTTTTTTTTTTTTTTTTTGTTTTAACTGAACACATACAGATTAATTTATGTATAGGTTAGTGTTTTTTAGTAAGCATTAATGAAATTAAATTGGTCTGGCGCGGCGCAGCCGCGCGACCGATTTAATGGAATTAATGCTTACTAAATAACACTAACCTACTTAGTGTTTGAAATTATGTTTTGCAACTTAACGCAGTCTCACATTCCAAATATAGTATTGATTTTTGTGACTCCGCCCAATCCCGGCGTGAATCACATCACGTGACATGTAACATGTTATGTCAAAGGTCAATGCGTCGCTCTAGCTGTGTATTGATTTTTGAGACTCCGCCCTATCCACCTGTTCCCGGCGTGACATGTAACAAGATATGTCAAAGGTCAATGCGTTGCTCTAGCTGTGTACGTAGAACTATGCTCGGGGAAAACGGACCCCGACTTTGATCTCTTCGGCAAAAAAGTGGTGAAAGATATATTATCACACTGTTTAGAAAGGTTCATATATCTGCACAAATATACATATATGTGTTATTTTGTGTTTTGCAATTGGACATTTTTTTTCCGTTTTAGTAACCTTTGTTTGTTAGCCTACTTTTCTTCTCTTCTCATTATTTATCTATATTTTGCAATTAGATTATTTTTTAATTTCTTCATTCATATCATTACACATCTCATCTCGTAAAATCTTTTTTTCATTTATAACACTAGTACTGTTTTGTTTTTTGTTGTTTTTTATGTGTTTTTTTGTTTTTTAATTTAATCAGATATTTACTTAATAGCTTTGTCTAGTAATTAGTTTTATTTTGCCTATTCTATGTAAGCATATGTAGACATTGCAATTATACAAATACTTTTAAAGAGATGGCCTATACTTATGTTGTTAGAACTTTTGGTCAGACCCTTTTGCTTATTTTCTGAAATCTTCAATGTTGTATCATCATTATATACGGCAATAAAATATGTCCAAACTAAACAAAGTAGAAGGGTAGAGTTTTTTTGTTATTTTGGATAAATCAGATTGCTTAATTGTTCACTATGGTATCTTGTTTAATTAGGGTTTTATTGCCCGGCTCTGTGAGCGGACTGGTTCACTATGGTAATTGTTGTGCTTTTCTTTTATATCGATTTTCAAGCGTCCCCATCAAAAATCCCTGTAACACGTTACACATGCGTGATATTGTTAAACACATAAAGCTCCGCCTCTCGACACACCTTGCCGCACATGCGCACTGAAGGTGCTTGAAGCTGGTTTAAACTGATCAGCTGATTTAACGGAATAGTGTTTAGTGACAAGTTTATGCCGATTAAATGAATTAAATCGAGACAAAAATTTGAAAAATGGAATGATCTCATTGGACAAAATATAATTTCAAACACTAAGTATAGGTTAGTGTTTTTTAGTAAGCATTAATGAAATTAAATCGGTCTGGCGCGGCGCAGCCGCGCGACCGATTTAATGGAATTAATGCTTACTAAATAACACTAACCTACTTAGTGTTTGAAATTATGTTTTGCAACTTAACGCAGTCTCACATTCCAAATATAGTATTGATTTTTTGTGACTCCGCCCTATTCACGTGTTCCCGGCGTGAATTACATCACGTGACATGTAACATGTAATGTCAAAGGTCAATGCGTCGCTCTAGCTGTGTAATGATTTTTGAGACTCCGCCTTATCCACCTGTTCCCGGCGTGACATGTAACATGATATGTTAAAGGTCAAGCGTTGCTCTAGCTGTGTAGAGCTACGCTCGGGGAGGCTGAAAAAAATGAACATTGAACCGGACCCCGACTTTGATCTCTTCGGCAAAAAAGTGTTGAAAGATTATATTATTATACTGTTTAGAAACGTTCATTTATTTTCACCTATATATATGTTATTTTGTGTTTTGCAATTGGACATTATTATTTTTTCCGTTTTAGTAACCTTTGTTTGTTAGCCTTCTTTTCTTCTCTTCTCATTATTTATTTATATTTTTCAGTTATTTTTTTTTTAAATCTCTTCATTCATATTATTACACATCTCATCTCGTAAAATGTATCAGTTTTTTTTTTTCATTTACAACAATAGTGCTGTTATTTTCAAAAATTTAATCAGATATTTACTTAATTGCTTTGTCTAGTGATTAGTTTTATTTTGCCTATTCTATGTAAGCATATGTAGACATTGAAATTATACAAATACTTTCAAGGAGATGGCCGATACTAATGTTGTTAGAACTTTTGGTCAGACACTTTTGCTTATTTTCTAAAATCTTCAATGTTGTACCATTATTATCTACGGCAATAAAATATGTCCAAACTAAACTAAGTAGAAGGGTAGAGTTCTTTTGTTATTTTGGATAAATCAGATTGATGGTTCACTATTGATGTTGTGCTTTTCTTTTATATCGATTTTCATGCGTCCCCATCAGAAAACCCTGTAACACATTACACACGCGTGATATTGGTAAACACATAAAGCTCCGCCTCTCGACACACCTTGCCGCACATGCGCACTGAAGGTGCTTGAAGCTGGTTTAAACTGATCAGCTGATTTAACGGAATAGTATTTAGTGACAAGTTTATGCCGATTAAATGAATTAAATGGAGACAAAAATTTGAAAAATGGAATGATCTCATTGGCAAAATATAATTTCAAACACTAAATTATGCGTAAATTTCGATAGCATTTAAATTAACATGTTGTTTAAACATATATGGACAAAAATTTATTATCATATGAGAAAAAAAGTGATGATATAATCACAAAAGTTGCAAGGTTATAATTATAATAATAAGAATAATGATGATAGTGATAATATCAATATCATTTCATTATAAATATTATTAATTATTTCTGTTAATATCATTATTACAACTTTGTCATCAACATTCTCATATTTACTTATTTTTTATCTTTAAAGTAATAACATGAAATAATATGTTGTGCTTTAACATTAACATTATATAATTGCCTGTACACACACACACACACACACACATATATATATATATATATATATATGTATATCTTACTTAAATTCTTATAGTATATACATGTACATTACAATATATACTATAGTATATCAAACTAAACAAAATAATCTAAATGTCAGTGTTAAGAACCACACAATGAATAAATACTAATCCACAATATTTAGACTTAATTGACAAAATGCTTTTAAAAGAAGGCGTGATAAATGACAAATATACTGTCTAGAACCATATTTGCCCTTATTGTCTTTTTTATTGTCTTTTTTCGGCGTAACTAACCTACTTAGGTTTGATGACGTAAGACAGTGCCGGCGCGGTGTATTTTAATGGTTTTCATTGCATGGTAGATATTCCTATACTAAAGGAGAAAAAAATGTTTGTTAAGATAACAACTGGCTGAAACATAAACTTCGTATTCACTTAATTTTAATAAAGTATTCTGATTCAATTTCACTTTCATTGATACATATTAAGTTATTTTATCAAAACACTTCTCACATTGATACTTGTTTCGCACCGAGTACTGTATTATAAATACCTCCAGGATAGTATAGCCTGTTTCATGACTAAACGACGACGCTCTTTATTAGAGCTTTAAGATTTTTAATCTTTGTTTATTATGACTCCCTAGAAGCACAGATAATGATTCGTACATCACGTATAACCGTTCTACATTTTCCATTACTTAAATCCCCATAAACGCCGCATATCCTTTTTTTCCTTAGATATTTCTTGTTATTTATATCTATATTTTACTCACTCTGTAGTGCTATTGATTTTTTTGTGTTTTATAGTTGTTGTTGCTGTAGATTATTAGTTGTCTTTAAGCATTCTGTATCGGTGAGAGATTTATCTTAGCAGTCCGATACCTGAGTCAGTAGAACACTCACCCTTAGGTTAGAGTCACTGGATTAATCCCGAACCTCCAAGCCCAGTTTGCAGACATGCAGAAAATGGTTACATTTTGCACTTAACATATTTAATTATGCAGTTCAACAATGATATTTTTTTTATTTTACATAAATTCATATCAACATTCCGATAATTATTTTATTTTATATTTCAATTTTATATGAAAGAAAATACATTCATTTTGGTTACACAATCTAAAAAAAGCTTGGTCGAAAGAAGAGCGTAATATTGTTGTTTTCTAACTCAGCCGAAATGTTAAAGAAGCTATTAGTTTAAACGTATTTTATTTGTCACATGCTGTAATAATACAAATCACATACATATTAAAGGTATTTCAGCGTTTTTGTTGTTGTTGGGTTTTTTTGTTAGTTTTTTTCTCACGAAAATTTTCTAAATATTTGCATGTTAGTACTTCAGATTTTAACTAAAAGATATATGAACAAAAAAGGGGGACCACCATGCTTGTTTTAGAGATTAAGCTTATGGTAGAGCATCACTATTTGCTAAAATTTGTTGAAAAAAATGGCATTAAAAATAAGAAAGATTTCGATTTTAAATACTGTAACAGTATGATGGTACGAGATGGTATTTTTTAACTATTTTTATAACCATTTGCAACTTATAATGTATTCATTAAGTTACGGTTACGATTTGATTGATCAATGAAAGTGTGAACTGCAGAAAAAAGTTAATATTGTCATCTTTCGACAGCGTCGTGTTTCCAAAGAGAAGGTTGTTCAGAGTAAGTTCACAAGGGGCATTTACTTGTCTAAATAGTTGCAAACGAATGACAATCAAAGAAGTGCTTAGATGTTTCTGGGAAACCACACGTACAGTATAGGGAATCGACTAAGGTGTTGCTGCTGGATTTGTCTGCCCTATTGAGTTGGTATTCCTGAAGCGCCACCTGCTAGAACTGCCATAAATATCACGGATACCAATACAGTTACAACCGTAAAGATGACGAAATTGATCAGGTCCATGACTTTTGCAAGGTCCTTGTAACTGTATCCACTGGAGACATCGCCATCAGCATTGTCCGCTGATTTGTTGATAGGCATGACTTCAGCATCAGTCACCGCTTCATCGGCAACGGTCGTATTTGATCTATCATTAGTTTTCAGTTTTCTGCAATAGATGTAATATGGTCATGTTATAATTTGTCTTGGAGTTCTAAATGATACTTGTTTTCAAATTATTTGTGATACGTATATGTATGAATTGTGTCTTTAAAGTATTTAAGGTCATTTTGTGAATTTTTATGTTCATATTCTTTAAAGAAGAATAAAAAGAATTATCGTTAAGGCACAGTAGATTTTGGGGCTATGGGTTAATGATCCTTTAAATATTACTAAAGAAAAATCCAACATGAACTTATGAGTGTTTGACAAAACGACATCCTTTATATATCACAATCAATTAAAGCTAACCGAAACACGTTGTTATATGACATGTATATAAATTTAGAAAAAAAAGTATCATTGATACCTGTATCTTGATAGAGGTACCAAGAAATTCTCCATGAGTTTCATCAACGTAGGAGATAGTTCGACATCGCTTTCGTCGTGAATATAGAGTCTGACGGTGAGGACGGTGAGAAAGGCCTCGATAGCACTTATAAAAAATGTTACAAGGAGGTAGATGCCTGCAATACAATGAAAAATCGATAAACGATCTTGATAGAGAAGGAGTAGCCTGGTTTAGATTACCTTTATTACTAAATAAAGTGAACTATAAGAGTACATTAAAATCGAAAATTGAGGTTTTCTTCAACTCATCATTTTAAAATGAGTTAAAACATTTTAGCATGAGGTTTATGACAATGATCTTCGTTGTTGTTTTTTATAATATTTTGTTTCCAAATATTATGGATGTAGTGATTCAGAAATTGGCCAAAATTTAAGTAAATCTCAATATGCGTAATTCCATGAAACGTTCAATGATTGAAATGTGTACACATTCACATCGCGTTGGATTGATGCGGCGTCAGTATGGATTTTTTTGCCAATGGAGCAGCACAATCAAAAAAGGGAGCAACCACCGTTATTATTGTAAAATAAAACCTTGTTATATGTTTGAAAAAAAAATTATGAATCAGTTACTTGTATTTACTGATGTAAAAAAAACAAGATTCAAAGTTGCAAGTCTTCTGTCATTATTAAAAAGAAACTCGACACATTTAATGGGAATCTGATAACTTCTCCCAAAATTCGTAGGCCACGGGTTTTAAAACTTGGTTAAAGGACCTTGCAAGTAACCTGATTCATTAAAGCTCAGAAAAAAGCTTTTGGAAGATGTTTTATAACCTTAACATATTCAGATTTATAGATACATAATGTCAAATTAAAAGTCAATGAAACCGCAGTTTAATAATACACATTACAGCATAATGTAGAAAGTGAAGAAAACACAAAACTATACACATGGCCGTATCAGACAAGTCTAATTGACGGCCCCAGGCCAAATCTGCGGTCCCAGTATAATGCTTGAAATGGGTGAATTAAACTGAAAATTGTAGCATATGTTGTAAAGTCTTGTAAATATATATTTGATTTAATACATATAATCAATACAAAAAGAATTCCATACTCCTACTATCGGGAAGATTTTAAATTCCGGGACCTGTACCTAAATCCCGTTCCAATGAAAACTTATCTGTGCTAACTTGTTTCGTAATCATCGTTCTTGTTGTTGCTGATGATGATTATTTTATATTGACATTAACAACGCCTTAGTAGATTACTGTCTGGAAAAGCATGCATCTTGCAGACCCTAACACTTCCAATAATTATATAAGAAAGGAATTACCTGTTGTAAAATGTATCTCATTTGATCTATAACTTAGTTAATTTATGGCATCTCAAGTCATCATCATAGACTATGTCTACTATAATTAAAGTATTTTTCTGTACTTTTGTGTTCTATATTTCTGAATAATTTGATAATATGAGTTTTTCATCGGCCATATTCTCGATAATTCAATGATTTTATTTTTTCAGATTTAATAGATAAAAATGTCTGGAATAAAAATTATGGAAATTAGGCCGAAGACATTCTTGATTTACATGGACTTTTCAGAACACATTTTAGAAATCTCTGAAACAAACGGCCTACAGTTGATGATATTTCTTTGCTTTATTTAAGTCTACTTCAAAAACATGCGCGGCATCTTTGATGCTGTGCATCAAAATTAATCTTGTATTGATATATACGTAAACATTGATTGATACAACGTGCCCACACGGCGAAGTTGGGACACAAGGGAAACAAGTGTAGTGGGTATCTGAGTGTTCGCGGGTAAGAGAGTAAGACTAGGATGTTGTTAAGTAAGTTGAGCTTGTTAGACTGGTGGTAGCTACTCTTGCGTACCATTAAACAAAAGCAGGCATCGTCGATTTGTATGATAACCATGGCACAAAATAGCTTGGCCTTGGCTTGGCCTTATTTATAGGGGTCAATTTAGTGTACACATGTACTGCCATACAGGTTTCATGCCACGTAAACCAAGTTAAAATTGTTGTGTTTAAATTTATTGGTATGATAATAATAGGTTCTCTTATTATTAGTATCAGTTTTGTATGATTGATCAATCGCTTTATTATTACCGTATCAAGTCTGGTTAAGTTTTTAGGATTTAGGAAGGCTACTTAGGTTTTAAAGGTATAAACCAAAAGTTTCTTTAAGAGAGTCCTATGTATCATACTTAGTGAATCTGAATCTGAAACAAATACGTTGTAGATCCCAATACTGGGTTTTACACAACGGAAGAAGAGCTCCGCGCTATTGGCGGTGGCTCTTTAAGGCACTTTTGAATGCCTCAACAGAGCCAGCATGCACTATATTATCAGGGAGATGATTCCAGTGAATCACAGTGTCCACAAAGAATGAATTTTCATATTGTTTAGAGTTTGATGATGGTATTTCCAGACCCTTTGAATTTTTGCAAATGCGTTTTTCTAATATATTTGATGTTTCGCAGCCATTAAATTTTTTGGTTTTTATTGTCCTTTTAGGTCTGGTGAATTTCACAAAATCTGATGTTGTCAGTGCTGGAACTAACCCCTCAACCACCTTGTACATTAATATTAATCTGAGGCTTAGGCGTCTGTCTTGTAAAGTTTCTAGTTCAAGTTCTTGTTTCATTTTTGATATTGTCCCTGGTGTTCTGCTTGTATAATCTCTTTTTATGAATCTTACTGCCCTGTTTTTGGATTCTTTCTAGTTTGTCTATGTTGTCTTTCTGATAGGGGTTCCAGATGGTAGCCCCATATTCCATTATTGATCTTACTAGTGTAATGTAGGCTGTTTTTCTACAGGTCTGTGGTACATTTCTGAGATTCCTTCTTAAAAAGCCTAAAGTTGAATTTGCTTTTTTTGCATACCTTGTTGATATGTATATTCCATTTTAAGTCATTTGAGATTTGTGTTGTGATTCACGTTATGCATGGAAATTTGTTGTTTGCTGTTTCTCTGGAAAAATTAGATTTAATCGGGGGAAATATGGTAAACATGGTCCAAATCAGTATAAATACTCGGACGTTCAAGAGAGATGGTGTCAGTTATAAAGATACATCATGGGAGAGCGTTGTATACTGAACCAAAGTACATTACGGGGTATCACGGGAGAGCGTTGTATACTGAACCAAAGTACATTACGGGGTATCACGGGAGAGCGTTGTATAATGAACCAAAGTACATTACGGGGTATCACGGGAGAGCGTTGTATACTGAACCAAAGTACATTACGGGGTATCACGGGAGAGCGTTGTATAATGAACCAAAGTACATTACGGGGTATCACGGGAGAGCGTTGTATACTGAACCAAAGTACATTACGGGGTATCACGGGAGAGCGTTGTATAATGAACCAAAGTACATTACGGAGTATGTGTAAGTACAATTTATATTTTTGTATTACGTTTTATTCGGGTTTGGGTAAGTTAAGTTCTGTTAGATATTGTTTTTAATACCCAGTTTAAAGATAGGTAAATTGTTTTTAATCAAACAATAAGTATACAATTGTTTTGTCAATAGTTTTACAGGGATAGTAGTAGTTTGAGTGATATAATGTTATAATTATTTTGAAGAACTCGAAACCAGACTTTGATTTGTTAATTATAAAAATATATAATTAAAGTGTGTTCATTTATTTAATATTCACGGAGTGAGTACACAGAAGCTTTTGTTCGGCAATACTTGTATTGTGGTCGGAGAGATGTTGAAGAAAGATTTGTAATGGTTGAAGAATAATTGAAGAGATTTGTAATGGTTAAAGAATAATTGAAGAGAGATTTGTAAGTATGATGTACTGATGTAACTAAATGTACCATATAATTGTTTAGGTTAGCAAATATATACAATTAAGAGTTGTGTAATTTTTGTGTCATTAGTAAATCTGAGTTGTCCTAGTAATTTATTCTACCTTGGAGAGTTGACAACCCTTGGCCATTTTGCCACAAACCACAGTCATTTTCACTGCACTATATCCCTCTCAGGACCGTACCAATTCAATATGATTGTAAGGTCATGACCTCCTTAGGTATGCAATTTATGAAAGGTACCCCTCAACCAAGATCAATATGAAACAAACCAAAGCGCTCTCGGCACTGGGGGACTTCCGAAACAAAGAGAGATTTTAGCTGACTTACTGCTAGTACCTAGAGTTGCAGGAAAACGTGTAGAGGTTTTGGCGCCAAGTGACATCTGCCTTTATCGAGTTAACACTGGAAGTAGGATTGTAGCTATTTCACCATATAAATCCTGCCGACATTGTGCACTTGATTTTTAGACGGCAGCATGCTGCCGTCTTTAGTGGCTAGAAACGCTTACCAGGCATCGCTGACCTTGCTAATTTGCATATTTTCCATGACAAGTTTAACTGTACCTCTCCGCGCTAAGTACGGATCCACGCAATGCGATTCTGCACTTACGAATACGAATGGAATATGTTACGCAGACCTTTTATTCATAACCGTAACCGTTATTCATGTGCTGTTGTTTGTAAACGTGTTATTTTGCTCTGTAAACATCCATTTTAAGCGTGAACAATATATCCGTGACACTAATAAATCAGAACAGCAACCCATTTTACATACTTGAAGATCTACTCCTGTAAAAAGAAAAAAAAAGTAACGCTTCGAATGTCTGTAGTTAACCTAAAGTAGTTCACGCGTAATTTTTTCATGAAAACGAGTATGGTTTCTCCCAGAGCATTTCTTAACTTTGAAAAAGAAATAAACATTACAGTATCTAAAACATCAAGTACCTTGCCAAGTTCTACACTAAAGTAACAGTAGAGAGTGTATATAAATCGGGTCCTAGAGAATGACCTACTTTTGAAATTCATACAGTCAGGTTCATGACCCTAATTCCGGATTGTTTTGTAATAACAAAGTGCGAATTCGATTGTCTTCCTACCGACTATAGTTGCTGGAGAGTGTGTGCAGTTTTTGCGTCATGTAGCTTTTGCCTCTATGGAATCAATAATTAAGAATCACAGCTTTTTTCCTGTTAATCCGGCCGCCGTCTCTCAGCGCATTGAGCGCTTTGATTATATACGATTTTAATGGAGAGATTAGCACTGAACAATACGCGGACGACCCACAGCTGTAAACAAAAAAGTTTAATCTTGGAAAATTGATATGAGAGTTATGGATATAACATACTTAGTATACAGGTTGAAGTTGACGTTGTAGGAATGCTGTCCGATACCGTTGCCAGCACGACGGAAAGAGACAACAAAATTGTCAGCGCATAACCATTCTTTTCTCCGCTGTCAACCGGAAGTAGAAACACCAGGAAGCCCAGACAGTTCAGAATAGCCACTGGCAAGATGACATTGACGACGTAATATTTCCTACGTCTGCTGAATGTCAGTTTGAATTCTAAAGACGGGAAATCAACTGTGAAGAGATTTCTGAGGAAGAAACAATGTGTTTGATATAGAAACAGATCAACAAGGTGTGTAGTACAACCCAGCACACACACACACACACACACACACACACACACTTTCTTTCGGGTCCATGATTTATTCCACTGGCGTTAGAACTGCAGAATAACCCCAATAATGAATAATCAATTATTATTATATCAAAGATATGTACGATTTAAAAAAAAGGTTCGTTCTCCTTCACTGTATATTGAAACATGGTAAGGAACAGAAGTCTGACATTACTGTATTACGAAGGTCGTAACATTGTATATAATTCGCTACCATCATATTCTATGCATGGTTCGATCAGTCTGATATTCAGTTAACACATGGTATAACAAATCATTGTCAAATGGCAACCTTAACAAAGTTATGACGAGTTTATTCATTTTAAATCTACTCTACTATCAACTTCCGTATTCGTTCGGTAGATTTTGAATCGAGCGATATGATTGGACGATATGAAACTGACATCGTCAGATTGTGTAGATGTATTACGTCATCCAGTGGAATTGCCGAAAAAACAAACCGGAAGTTGAGATAGAGCAGATTCAAAATATGTACAATTTTTACATTTCGCGTTATTATTTCGTTAAGGTTGCTTTTTGACAATGATTCGTTACACCAAGTCAAGTGTTAACTGAATATACATTTGTACAATGTTACGACCTCCGATATCAAGTGATGTCAGATTCTGTACATTACCATTATACAGTATAGAGAGACAAAAAATCGAAATTTTGCGGTTCTAGTGCCAGTGATTTATTCCCTTTTCAAAACTGATACATGTGTTAACTTTTACTGGTATATCATCAACAGGCGAATGGATTAATGATAGCATGGGTCTCAAATAGGTCAATTGCCGTATAACATAAGGTAATTGTTGGATATATATATATATAAGAGAGAGAGAGAGAGAGAGAGAGAGAGAATTAAATTATAATTATGTTTAGTTAAAAATAAATGAATAGAAGAGCATTATATTAAAAAAAATCGGCTCCAGCTTAATCATCTGCGAAATTGTATATTCTTAAAATATATATTTTCCTCGATAATCGAAAATTATATCTGAAAATGCAAATTTAACTGACATTATATTGAATATATTAATTGCAATGATGGTAACGATACCTTGAGGTCATTTCTACCGTCCCATTGTGACAAATCCATTCCCCATTCTCTTCATACCAATCAAACTTGACATCCGGCGAGAATGGGCCTAACCTTATCTCGTTCGTGTTATACATCCAAGTCAATATCTAGTATAGGTGATAAAAGTCATATTTACAATCATCATCATCGAGACCATTGCCGTTATAATGCATTACATGTGTCATATCTTTTTCATTCATAATAACCAAAGTGAGATGCGAGATTTTTTGCGTTAATAATATCTTAAAAAATTGGGGATAGCCACATAAGACAGTATTTGCTTGCAGACTTACAACAGACAAACATTAAAACATGCTTTATTCCAATTTTACAACATAAGGTAATGTTCAGTTAAACATTACACCATTACCCCAATAGGACTCCATTTGGAAACATAGATTCGATAACCATGTAATTACTGCTGATTTTGGATTAAAATATTTTACATAATTCTTTCTTATTACAATACAGAATAAAGATACCATAAAGATCGATGTCGATGACCAAAGAAGTAACGTGAAATCCGAGGATATCCGAACATAAATGTATATTAAGTTTCATGCAAAACAGTTGAGCTTGTTGTGGGACTATGATTATATCTATAAAAAGACATGGTTTTCGGACAGTCTCTGCTCAAATAATCACAAATTTACTCCAGTTTAAGTATAACATATTATTCCTGGGAAAAGCAACTACTTAGATTTAAATAAGATGTGTTTAGCCTCCTTTAACTGTCTCTTCTATGCTGTTCAGAGTCTAGCTATCCACATAATCTAAATCGCATAGACATGTGCGTTGCTGGGCTTATGTGCAAAAAACGTGCGTAACATTATTTTGACAATTCAGAAAAAAATGATTATGAATTATTTAAGTAAAAAAACTGGCTTTTATGATAAAACAAGAGGGCCAAGATGGCCCTTGGTCGCTCACCTGAGAAAGATGATTGCTTAAGAAATAAAGATGCTTGAGTGTAAAAGTGAAATCTGGCTTTTTTTTATGGTGAAATGGGCATAACTCCTAAATTTACAAGTCAATATCAGTTATAATTGAACCCGATTGTGAGATTATGGGCATAAACATTTTAATGACATATTCACTCCAATGCAGATGCCCTGTGCATGACACTCACCTGCAAATTATTATTTTACTGGATAAGTTTGACCCCACCCATTTTCAAACTCATCCAAGATATAAACATGACAAAATTCTGACCAAGTTTGTGGATGATTGAGCCAAAAATGAGGCCCTCATTATGTAAATAAGAGTTTTCTGATATTTGACATAGTGAACTACTTTTCAGTCTAAACCCTGCCCATATTCAAACTCATCCAAGATATCAGCATGTGGCCCATTTAGTGGTCTAACCCATACTTTTTTTCGAACACCTACCAGATATCATCATGACAAACATTCTTACCAAGTTTGAGTAAGATTAATCAAAATTGTGCCTCAGTGTGTAAACAATTTTTTTTAAGAATTCACTGACCTTCTTTTGGATCCAACCTGACCCATTTTCAAAATGGTTCAAGATATCATCATGACGAACATTCTGACCAAGTTTGAGGAAGATTGAATCAAAATTGTGGCCTCCAATGTGTAAACAATGTTTTTTCTAAGATTTGACCACTGACCTACTTTTGGATCCAACCTGCCCATTTTAGAATGGTTCAAGATATCACCAAGACAAACATTCTGACCAAGTTCGAGGAAGATTGAATCAAAATTGTAGCCTCTAATGTGTAAACAAGATTTTTCTAAGATTTGACCAACTGACCTACTTTTCAGTCCAGCTCTGCTCATTTTCGAAAGAGTTCAAGATATCATCTTTACTAACATACTGACCAAGTTTTAGAAAGATTGGATTAAAATTGTGGCCTCTAGTGTGTAAACATCAAAATTGTTGACGGACGACGCACGACGGACGACGGACAATCAAGTGTCCCAAAAGCTCACCTTGAGCTATGCTCAGGTGAGCTAAAAAAAACAGTTGTATTAGTATAATCAAGTAAATTATTGAACAGCTTTACCTCACCTGAATATTTAATGTAGGCTATTTTGTTTGAAAATTGGACAATACATGTATACACATAATATGTAAGTGTCAATTCAGATGAGCTTGCCTTTTTGAAATGTGCCTTTAATATACATAATTATATGGGGGTGCAAATAATCGCATGCCCGCTATTCCGGCACACACAATCTCAAATACAAGCTGAAGATTACAGGCGATATTTCAATGTATTTAAAATTAGCAAATATACATGCAGAAAATATTTCTGAAAGAGATAGACGTGGGTGGTAAGGGTATATTTCAATCTCATTAAAATCAGCTCCATAATGACTTTACGTAAACTACGCTGTATTAGGATCTGAACGTCACCAGTAGAAGGTCACCTTCTCACTGATCCGGTTCTTCCGATAATGCTATTTATAGCCAGCCCACAGCCAGCCAATGAAATCGTCTGTTACATAGCGACAGTAGGCGAACTCCTCAACTGCAGCGAAGCATAGCGAAGTGACGTTGATTTTTAATCAGATTGGGCATACTTTTAAAGATTATCCCACAACATAGTTTTACAGGGGAATTATTCTGATACACGATGTGTTCATTATTTTTTATGTAGCTAGATGTGAAAGCGACACAAAAATGATCTTGAGTTTAAATAATAAAAAATAGATAAATTTTCATTAAAACATAAGTATTGCCCGCTTTCACCATAATCATCTGCTATGATCGTACATTGATTAAAGTAATCCATCCATCATTAAATAGTGATAATGGTCCATTAAGTGATCGTTGGAATTTTATAGTTATTGCAAGCCTTTATAGACTCAGAGCAAAAAAAAAAGCCTATAACTTCAAGTCAATGGATTCTTGCATCTGCACTGACTTTTATAAACATTTGACGGACTATGATAATACTTTGATGATGGATGGACTACCTTAAAACGTTAAAGATATCGCTCAGTTATGTTTTATTCTTAGTTACCTTAAGTGTGCATTCCTGAACGTCAAACGGATAGTATGTAACATCCACGGTGCAAACAGAGCTGAAGCTTATAGGGATAAACCATACTACAAAACCGTTGCTCTCTATACGCACGGGCACACTAACTTGTTCTTCGCTGTCACCCAGTATTTTAATTTCCTCAGCACTGCATAAAAAATATAAAATCAATCAATGTTTAACAGGGTTGCTTATTGAAACAAATGGTGTGCTCATATTAACGATCATGTTCAAACAAGGCTTAAGCGAATTTATATTTTTTTTATCGGCAACGCTTGAAATTTGATCCCTGGTTATGAAATTTACTTAGGTAAACAAAAGAAATGCGACATCATCACATTAAAAACCCATGTACTCTCAGCGCTTTCTGCGCTTTGATTATTGTTGTCAAAATCCAGTGCCTCAAGTTCCTGACAGCACATATGATATGTCATAACTTTCTGAACCACAGGAACACACACCAAATTATTACATTACTATAAAGAAATAGTTAAAAATATTTTACAAATTGATGATTTTGTTTTGCAAAAACTAAATGATATGAGCATTAGAGATCAAGAAAATTATGTCATACAATGTGGTAAGTAAAGGAACATTTCTATTGCTGGCACAAGTGTATATCCTGGCAGATGTTTTCGGTGCGGACGTTCGTGTCCATGCGATATATTTAAGCACAAAAATTGACGACAGCAAACAACAAAATAAATCGGTAATTAAAGGCTTAAAATGAAAGAAAACACACGCACACACTTGGGTAGTATCTAAAGTTTAAAACTGACACACAAACTGCTCTGCTCCGGGGAACTTGAAACAACTTTAGATGGTTATTTATTTCTGTTCCCATGAGCCAAAGGGCGTCACTAACGAATGTTCAACAGAACACTGCATACGATCCCCAAAAAAAAAAAAAAAAAAAAAGGCCAAATATAATGAAAT
>CM037786.1:8508057-8558057 GCA_021229015.1 Solen grandis | reverse complement strand
AACATCCCGAAGTCCACCAGAGACCTACTCTATCAATATCTTTAGTATGTTGTTTAGACTCTGACTCAAGAAGTACACATATTCAAAGTGATTCCTTTAAATATCCATATGAATAATATTTCTTTAAATAAATACATTGTAAAGGGAAATTTTGTCCGATATAATTCGGTTTTCGTAAATATATTTAATTGACCTCTCAAATTTCAGAATCTTGAGTCTGACTCTTAGACATCGGGAGAATGAAAGAGTCATTCAGTCTAGATATCGGGAAATCAACGATACTGAAAGAATACGGGATTGGCGACACTCTGTACAGTATGAAGTCAGTTTTGACAAGTGTATCTACCAGGAGGGAGTTCATGTAGTTACGTTGTATTTTAGAATAAATGTCCGAGACGGTGTCCATGTATGGCATCCGGTTGAACCTTTGCTTATAGAAGAAGTCTACATATGACAAAATTATAACAGTTCGCCTAACATACATAAGCCAGAGCACAAGTGGCTGTTATAAGGAGGTCATATGTCATCGTCTATACAATTTTAAAACTGGCTGTTTTCGGGTTTGGGGCTATTCCTGTAAAATATAGAACACGTTTTAGAAGGTGCCTTTAATATGACCACCCTAGTATTAAAGCTTATTTTACATTACCCGGACCGCACTTTTAAGTGTTTTCATTTCGTTGGAGCCAGCCATCTGAAGAAGTGAAAATTCAAGATGACGAAAGAAATGCATTACAGCTTTCGATTTAAAACTACTCCCCTTCAATAATATTTGTATGATGTGAATTAATTATTTAAACTGCTACAAATACTAGTATGACATGAAACGGATATGGTAGAGCATTGTTTTCGTCTATCTCCAAGCAGGGTTGTCGTTCTTCCCTCACTAAACCATCTGTGCAATGGGCTCAATGACAAGAATCTTGTCAAAACGGAAAATAATTATTTAACGCGGATTAAAGAGTATTTTACGGATCAAAAGTATAGAACAATGAATAAATATTTTTGAATTACATAAAACGTGTGGAATATATTAATTTTTAATTGTTTTTATGGGAGCTATTTTCCTGCCTTGTTTCGCAGATGAGAACAATCCGCAAACGCTCGTCTGCAGATGTAAAAATTTACAGATTCAGCCGGATATCTTACTTTAAGATCAGTTTTTATTTTCATAATTTGTAATTTTAATGACCATTCCGTTCAGGTTCAGTGGTGCTGTTATATATATTTCACAGTTTAAGAGCCTATCTAGTCGTCCTTCAAATTAAATATCTGAACAACGGTCTGGATGACGTCATAGATTTGAAACTACTTTCTGAGCCAACCACAGAGGTGAATGTAATGTAAGCCGATATGTAAGAGAGTGCGTTTTCGTGTCTTCCTTAGCCTCTTTGTTAATGCTGTATCAGGAGAATCGAGTTCAACGTACAAACCGCAATATGTGTAGCATTACTAATTTGGGGGAGGGGTTTCTCTTTACTTCCGGTGTTCAAATCTGTATATTCAGTTCGTTCTTTTTTCCTTAATTTGAGTAGAATATTATTTGTTTGTTGATATATAGATTGTATTCAGTCATACTGTTCATTGTTAAACACATACATATGTATATCAAATAAATATATTTTGAAACTTGGTGCAGTCTTTCGATACCATTTGCATAAGACCGCAAATTTATTTCGTATAAAAATAAGAAACATACTTAAACTCTATTTCTAATTTCAAAATATTTAGTTGATTCTCCAGTGTTCCATACATTAACAATATAATTGTCAATGTTTAATAGTGCTAATAATATTTTCATTATTAAATAGAGTCAATAAAATTATTGAATACAGTCAACAATAGTGTCAATATTGGATAGTGTCAATAATATTGTAAATATTGTATAGTGTCAAAAATATTGTCAATATTGGATAATATCAGTAGTATTGCCAATATTGAATAATTCCAATATAATTATCAACAAATTAATTTGATAATGTCACTAATAGTATTAAGATCAGATATTGTCAATAATATTGGACGTTTAAATGTTATAATAAGGTCTTGTCAATAAAACTTATAATTTTAAGTCAAGTAGATATCATTTATTGATGTTTCATCAATAATATTGACAAAACTTAAATATAATCTATACCCCTTTAATTTTATTGCCACTCTCCAATGCTAACAATTATTGACACTTTCCAATATTGTTAATATTGTCGGCACTAATAATAAGACACGGGAGATTATGGAATTATGGTCCTTCGTATACGTAAACTGGTTTTTCTTCTTCTATAAAAAGTGATGCGTTTGTATGTCACATTTCTTTGTATTTAATTTTGCAAATAAGAAATTATTAACTTAATTTAAGACCGATATCAATTTGTTTTCGCACAAAACATATTTCCAACGATGTCAATAACTATTAACTCACGGATTCTCCGTGCCGAACCATTTCAACAGTCATTTAATATTTTCATCATTTAAACAGCTTTAAAGGTCAGCAATACATTCATTCGTTAAGTAGATAACTTTTAAATAATGTGTGAAGCGTGAATGCATTTTCTTGGTAGAAGATAATGGTAGCCACTATTGGGATTTTTAACATTTTTTTTTATTTGTAGTCCAATTTTAGTGCAATAAGCTTTCCTAAACTCAGGAATGCTGTCAAAATATAGTGAAAATAAAACAGCACACATAACTTAATTCATTTAAGGGCCCGGTTGCATAATTACTCTCGTTCCGGGAATTTACGATTCCTCACCGAGTAGCGAATCTCTTGGTTTTAAGTCTTTGATCAGGAGGCTAACAGCTTAACAATAAATAATAGTGAAAGTCACAGACTATAGGCCCTTCTCAATATTTATGCTTACCAGGGATTCTTTCCTCAGAACGAGGTTTAGATGGGTCAGGTGTACAAACCAGTACAGCTGATAACCACTCAGATAGTTATGGTGTCCACTGTTGAAAAGACATCCACAAGTAAATTGTTGAAATAAATTTCTCATTAACTTTGCAGTGTTTCAGTTTATAATTTCTTATGGAAGATATGTTGCAGATATATCCTATATCTGGCTGTCCAGAGACACTGTAAACTGAGTTTAAAATGTTCAAGAACAAGGGTAATCATTGATTGTATAGAAATAAAAACACGACAACTATCTTCTCTGGGGTTATGCTCTTAATTTTATATTTTAATAACAAAAGTGTATGTACATAAAATCATCATTAGGCAATGCTTCACATGCTTGGAGTTACATATAATATTATAAAGTTTATCTTTGTATGCTGGGTGTATGTCAGATCTATTACAAAATTCTCTGGTTTACAAACTGAGAAAAGACCAGAATTATAGTCAAATAAACAATGTATGGAAAACTATGTCCAACTTGCATTTTATAAAATTACTAAAAAATGTATTGAAGGAAAGTGTTTCTAATAAAAATAATTTTAGCAACAGTGTTAACACTGATGCAGTAGCATTTATTATAGTGTTTCTTTATTTTAAAGTCTTCAAAGATAGTCCCAGGACACTTGAGAATTCAAGAAGTCCAAATGGCCTGTAATATGCTTGCAACATACACATTTGCCTAATTTGGCAGTCATGTTTTGCAACTAGTATTATATGAATGAAATAATGCATTTATTTTACATTTATACAGATTACTTAAAACTTATAAGTTACCAGAAGAAAAAAACGTTCATACAACTGAACTAAATATTTATGCTATCCACTGAAAATATATCTTATAAAAGTTTCACCCATAATTTATTAACATATATATATAAAGTGAAAATGAATGTAGGTATTTGGGTATTTCTATTCAAGTCTCGAGAAAAGGAGGATAAATTAGATATTATATTACAAAGAAATGTGTGATTTAATTCCATTCTTGATTAAAATGGCTTAACACATAAGTATGTGAAATTTCATTCTTTCTTTGAGATTTGTGGCATTTGCTGCATACATCAGTATTATTATGAACTGAAACAGACATTTGGGATACTGTTAGCTAGGTGCCCAAAAGAAGCTGGTAATTTATATGTTATTGTCTAAAAGGTTATCTTATCTACAAAGGAATGTAAGCTTAATGGCTTTATTGTAGGTGTTGAGAATTGGTTTTACCATGTGTATACATCTGGTCAACAGGTTGTGTATTAGCATGGCTGGGCTTATTAGGTATTCTGTGTTTTAAATAGTGGATAAACGGAAACTGTCTTAATGTAGATAGTCTTCACTGGAAAACTTGGATTTTTTGTTCAATGACTTCTTCTCTGATGAAAATGTAAGTTATTTAATAATTTTCTAGGCCTCAACAAAGTTTAAGCCTGTGTAAATATGTACACCACTGACATCTCTATCAGTGTAAGCTGCTGAGTTTGTTTACAACTGAGTCTGAACTGACCCATCTAAGCCTCGTTCTGGTTACCTTACATGTGCATATGCATGAGATAATATTAAGAAGGGTCTATTGTCGGTAAGTGTGAAATGCGATATATAACGTCCCGTGTCCCGCAAAGAACGACAAATCGGATATTACGAAGAGAGGGAATAGGCCAAACGGTACAAACGCATTTTACTGTTAAAAATGAACAAAGGTCCACAAATAATAATGATAAAATTACTGTTGTACTGCATGCTTTTCAGCAACAATTACATGAACACCTTGTTTGTACCTACATGGAAAACCCCATTTATACTTACCGTATTTCTAGAACCAATCTTATCTTGCTTTGCAACCGACGAATTCAGAAAAGCACCCGTTTAATTGGTTACAAAGATTATTTTAGGCTATTCCATCATAAAATGAGAGTTTCAGGGTGTATATTTTGTTGAATATGGCAGATATCAATTGCATCTACATATTTAAACATAAAACTGAACATCCGGTTGAGACAGTCAAAATATAAAACCACCCAAGGCCAATTGAAAAAGTAAACAGCTGTAAGGCTTTAGAAAACGTCGTAGTTACCTTGGTAGTGGACTCGTCTCTCTAAGTCACAAAATACACACTACACATGTATATAACTTAGCTAACATACGCTGTCGTGACAGCCTCCTTGGTGCAGTTGGTTAAGTCCGAGATCGACTCCCACTTTCGGATTTTTTATGTATGGCTTATATTTTTGTCCTTTTTTTTTTTTTTTTTTTTTCTTCATTTTAAAATCACAGATCATTTAAAACTTGCCAGCGTTATAATAACGTATCATATTGTAACACTTTTTCTTTCTTTAATTTTCATATCTTTGTTGTTTTTTCTAACGCCGAATATATTTTAAAGATATTCTTGTTTTAAGTAATGGACAATACCCAAGAAACATGAGGAACTTGAACCCTGCATGGTTCTTATCTAAACATTTGGAGTGAAATGCAATCAACACATAAGATCGGTACTCTACAATATTTGATATTATGTTATTTATGTACTAAAATAATAAAAAAGTACGTCATAAAATGCTTTAAGAATAAATATTAACCAGCAATTAAAAGAAGAAAAACACTACCATTTTATTATCATGCCTAATTATTAATAATTTCACTAGAATACCTCACTTCAATACAATCTAGAAAATCCATAAGTTTTATTGATAATCATGCACCAGCATCTTCTTAAGTTCTTATATAATATATTGGTTACTCTGATCGGATCAGTACTTTGCGAATCACAATAAAACATGTCCGGATTATTTCGCTTTATATTAATTACACAGCTCAAAAAAAAATGTAAATGACAAATAGCTATACACGTACACTCACGTACGTGCGATATCTCTAGAGCTTCCTTGTTCCCTAATACACGTAGTAGACATGGACCATGACATGTGACTGAGAACAATTTATACGTGGCATTTTTCCTCTTTATGGAAGGGGAAGTAAATCTTAGATACATTTTTTCAAAGTGTTACCATTCCTTACCGGATTACTTCCCATAGCTGCATCATATGTCCAAATATATGTGTGGTATCATGGAAGACAAAATTGCAGAGAAAATGGCAACTAGCAATATCAATTAAGATGCCGTGGTCCAGTGGTAACATATACTCGTATGACTACGGACCGACGGTTGTGGGCTCGAACTGCGTTAGGTCGGGACTCTTTCAATCCATTCCCATGCACTATATAAGTACTTGTCCTACTAAAGGACTGTCGTATTATAACAATTACCGAAAATTTCTGGTTTTATATTCAAAATACAATGTTAATCCTCTAAACGCAAAAACGTATATATGATTAAAATTAAACTTTTTTTTTAAAAATTTATTGGATATTAATTACAAAATAAAAAAAAAAAAAAAAAAAAAAAAAAAAAGTCAAAGGACAGCATGCTCCTTGACAATAATAGTGAATCCTTATCGTGGTCTGAATGATCAACTGGAAAACGGATTCATCTATACAATTTAAACATATTCATAATATAAATAATCAAAGTTTACTCCGCATTTTTCTACATAATTATTGTATATGATATGACCCAAAAAGAAAAAGGAAAAAAAAAACAGGTAGTGTTATGGTTATTAGTCACTGTACTTCTTCTAGTCACTATCTATGTATATTTAAAGTTTCAAGTTAAAACCTTGCACAGTTTTTTAGCAATGCTTTTGACAAAAATTCATCACGAAATACAATAAAGGGAGATAAAAAAAATGGACTAGGTCGGGTAATGGTTCTTGTCTTTTTGATCAGTGCATTTCTCCTAGTCACCATTTATGTATATTTCAGGTTTCAAGTCAATACCCATCATGCATAATATTGAGCAATGCTCTGATCAAAAACTCATAACTATATAAAAGGAGGGGAGATAATAAAAGATGGGAACAGGAAGAGTTATGGTTCTTGATAACTGAAATTCTCCTAGTCATCATTTATATATTTACTGATGGGCCCAATGCCTTTGACTCTGTGTGTTATAAGACATATTAAATAGAGTGCAATACATGAGAAGTATTAACTATATAGACAATGATATGCATGTTTGCATTACCTCACCCGCTGTTACATTTTTGAATTCTGATCTTTTATAGATCTACTATCATTTCTTATTCTATCAAATTTAAACCTAATAATTATATTCAGTAATATATTGAGCAAAAACATTAAAACTTATTGTTATATTTGTATATACAATTATTTGGTGCCGCCGATTTCCACATTTAAACGTCGTTTACTTTTAAACTTTTAACATTACGTCAGCCATTTTGTTATTCACAGTTTCCGTTTCTATTAGAGGTCAGATTGGTATATTCGAGCCACTTAGTAAACTCACAGTACATGGGTGTGGGGGGGAAGGTTCAGGACGTGATTTTATGTCATAACACTATACTTGATTTTTAAACTTCATAGCAAAACATCCCCCCTCTTTTATGCAAATTTTAGGCGTAAGTAGACTCAGGGGGATTCGAACCCACGGTCCCTCTGGATCTGCGCATGCATACTGTATCGTATAGATATGAAAGTCCATTGTTATCATTGATACACGCAAATAAAGTATGTTGTTGCGGGAATATTAGAATTATTAATTGTGGCTGTTTAAAGCAGTATTTAATGTTTTAATGAAATTATAGATATATCCACTAAGATATTTTATAGTAACATTGTTTTTTTTGTTGTTGTTTTTTGCCAAGTGGTTAGAGCATCTGCCTTGAGAGCAGGAGGTCGTGGGTTTGATCCCCGGCCGCAACATACCAAAGTCGTAAACAAATGGTTCTGTTAAAGTTCCCTTGCTTGGCACTCAGCATATAAGGGTAGTTGCAGGAATGGTTGGCCTGGTGTCAGGATAATGTGACTGAGTGTGGTAACATGCCACATGTCAATGGCTTGATACTGCAGTGTGGCAGCACTATATCTGTCTCAAGTAGACATCGTCTCAAAATGACTTAAATACTGTCGGTGGGGCTTAAAACTCTACAAACATTTTTTTTTATAGATCTACATTTAGATAATTGACATATTAAATAATAACATATTATTTAATAACATTAAGAGGTCCTGAAGATATTTATCTTATTTATTGAACCACTGAAGGCTGACGTAATCGTGTATACTACTCCGACCCATTAATTTATATACATTTCGGCGGCATACTGAGGGAGGGAATGTAGTGATTTTACAAGGATATTTCCATCGGTCATAAATACATGTAATTGTAAACTGTCGTTGCTGTTGAATTTCAACCATAATCTATGTCGACTAAGATTACATACTACCCGTCGCACCCTAGCCCCCAAAAATATTAAGGTTAAAATCACAACAAAGTATATTTGTTTTATAGCAATGCTCTGGATAAATATAAAATAAGGGGAGATTATTAAAAAATAGGACCAGGTAGAGTTGTGGTTCTTAGTCACTCAACTTCCTCTCAATGACTTTTATTCACATACAAAGTTGTATATACATGTATATCACATGTGGTTAGAGAGACTTTAATGCTCCAGACAAGAAATTATTAACGCCAATATGCTAACAAATGGGTGACCACAACAGCTCGGATAATTCTATGAAGAGTCAAACTAAAAATGCCTCATTTGTTTTTTAATTGGTTACTCAAATGTGGCCAGTTTCTCCCAATGACTTGAATATTTTCAATGGATCATAAAGCTTTAGAAGAAAGCCATGCAATGACACAGGTGAGATATAATTGTCTAGCAGTTGAGCAAACTACCATGCAGTGTGTTTAGTTGGATAAGGGGCATGAAATAATACAATTATAGGTCTTTGCTGAAATTGTCTGACTTGTGAAGAAACATCTTTTGGGGTCATAAACATGGAGCTCTATCAAATACAGTATGATGGAAAACACTCTGGCTTTTCACAACTGTAAGCCGAGATCTATTCCAGGTTAGCCCAGCTTTGTATGTAAACCTTTTACCTCACATGTATTCAAGTATTTACTGAACTATAAATGGTATTTGAGATCCATGCAGACATTTAATCTGAACTTCAATATGACTTGAGCAAAGAAACAGAAGAGACCCTGATCAGACTGCACCTGAAAGGAACTGTCAGATCTGTGTCTTCTCCATTTTCTATATCGTCAAAACATGTCCATATGAGGTAAAATGTGCCTTTCACCCATTCAGAGACACGAGAGCTCAAGTCTCTCTAGCTACAAACACTTCCCAGTTAACCCTTTCCCTCATAGAGGACATCATGAAAAGACCTATGCGAACAGCATAAAACCAGATCAGCCTGCGAGTAACTCGCAGGCTGATCAGGTTTTATGCTGTTCGCTGCTCCTCAGTGGTCTGGAAATGAGGATTTTGTAAATAAATTTGGTAAGGTTTAACTGGTTTTCTGCAGATCAGGCTTTATGTGATGCCTATTGAGGGCATCAAAATGAGTATATATGAGGGAAAGGGTTAAAGTGTTTTTCAGTGGGAAATGAAACAAAACAGTATGAAATGTCACCAGTTTTTATTAGAATGACACAGCCCATTGGAGTACAGTGCAAATTTATAATGAAAACAACATAATAAACTGTAAATATATCTGTACATATGACATCAATTTGTTAAACTCTGAACATATCAAATCAATAAATAAAAAGGAAATCACATTAACCAAAAAAGTATACATTCATCAATATAATAATTCTAGCACTTTTCAAATGGTGTAATGTTACACATTATTTAAAAGCTATCTTAAACCTTTCCCTTTAACCAAGCACTTCTCAAGCACTTTTCTTTTTTGCTATTATAAAACCAAGAACACGGACAAAGCTTTATTCATAAATTCCCCCATTGTTTACAAAACTTTCAAAATATACATATTAAGTATAACGACAGCACTACAAATTATATGACCCCCCACCCATATAGAGAGGGACTATATTAAGCATTTACTTACATCTTGTAAATCTATCTATAACACTGAGAATGACAGCACTACTTTGTATCTTTTCATAAAAATATGTACAGCCATACCAGCTGTATAGCCAGCAACAAGCATCAGCATAATTAAAAATTATTCTGTAAAAGTTTATTCTGACTTTCCTTTTAGCTAAACTTAATTTCATATTATATTCAAGCTGCAGACAACAAATAAAACATAATTTGCCAGTATTTCTTTTCATGTGTACCTAGACACTATATTATAAAGCAATACAATTACTCCATCAGTTTGTTGTTGTTTTTTTCTCTTAATCTCATAGGATGATCATCAAAAACTTAATATCTACATTAAGAACAAAAACTTTTTTTGCCAGTATATATTCAAGTATACATATAGCCATACACTCTACCTGTAGATATGCTATGAAACAACCTGTAACATGTATAGATATCCTATTTTAGCAACAATGTTTCCTGAAATATGTCACATCTGGTTTGAAGTAATTTCCAAGAAAGGGAATACGTGTCATGTCTTGGACTGAACCCCAGATCCTAAGGTGATAATACCAGGGACTTCACTTTTAAAGTGTTAGACCAACAGCCCTGAAAGTGCCTTTATAGGCAAATTACAACAATAGTACATGATATCTTTAAGTCTTGAACTCAGTTAATGAAAGAAAGGACTACCATATGTGTACGTAGACACCGCACCAAATCTGCATTTGAAAATTGCACTTTTTTACACTGAACATTCAATTCTTGATACCAACCAGGCAACATTACATGTTTTATATCAATTAACAACTCTGAATTTCTCATGAAAAGATATTGAGAGCTTCAAAACACAAGCAAATAGGTAACTGGCAGAAATGATGTTCTGGTATTCTGGTATATACTATTCAATTTGAACCTAGTACCTAATGGACAAGTACACACATATATGAATTATACACCATAATAATTTGAGCAAAAACATAACAAATGTTTTAGTAACAGAAAAGTTGCACATAATATTTACCTACACAATTTACATTTTACGTAAATAAAAAGATTCAGTTATATTTTTTATTTAGTTTATGTTGATATATCAACTGCAGAAAAACTTTGACAGATAAGTATAGTCACAAAACTTCTGCTCTGAAAATAAATGATGAATTAGTAGTACACTAAATACTGATTAGTTATTTCAATTTCTAAATATGCATGAAGCAAAGCATTTTACAATAAAATTTACTCACTTAAAAACAAAACAAACAAAAAATACTTGAATTCAACAAGAGTGTTCTTTCGAACACACGTGTCACCTGTTGAAGGGTGACGGACAGACAGACGGACAGACAGACGATGGAAAAGTGATCCCTATGTGTCACCTCTGCTTACAGCAGATGACACAAAAGTATCAAGATTTGAAAGAGTTAAACATCTGCTGATATCATCATATACAATAATCTAGCATATAACAGATTCTGCAATAATTATTTAACAACAAAAGCAAGTATGTGATAAATATGAAAAAATACACACAAAATTAAGATTTGAACTCTTGAATCACTTTCAAAAACATGCATATAAGGCTTTTCTTACAAAGTTGGACCCACAATAATATGACTAAAGCCTATGGAGATCATGGACTTTATAATTTTTTTCTGAAGATGAATGAAGCAAGATTAATACACAGACCTTGCTATAGCTTCACAAAATATATTGCATATCTTTCCATGAATATGGGTTAATGTATTTGTGTATTGATATACATATTGCATAAAAAAATTGAGGTATAAGGATACAGGAAGGCTATGAATTTTGAATGTGAAATGCACAAGAATAAAAAGGGTTAATTCCTCCCCCCCAGCCATATTGTCTTCCTTACAAACATCAATTTTGACTTGAAAGACATACATGTATTTTCTAATTCTTATCACTTCAATAGACCAATTTATACTTATTCCACATTGAAATTAATCATTCAATTACACCCAATCAAAACACTTCTTGTGCTTGTAGTAAATTCTAGCAATTATGAGCTACATTAAAAATTGTACACAAAAAGATCATTTTTGATTTTTCATTTTGAAACAAAAAGAAAAAAAAATGCAAATTGAAGAAAGTGCAAATTTTTCTTTGATATTTTTGCATACATGACTGCACTACAGTGTTCAGATTAGATGCACACTTTAAAATCAAGATTACCCCCCCCCCGACTTACCAGGAAAATGGATTATGATTTGAACACATACTGATATTTTAAACAGGCCAACCATTGTTATTGAAAACTGTGAACACATTTCAGTTACATACTCATTTGGTCCTATTTTTTTTAAATAAAATAAAAAAAGAAGACAAATAATATTGCTGAAAAAGGGAAAAAAAAAAACCCTTGCCTGCATCACCATACTAGGTTATCACCTGACAAATGTTTGAACAAGTGAATATAACAAACATCAAACAAGTGTTATTAAAGTGTGTATCATTAAACATCACTATTCCCAAACCTACATATTTGTAAATCTGTACAATACACAGGATTAGACCCACTTCAAATGTTTATCTCGCATACTTTTCAAGCTAGAACCATGACTGATAGTGATGAATACCCCTGCATCACCACCTTGGATCAACAGTATGACACAGATGCCCCAACCAGTCGCATCTTCCAAAACAAAGGCCAACACTCAGAAGCCCAAGTCCTGTCCTGAGTAATACATCCATGAAGCTTGAAGTATGTAGCACAAATACCTTCAAAGTTACCTGTGTCACAGTTTTGGGATGGACAGACGGACAAAGGCAAATCTATATGCCACACTTTTTGGTGTGTGGTGGGGAGGGGGCATAAAAATATCCAGGTGTACAAGTTCATGTGCTGAATAATATATCCATGAAACTTCAAGTCTGTAGTACAATATTTTCAGAGTTGCGTGAGTCACAAGCATAAAATTCCATATTTTCAAAAACAAAGGCCCCTAACTCTGTCAACTTCCCAAGAGTTAACTGAAAATACCCAGGTGTGCAAGTTCATGTGCTGAATAATATATCCATGACGTATCAAGTCTGTAGTACAAATACTTTCAGAGTTACGTGCGTCACAAGCAAAAAATCCATGTTTTCAAAAACAAAGGCCCACAACTCTGTCAACTTCCAGCATTTCGATGAAAATACCCAGGTGCACAAGTTCATGTCCTGAATAATATATCCATGAAGTATCAAGTCTGTAGTACAAATACTTTTGGAGTTATGTGTGTCACAAAGTTTCTGGATGGACGGACATATGTACATACGGACAAATCTATATGCCACCCCCCCCCCCCCCCCCCCCATTTTTTGGGGTTGGGGCATAAAAAATCCCCTAGCTGAAAGACACATTACCTTCAATGAGAGAGATGAGCCTTTTAGTTGTGATGGACCTTCCATCAATAAACATGTGTACAAAGTTATCATTACTATTCTTTTAAGGCTTCTCAAAATGATGATTTTTTTTTATATAAAGTGGGACGCAATGGGACAGGACGCACCAAGACAGGACAAAACATCATTTCTATTCAGCTCTGCTTCACAAAGTGAAGTATATAAGCATTCATAAACATAATTAGGCTCTTAATTTTCCATGCAACTTGAATATTAGACAATGGTTCCCTACAACACTGGTACCCTATAACTAAAATGTATTAAAAGCATAAACTGGGTACCAACCTACCAATTTGAATTCAGTGTGATTTATTTCACACCATACTGAACCTTCATAATACTATATGAGCAGACCAAGAAATGCACATACAAAACCAACAGCAGTAATTAATGAACCATGAACTATCTGACATTCCTTGTTCCCATGTCAACCAAATAGTGAAGCTCCCTCAATAAACCTCTCACAATCTGTGTCCATTCTTTTACATTTTGTTAAAAACTACATTAAAACAACAGAGATACAACAAATTTATTCCTTGCTATTCGGGTTGGGTTAAGAGTTGAGAAAAAAAAGGTTTTAAAATGTGCTGTAACTGTCCTATATAAAACAGCAACTTCCTAGAGTGTCCAAAACAACACTGATACTTTCCCTAGTAATTGAGTCCTGTACATTTTTCTATTGTCTACCAAAAACCATAGATAATTGTACACTTTCCATTTTATCTAATGTTTACCAAGAACCATACATTATTGTACACATCAGTTTTCTATGCCTATAACAACCATATATAAGTGTACACATTGTTTTCTATCTATATATTTCATATAATTCCTATGTAAGTCTAGATCCACAACACTTAATTTTTGACTGGCAATGATAAAATACATTTTTTTTTTATTCAGAAACAGAACTGATTGACACCTATCAACAAACATCTACATAGATATGTATTTAACAACATCATCTTACGGTATATTTATAAACAACATACCTGACCCTTTATCACCAAGAAACTCACTTTTCACATAGAAATCCCAGTTTGCAGTCAAGTAACCAGCAGCATATTCAACAGTTTACGTAAAGTTCATTTGTGTCTAGAAGTTTAACCCCCTAAGCACATACAAGCTATCAAGAAAATTACCAGTGCATCCAGCATAAGACCGTGACATTGTGCAGGCTGATCAGGTTCCATAATGGCCACTACACTCCAGGCTCTTTGAAATATTCTGCTTATTTCACTTTCCTTTTTCCATAATTTTCTTTTTTCTCCAATGTCTTTGAAATTTCCGATAAAAGCATGAATAACTGTGATATCAGTATATAATGATCTTTATCTTTAATCCCAATTTGACTTAGAACAACCTCTGATCATAAAAATAGTATCACTTACTTGGTATGTAATTTTGTTTCATGAATTTTTCACTGTTAATATTTCTCAATCTTTCACCAAAATTTACATGCCAGTGAGAATAAATTTCTACAGCCACAAGCACAGCTGCTTAAAACCTGATCAACTTGCATAACTAAGAGTTTTGTCAAGTGAAATCAAGGGCAAAAGGCATATTTTAGCATAAGGAGTTACAAACATATAAATGGACATATTCCGGAGAAGTAAGGACACGTTATGTGGTTATATCATGATGGTGGTATAACAGGGGAACATCAGACATCACAATAGAAAATATAGGCTCTATGATATACCTACACCTACAGACAACAGTAGAATAATATTGGTATCACAGACTTCTCTAACAGATTGATAATCAAATTGATATATACAGAATGATAAAACATCATGGTGAATTTATATTAAATTTTTCTAAATTTTAAAAAAATATCATATTTCATCAGATTTACAAAAACCTGACAGAATTTTTTTTTAATTTTCCATGAATGTTCTGCTGGATAAAATGAATAGTTTTTATGTATATCCTATGTTTTATGCAATTTTTGTATTCTATTCACCCCCACCCAGAAAATAAATGTGTATGGTCCAAATACAACATCAGCACCATGTTCCAGGCCACATATCCATCAATCATATATATAGTGCCAAGTAAAACTTCATTTGTTACATGCTAGCAATCAAAGGGAGGAAACCCTATTAACTAGTAAACCTGATCAGCTAGCAATTTACTCATAGGCTGATAAGATTTTTCACTGGTTGCTATTGATCAGCACCTGTGACAGAGGGAATCAACACTGGAAGTTACTCCTATTGCGAGACTTTGCCTTACTATGATATTACACTGTAGACAGCAGTATGTGACCACACCAAGTCACATTAACGGACTGGGTCAAACTAACTTTAACCCTTTCCCTCATATAGACTCATTTTGACGCACTCAATAGGTACCACATAAAGCCTGATCTGCTGAAAACCACAGTTAAACCTTACCAAATTTAATTATAAAGTCCTCATTTCCAGACCACTGAGGAGCAGCGAACAGCATAAAACCTGATCAGCCTGCGAGTTACTCGCAGGCTGATCTGGTTTTATGCTGTTCGCATAGGTCTTTTCATGGTGTCCTCTATGAGGGAAAGGGTTAAATGCGAAGCGACAAGCAAGGGAGCTAAACCAGTACAGTTTTTAATGACTTTGATATGTTACAGCTAGGGAAGAATCTGACCAACTCCCACACTTTGTGTGGACACTCTAACCACTCACCCGTACACTTACAGTAAGCTGAGTATATGATTACATAATATAGATAATTACTTTTGTTCTTCTTAGCACTTATATTACAATTGGTGGAGTAGGAACCCGATACATTATCACGAAGAAAGTAAAACAGCCATACACTGTACATCCATTACTACACACTCCAATATAACACACTAGTAATTATACCATGGTTAAGACATTGGAACGGTCTTTTATGTAGGATTTTCACATGCATGAAACTGAAATACTGCTATTCTATTCAATGAAGATAAAACCACATTTGAATCTGAGCAAAAGATTGTACCTAATCAAATTTTCTATAATAAATGGAGATCTGATTAGGCAAAAAAAAACAACCCAAACACAAGCCAGCCTCATGATCAACAATTTTCACTAAATGAACATTTATCATAAGTATTTGACATGGGATAATATATCATTGACTGTGCAGGTTTACATATACCCTCACTTCTAACAAGACCTGAATCAAAGTTATTAATTAACAGGTATACTAATAATAATACACTTTCATAAGATATTTGGTGTATATGATTGCTAGTTATTGAAATTTACTCAGTCTTGAACTATTTAGATGTTGGTTCAGTTATTTAAAACCTTCTGGTACAGTGTAAGAATACTAAGAGTAAAACTAATGTTATTCAACTAATGTTCCTCTCAGGACCTGGCCCCATGTTCCCGAAAATAAAAATGGTACTTAAGTAGGTTTTTCATACTCAAAGTAGGCCCATTAGTTTCATTAGAGATTTGAGTATGATACTCAAATTTAAGCTTGTAATTGTACTTAATTATTTTGAGAACATTAGGCCTGATCATTACATTTTTTAGCAATCAAAACAAAAAGCTCAAAAAAAATATAAGTTTACATTGATTTCACATACACTGTTTAAAATACATATCCTACATCACAGGGTTAAAAATACCCTACATCACAATGTTTTCATTTTCATTTAGCAATGCACTGTGATAATACATACTATTTCCATTTATCCAGCAACAAACAGTGAAAATTCATTATCTTTCATTTTATACAGAAACACAGTGAAAAACATAATCGTTCCTTTTTTCCTGCAACACCCAGTGAATATACATTTACCTTACAATTACTGCAAAATCATTATTTTTTGTTGACACTGAATTTTGTCGATTATGTAGTTAAGGAGATTCAATGAGTACCTTTAACTTATTTGTGGATTCATGTTCTAGACAGCCTGAGGTCATATCAAGAGCAGGTTTTTATGAGGATTAATATTCACATATAAAAATCCTAATGGAAATGGTTGAAAATTAGTGTCCCACGAAAACAAATGATTTCACAGTATTGGCAACACTATAATCAATGCGGGTAATATATTTTCCATCAAAAACATATGAAGCAAATCTTTTTACCTTATTGGGAGGTAAATTTTCTGACAAATACATATCATAAATCTTTTCTTTTACCATTGAGGTGTCAGAAAATTTCTCTCCTGCTATAGATACATTTTCTATTTCTAACTTATATCTCTACCATGGTAATGAAAGGTATATCAAACAAAAACATGCAGACACAGTACTCTCTGTGAAAGATAATTTTATGCAGTTAACAAATATACAGACAAGCAATCCTTTTAGGATCGTTGGAGACACATTATCCTGATACAATGAATGCATACATAAAACAGACAGCCAGGCTCAGATTCCAATATACAAACTTGCACAAAGTAATACCCAAAATATATAACTGTCTGATTTTTATTATTTCAAATCTTAAACTGCGAAATCTAAACTCATAAGATTTTTATTTATGGCATTTTAATAAAATGATCATAAAAATATTATTTTTGATGTAGTGACAAGTAATCTTACTGAATTAGTAATACCAAAAAAAAATAAAAAGAAAGAAAAAAAGATGTTGGTTTCTTTTAAGGAAGGAAGAAAAGTAGAAGACTTTGATTGAATTAAAGACCATTGGTCAGGTTCAGTATTACATAGTAACAAGAATCATTAATGGAAGACAAGCCAAATGATACATAGTAAATATTTCATCCCCATGAAACGTCTTCAGGCACGCCTACTCAACATGGCACACACATGTAATGAAGCTCTTGTGTTATCCGAAGCACCAAAAGTTACTGCTGATCTGGTTTTGTTTCTGGAATGTTTAGGCCTTCCAAAATTTGTTGAAAACTTCCATGAATGAGTCGTATATCATAAATGTTATAGCCACATCTAAACATACTCGACTCAATCGTGGCACAGTTCCCTTATAAAATCTGAAAAAGAATTTCAAACAAGAATTATCATTGAAGACAAGAGCTCCGCTGACAGCGGGGCAATATACGCCCGAAGGTATGTATTGTCAGGGAATATCCTAAGACAAAAAGGATAAGCACAAACATGTATATATAAAGTATTATTTCAACAAGAAGGATTGGCAATGTTAATCTTCAAGGGCTTTATTATAACAGTGGCACCAGTTAAGATATTTGACCTTGAATTGTGACCTTGACCTTGAACCTAGCCATCTGAAACCTATGTTCTGCACATCCTCTTACTGTGGGTGATATTCTGAAACCAGTTAAGATATTTGACCTTGAATTGTGACCTTGACCTTGAACCTAGCCATCTGAAACCTATGTTCTGCACATCCTCTCACTCTGGGTGATACTTCTGCCAAATAGTTTTCATTTATATTAAGTGGTTCAAAAGATACAGAGCGGACACGAAATTGCTAACGGACGGACGGACAGACGGACGGACAGACGGACGGACGGACAGACGGACGGACGACCAGCGGCATAACATAATACAGCCCTTCGGGCGTATAAAAATGAATACACCCAGATAATGCTTTGTCACAATTACTGTTATCATGTCAGACAGTCTTTAGAAATATAAGGAAGGGCCATAACTCATTCAAAATCAAGCAAATAATAATGTGTCAAAAATATGCAAAACTAGGCTTGGTACTTATCAGTCTTGTAGGGTTTCATCAAAATTAGACCAAAGTTAGCCGAGAAAAAGGTCAAACAAATCTTGTCTATGGACGGCCGTGACTCCAATACAACCCCCATATACTTTGTATCTGGGGGTATAATGATCTACATTATCGTAAAATTGTACAAAATACATACAATAGGCCTTCCTAGTTTTTAACTACCTGCCTTTCACATTCTGATGCATGACTAGGTCAACTGCTCATAAACAATATAACACTACCATGTGTTCTTTTGTATCAACCAGGTTAACCCCTTCCCTCATAGAGGAAACCATGAAAAGACCTATGCGAACAACATAAAACCAGATCAGCCTGCAAGTAACTCGCAGGCTGATCAGGTTTTATGCTGTTCGCTGCTCCTCAGTTGTCTGGAAATGAGGACTTCATAATTAAATTTGGTAAGGTTTAACTGTGGTTTTCTGCAGATCAGGCTTTATGTGGTACCTATTGAGTGCATCAAAATGAGGGAAAGGGTTAACCATTAACCTTCATCTCAGTGTAGCTATTGGATCACACCTTCTCAGTGTAGCTATTGGATCACACCTTCTCAGTGTAGCTATTGGATCACACCTTCTCAGTGTAGCTATTGGATCACACCTTCTTAGTGTATCTATTAGATCACTATCACAAAAATCACGCCTATCTTGAGTAAACAAGAGGGCCATGATGGCCCTGGATCGCTCACCTGAGTACCATTGCTACAACTGATTACAAGGTTTTTAAACAGACAAGAATTCTGATATAACTCAATCTTAAACATTTTAGCCCTGACAATACTACACACCAAATATATAAGCACTGGGCCTTATGGTTTCAGAGGAGAAGACTTAGTGCGGGGTCATTTATCTCCAAAGGGCCACCATTTTGAAAATCTTGGTAATGGCCCATAAGATGATGCTACATACCAAATATCTAAGCTCTAGGCCTAATGGATTCATAGAAGAAGATTTTTAAAGTTTTTTCATAACTCTATGTAAAACAAGTGACCCATGGTGCGGGGTCATTTATCACCATAGGGTCATGATTTGTACAATCTTGGTAATGAACCATAAGATGATGCTTCATACCAAATATCTAATCTGCCTTATGGATTCATAGAAGAAGATTTTTAAATTTTCCTATATAACTCTATGTAAAACAAGTGACCCCTGGTGCCGGGTCATTTATCACCTAGGGTATGATTTGTACAATCTTGGTAATGAACCATAAGATGATGCTATATACCAAATATCTAATCTCTAGGCCTTATGGATTCATAGAAGAAGATTCTTAAAGATTTTCCTATATAACTCTATGTAAAACAAGTGACCCCTATTGCGGGGGCATTTATCACCGTTTGGCTATGATTTGAACAATCTTGGTAATGAACCATAAGATGATGCTACATACCAAATATCTAAGCTCTAGGCCTAATGGATTCATAGAAGAAGATTTTTAAAGTTTTTCCTATATAACTCTATGTAAAACAAGTGACCCATGGTGCGGGGTCATTTATCACCATAGGGTCATGATTTGTACAATCTTGGTAATGAACCATAAGATGATGCTTCATACCAAATATCTAATCTCTAGGCCTTATGGATTCATAGAAGAAGATTTTTAAACATTTTCCTATATAACTCTATGTAAAACAAGTGACCCCTGGTGCGGGGTCATTTATCACCGTAGGGCTATGATTTGAACAATCTTGGTAATGAACCATTAGATGATGCTACATACCAAATATCTAATCTCTAGGCCTAATGGATTCATAGAAGAAGATTTTTAAAGATTTTCCTATATAACTCTATGTAAAACAAGTGACCCCTGGTGCGGGGTCATTTATCACCGTAGGGCTATGATTTGTACAATCTTGGTAATGGCCCATAAGATGATGCTACATACCAAATATCTAAGCTCTAGGCCTTGCAGTTTTGCAGAAGAAGATTTTCAAAGTTTGCATTTTTAAAATCTATTTTTAGCTCCTGTGACCTACTTTTTTAACCAATCTGAATAATTTGTACAACTTTGATAGAGGGCATCATAAGGATGATTCCTGTGAAGTTTGGTCAAAATCCCTTCAGCGGTTCATGAGGAGATGTTGTTTAAAGCAAATTGTTGACGACGGACGCACGCACGCACGCACGACGGACGACGGACAAAAGGCGATCACAATAGCTCACCATGAGCACGTTGTGCTCAGGTGAGCTAAAAAAGGATTGGTGCTGTGTCTATACACACTGATAGGTATCATCTGACTCATCAAGTAATATTTAAATGTTCAACATTTTCACTAGACCTTTTCCTATGTTTACAGATGTATTCAAATTAACTTAAATGCTACCCAATAGCTACACAGGGATAATAGTAGTCAAATACTGACCTGATTCACACAAAATAAAATGTAGTGTTGTATGTGATAATGTTTGCAAGCAGTTGACCTAGCATAAATGGTGAAGCATGATTTAAAGTTTCATTGATATAAAACGGAAAAGGCATGAGGTCCTACAGAAGCCATATTTATAGACTCAATTTACTGACTCAATAAATACTGTTAATCTGCATTTAAGCTATTTGCAAACCAAATGACACAAAACACAATGCAATGTGCAGTGTTCCAGTGCCAATGTTCAGTGACACAAGATTTGGTTGTAGATTAGAACCACACTTAAGTATGATTTTTTCATCAGCATCCCTGTAGCAAAGTACTGGTCCAACCCAGGAACCATAGAAATGGATAAATATAAGTTGTAAGTACTTTCTTCCCTATCTGAATAAGAAGAAAACATATTCTGGAACATATTTCTTTTCACTGCTTTAATAATGGATACAATTTAAGTTGACATGCATAACAAACATTTATAAATATCTGAAAATGATATTTCTATTACTATTTACCAATGTAAATGGCTAGGAATATGCGCATTGTTATTCTATGCCAATGAAAATGTTGAGGTGAGTTTTAGGAGCAAATATCTTAAATAAGGCCTAAAGTTGACAGTATGCTTACGCTCTTGGTCCCTCATTCTTAAAAATCTTTATTGCGCAATCTATTGTTCCCTTGTATTTATGTGCATCCAAACCCTGCAAATAAACAAAAGAACAGCACATGTGTTGATCTGTTCTTGCAATGTTTTCAAAATATTTATATATGGGAAAATAATGAAAACAAATCACAGCTGACCACAAGTGAGCTAGTGTTTAATTCATCCTCATGAAGACTAAATAACTGGCAAGAGACAGATCATTACAATCAATTTCAAATAATTACATGACATTTGCTCATTTACACTGTAAATCATTTACACTGCAGTTGTGTAACAACAGCTGAAATCATTTAAATTAATATATTTTGAAAACTTGATTTTCCCCCCTTTTTATACTAATTTTAAAAAAAGAATCTATTCACATATTTCTGGAATATTTGCAATGATTCATCATCAAAATCAACACTTCTTATACATAAACAGTTAAGATTTATTACAACGCTGCTTTCAAGATCTAAACTAAATACCGGTGTTGTATTGGACAGTTATTACACAGCAATAAACAAATCAAAGATATGAGATTCTGAGATCGATTACATGTATAATGGAGTTACACTGTACAATGATGAATAAAACAGTTTTCCATACTGAGATGATCACTAAAAAATATTGAACCTCAAATGTTTGGCACTTTATAAAAGAGAACATATACTGATATATGGTTCTAATTTAAACACACTAAATAAACTCACTGACCTGTAATCTTGTTTTTATCACATCTATCGGAGTATTGCCATAGACAGAACACGCCCCCGCAAATGCACCAAAGGCTCCGACCACTGGAGTTGGAACTTTTTTATTTGGATCCCCTCCCCGATACCAATTTTTACATGTTTCCATAACGAAGAATCTTATTGCTTGGTTACTGCCTTGTTTTAAAATGGTTGGTGTTAAACCTTGATAAACTCCTTTAAATCCTGAAAGGAAAGAAAGAAAATTAGAAATTTACATGTATTTCAATAAAGTACATGTGTGAACGCAATCCACTACCGACTTGATCATTAGTACTATTTATCTTTGGAGACACTTTGAAGAGGAAACTTAACGGAACTTTCAAGGGGAAACTTAACAGAACTTTCAAAGGGAAATTTAACAGATCTTTCAAGGGGAAACCTAATGAAACTTTCAAGGGAAAATGTAATGAAATTTTCAGGGGAAAACTTTACGAAAATAAAACTATTCTTTAGTCAATTAAATAAGTACAAGACCTTTGAAAGGAAAGATAAATTTAAAGAGAATGCCTTAATGCTTTAATGATTCACCAAATATGCTGGTTTCAAATACAATTTAAACCAAAAAATTCCAAAATTTTTAAAGATTCAAACTAAATTTGACTTTATAGATTATTATATATTTACTAGCTATAAAGGACCAAAACTGTCACATTTTCACAGTTGTCTAAATCCTGCTGATTGATTTTTTTTATATTTTCAAAAAAAAATTCTAGACAGATGAATTCATATGTTAATTTAAAGATTATACATATCACAATGACAATAGTTGCTTGAAGTAACTTCAAATGATTTGTGATGAGCTATTCAGTCACCTGGAGCCTTGTCTATCGCATTATACCATATCCTAACTGACACCTGCTAGGTAGGATCTGAGACTTTGCATTAAAGCTTGACTCAAATTTTAATTCTGCAAAAATCACCAAGGCATTCCAATTGTCAATTTCAAACTGTTTTAAAACACACATTCTTACTTGGCATTTTCAAAATCATTTTCATTTTAGTATTCATGACATAAATCGATCACTTTCATTAGGTGTTGTCAGATCTTAAACAGTAGAGAATCAGAGTGAATACAAAGAGCTGATGTTAACCAGACTGTGTCTCTATGAAGTACCACTGTGATATCACAGAAAAGTGGCTTGAAACCAAACCAGTCACATGAGCCATATGCTGGGCCTAACAGTACAGGTACTGAACCTTTTGTACTTGGTGCCAGGCAAGCACACAATACCAGTACAATTTTTACCAACTATTGTGAACCACTTCCTCCATAAGATAGATTGTAATGCTGCCTTACTGTGGTGATATACTTCATATATACCCTTTCCCTCATATAGACTCATTTTGACGCACTCAATAGGTACCACATAAAGCCTGATCTGCAGAAAAACCACAGTTAAACCTTACCAAATTTAATTATAAAGTCCTCATTTCCAGACCACTGAGGAGCAGTGAACAGCATAAAACCTGATCAGCCTGCGAGTTACTCGCAGGCTGATCTGGTTTTATGTTGTTCGCATAGGTCTTTTCATGGTTTCCTTTATGAGGGAAAGGGTTAATATACATCAACTACACATACTACCACACACCATCACCAGGGGCTCATTTCATTCAACTTTGCAATAATAAATTCCATCCTCATTGTAAGACAGTTTTCCAACAAAATGTCTGCTAGTTTCTTATTTGCACAACTGTATGTGAAATATGACTTGATCCACAACATTATGAAACCTAATCAGCATATCAATGCTCTTAAACATCTGTAGAATTTGCACAAATGAAATATCACTACAGGTGATTAATACCCTGTATCCCACCTTGTTTTATGTCATGTGAGAGTGGGACATGGTGTGACAAGACAGAACAGGACCAGAGTGATTCTTACAAAGCCCCCACCTCTGTGAAGCATAGTATATAAAAAACATCATACAAAATTTAGTGCAATGGATCCAACGTCAATGGAACCCATAGTAGAACTATTGTGATATGCTGAGCACAAAAAGAAAGAAACCTCAGCAACATTTTTCGCCAAACTTTGTATGTCTTGGGTGCATAATTAATAAAATCATTAACTTTATAATAAGTAAACCAAACTCACCTTCTGCTTTTATTATTGATTTTACACCATGAAAAAAGCCTCTGTATTTTGGATTAGCCGATGTCTGGTCGTTGATGAATTTGACTTTGACCGTTTCCATAGGTGTGACAGCTAAAATAGCTTCAGAAATACCAGCACCTGTCAATGAAATACATTCATACCATCAATAACATGTTTTGTATAAATTTCAGAAGATAGGGCTTGTAAACTGATTACATGGGGGTGCATGGACTGTGGAATCTCAAGAGAATTGGTTCATGTCAGGGATGAGCCTTTGTGAATTTCCAGCCTGGACAGGACATCTATATAAGGTCTGATTTTTCAAATCAATTTAACATAATTAAAAAGTAAAAGTCAAATTAAAGGCTAATATGACATGTGTTATGAACAAGCTCTAAAACTGGAATCTTTCCACTGAAGTCTTGATCCCAGAAGTACCATTACTGGATCTATGATCCTATTCATCTTGGTTTCCTACAGTTTCTTGATCTTGACTTACAGGGGGCTCTGTTTACTGACAATTGATTTGAAGGTTTGAAGTCAGATCCAAATGGGGACATGAATATTTCAAGATTTCAAGAGGTTACAAGGTGACAAGTACTACATGGTCCAACACAGGAACTATCAAGAGGAACTAGAATATATTGTAAACACTTTCAAAAAGGTTGAGCATCAAATATTATTCTCTTCTGACTACTTTGCAACCCAGAGGAGTCATAAATTTCCATGCAACTGAGAATTTCAAAATCTATATATTAAAAATCAATACACACTATTTGAACTGATACCTGAACTACACCCAAATAGACCAAAACACACAACACACACACAACATACATAACAGTATCAAATACAAGATGGGAAAAATAAAAAATAATTTGCATAAATATCAATGTACCGGTATGCAAAAAGAGATTTAGTAAACAAAACTAGATAAGAAGTAAGATGGCATGTAACCGACCAACAACTCAGACATGCAGCAAAGTTATTTTTTCTTCTTTACAAAACCCAAACAAACAATGCCTGACAGCCATGAAAGAAAAAAAAAACCCAATTTAGCACCAACCGCCATCCATCTTCCATCCTACACTAGTTATGATCATAGATCAATCTCTGGATTTCTATGGCAACGACCTGACTGTTAGAGGTATTGATAAAATTACATTCTGTAATATTTTACAAGAAATGGACATTTGGATATAATCAATACTGATTTGTATAACTGCTAAATTTAGTTTCCTTTTAGCTAGACTGTCTTATTTCCTTTATACCTAATCGGAAAAAAGACCAGATCCTACTGTCCTGCACCAAGAACCAAACTCGGGACCCTCAGTTTGCAAACCAGACATTCCACCACATCGCAACAAAAGCTAGCTCTATGGCAAGGATGTATAAGTGCCATTTCATACATAATTTACAGTCCAGGTTGATCATGTTCTATTCTGTTTACTACTGATCTGTATTTTTAAGATCAAAAAGGGAAACAGTAAACTATACTCGATCTGGCTTAAAATCTCTTCAAGTGTGATTTACACTTTCCTATGGGGATAATATGGAATATTCACATGGAAAAGATAACATTGTATGGATCACTATATATTTATTTTATTGCATGAGAAAAATATATACATCATTGATGAAATCCTTCCCTATAAAACCTCTTGTACAACATAGGTTGTTTTTTTACCAAATCAGATTTCAATATACATTTTTATGAAAAATTAAGATGGGAATCTCAGTGTATTACAAATTTACATGTATATATTTGGGCTCAAAGTGGAATTATATATGACTTTACAGTTCTTAAGGTTGCGTGTTTAAAACTCTGCTGGGGGGCAATAATCTATCATGACCCTCCCAGGCACAAAGTACTGGTCCCCAACCCAAAAAGACTATTTTCAAGAAAATAGCAAAGAAAACTGATTCCTTGACATATAAAAAAAATATTTATTTTTTTATATAAATAAATTCAAAAAATGTTCACTTTGATTCATTGGAGTATAAGAACTTTAAAGTTGTAAATGTCCATACCTAAACCACAAGTGCCCTTTTTGAAGGGGCCAGATTTCCTTTCTCATCTACAGCATGCCTTTTGAATTCTTCAAATGCACCAAATCTGTAAAATAAAAATTATATATCTGATATAAGCATATGTCAAACCATTACTAAATACTGTTTCTTAAGTACTGAATTTGAAAGCAACCAAAAATGGTGATTTATCTCTGCAAAAGACAGCATCTAATTCTTGATGAATCTTGAGCACTGAAACCTAATAAAGTGAGAAAAATACAAACTTTTTAAAAAGGTCTGCCAGTCACTGACCACCCTATTGTGAATAACATTATACTGGACTATAACTGGTATATGAACCAAAGTTGTTTTATTTGCCTTTGTGGACTGTGTAAGACCCAAGCTGCAATGTTGTTTGAAACATCTGGGTTCACTCCATTTATCTGCAAGACTTGATTACATGTCTACAAGCTACTTCTTCTGGAATTAGTTCATTTTTGATATATGTGTGATTTCTAATAGAACTTTTAGTCTCTCTAATAATATTAATAAATTTGAGGGCTTGGTCCTATTGTAACTCCTTCTTTAATTATATCAAGTTACTACAGTATTGCACCAAGCCCTCAAAATGATGTAAAGGATTAAGTTTTTTTTTTTTTTTTTTTAAATTCTGTTTCTTTTTTAATTAGAAACATACTTTTTATCATCCATTATACAGGTAAAATAAAAACACACACACACACACACAAAACAATTATAATTATCTGGAAAAACTGAACAAGTTTCTAACTATTTGTAGCAAGCCAAGTATACTTTATCTCTGTGATACTATACTGAAAAAGATTGATTTCTGACTGATCTAATATTTACAATAGACAAATGAGATCCTTTACTTGGATATATTTTTTTTTCCTTTCGTAAATTTAACTGTAAAAATTGTTTTCCAGCACAACTTACAAACCACTACAGTTTCTTATCACTGAAAGAACCGATCAATCAAAACCTAATTAATTTTCCTTCATTTGTAGAAACATTGCATGAAAACAATGTCTCAATCAATGTAAAAGCAACCTATGGAGACCAGGCTACATTTCAAAATGACGTCAATTTGGGGAAAGTCTTCACTATATCTAAGTGTATCAAAGCATTGATTTTGCCATATATGGTTTTGTGAGAAATTTCTCTAGAATACCAAGATATTGTGTGCCATTATATTGATTCCCTTAACAGCCTCCAAAAATCTCTGCTAGCCCTTCTGATTATCGAGCCATATTTAGCATCGGTCGTCTATCTTTTAAGGCTTCTTTATTTAGTGAATTAGGCACAGCGATCTTTTTCCGAGACAAGTAATTTGTTCTATGTTGATCTTATTGACTTCATTAGGAACATAAGTTATTCAATTTCTAATCTGCTTCAGGTTCATGTGTGAAATTGACAGAAGAGATGAAGAAGGAAAAGAGAGAAAAAAAGGCTTTGGTCAACCATTTGAAGTTATACACATGGGAAGCTTTATAGAATTTGCCCCTTTTCAAGAGATAATTTTATTTACATAATTATACATTTATACAAATTTACAAAATTTTGACAGCTCAGAATAATTGTAACCAACCACAGTATGGAAATGGAGAAAAAGAAAGTTTTATTAACACGAAATAATTAAATGTATCAACAAAAACTGAAAATTAATGTCATTGTTTAAAAAAAGAATGGTTTCAAACAATTAACTAAAATTTAGATTTGTTTTTTTTTCGTAGAAAATGATGCCGGACAAAAGTTAATTGAATATTAAGTTAAACAATAGGCTATAACTCCAAAAATATGATTTGCAGAATTAAGGTCTTGTGCACTGTGAATCTCCTTTGTGAGGTCTATATGTGCAGAGTTACAGTTCTTGTGCACTGCACTTCTCCTCCATGTGATCTATCCATCTATGAAGTTTCAAGGTTATATGTCTCATAGTGCATGAGTAATGCTTTAAAAAAAAAATACATGTATGAAATAGTACAAAATGCAGTATCTCTAAATATATTATGTGAAGAGTTACAGTTCTTGTGCACTGCACTTTTCCTTCATGTGATCTATCCATCTATGAAGTTTAACAGTTATATGTCCTATAGTGCGCGAGCAATGCTCTTGACAAAAAATAAGTATGAAATTCAACGAAGGGCAATAACTCCAAAAATATGATGCACTGAGTTATGGTTCTTGTGCATGACACTTTTCCTTTCCACCTGTGAAGTTTCAAGTTAATAGCTTTTATAATTTTTGAGTTACATTCCAGACCAAAAATAATTCTGAAATTTAATGAAGTGCAGTTGCTCCAAAAATATGATGCACAGAGTTACAGTTCTTGAGCATGACACTTCTCCTCAATGAGTTCTATCCACCCGCGAAATTTCAAGTTAATAGCGAGTAATGCTCCGGACAAAAATTAAGTATGAAATTTAACAAAGGGCAATAACTCCAAAAATATGATGTGCAGAGTTATGGTTCCTTGCACTGCACATCTATTCACCAGTCCTGTGAAGTTTCAAGTTAATAGCTTTCATACTTTCTGAGTTATGCTCCAGACAAAAATTAAGTATAAAATTTAACAAAGGGCAATAACTCCAAAAACATGATGTGCAGATTTATAGTTCATGGCATTGCACTTCTTCTCATTTAGTTCTATCCACCTGTGAAATTTCAAGTTAATAGCTTTGATACTTGTGAGTTACACTCCAAACAAAAATTAAGTTTGAAATTTAACAAAGGGCAATGACTCCAAAATTATGATGCGCAGAGTTACAGTTCTTTGTACTGCACTTCTCCATGAAATCTATTTACCTGGGAAGTTTCAAGTTAATAGCTTTAATACTTTTTGAATTATACTCCGGACAAAAAGTGTGACAGACAGACAGAGAGACGGATGGATGGACGGACGGACGGACAGACAGACAACTCCGACAAAAACAGAGTCCAGATATAATGTACATTTGAACATTATGCCGATATTCATCTTTGCTTTTTATAAGTTTACCTCCAACCATCATTTTTCTCTTCATTTATTTTTCTGATGTTTTCAAGACTGATGCAGATTTAACAGCGACTTCGATTGATGGCATTAACTTTCCATTCCATGGTTTTCAGGCTTATATATACTATGTTAAAATTTATGTGTTGCATATTGGCAAAATAAATCCATAGATGACTGAAGCTCTGATGTTAATAGGATATATACATGACTTTGTATGTACTTAAACATCCCGACAAAACAGGATACACAAACCTACCTACAATCACCCTGATAAGGAGACACTACATCTAAAGTAAAAACCAAGTTTGTTAAAAACTTTAAGGAATGTCACACAAAAAAGTCAACTCAGCGATAAGAGAATAAAAGACAACTACATGTACAGTGAGAGAGAGACATATTTAATCAAGCTTTTTCTCATCTCCTAGCACTAGACTTGAAATAACATTTCAATTCATGGCACAAAACCTAACCTCTTTGATCCATGATCAGCACTATCAAATTTCTTATCATTTCTCACAGAAATAATTATGTGAGTGTGTTATGTCTGTATTTCTAAAGACAACGTCACAGACTCAGAATGATGTCAATTTTTTTAAATCATATGCTGGTAAATATTATAGAACTAAAGTCAGCAAGGGCTAGAGCCTGGAGCCCCTCCCCATATCCCTCTTCATCAGGGGCCAATCATTTTTTTCTTCTCTAAACATTTCTTTCAATTCATGCAGTTTTACACACATTTTACTATTTACCATATGGGGGTTTTCTTTCCCCAAATTAGTGCTTTTACTCTCCAAAATATGGAACTTATTAAAGCAGCTCATGAACAGAAGGTCATTGACTAAGAATTTGTTATTTATGTGTGTATTACATCTATCAAAACCCATCCACAGATGCATGATCACCCAATGCAACCATCTGTGATCGTAAAATAAATGGGTGGTTTCCATATTACAGGCAATAATTAAATTACCGTCACAGATGGTATTGAAACTATAATTAGAATGATAAAACCTATATTTAGTTTCATTTACTTATGGAGCATGCACTTACTTCATAGGTTGAACTTAAGAAATCGCTACAATGAACTGATTTGAAGACAAAATGTTGCATAACATGGCACGGCAAGCACCGCTTTGAGATATCTTTGTCTATATCTAACTGATTTTGATGAAGAAATTTCAATTTCAAAGCAATGATATAGTGTACAAAAGCCAAACCTGAGAGCATTTCGCCAATGCTAAAATTGTATGAAAAGAATAGCTCTCCTTACGCTCAGAATTGTCAAGTTTTAAATTAGGGTCAGTGCAAGCAAATTATCATATCAGCTGGTAAGATTTAGTGTGCCCAGACAAACAAATCACAGTTCAGCAATGACCTGTCTCACATGATGGATATATAACAACAGCTAAATCTATAGCAGGTAAAAAATCCATCTATTTCCTCCCATAACAGCCACTTTTCTGACTGGTTCTAGCTACAAACTTCCATTCTAGTCCCAAGACCAGACGACATACGACAATAAACATACTGTATACTGTAAGAACCAGCAATCTTATGTAGTTAAGACACAAATGAGTGGCTATAAAATATGTAAAAATCTTTTCCTGGAAATGTTACATTTGAAAAATGGAGATAATTCAAGTGTATACCCCATAAGAAACACCCTCAATGTGGGCTTTAAATTTTTCATGCAGAAATCATTTCAATTGCCCTTTCTCAAAATCTTTGTTTATTCCTTTTAATCCTCATGACAGAGGGGGGAATCTATATACTGATAAACATTTATGTTACTACAGATTAAAAGGTTAAGTCTTGACCTTTAAATGGTACATTTCAAGTATTTTGTTTGTTTGCTTAGGTTTAGCAGCTTACTATATTATTTCCGTCTTTTGGGATCCTGTCAACATGAGATTGATAAACAGTATATAATAATATATTTATCTAGTGGTACCGCGCATGGGATATAAGGTTATAGTCAAGTGGGATGATTATATCACACCAATTAAGTCGCATTTCTCTGATACTAGATCAATTTTTTTTTGCCAAAAATACTGCAGAACAGACATGCAGAGAGACAGTTAATCAAAGTTCTAACTGCGTGAGGCATCTTCTGAAAATGGCATCTGGCATTCCAAAGGAAATTTATCTTTCCAAAATTGCTGCAAAACGAACTAACAGTCTGAAATATTTCCCAAGATTATAAGGGATTGGTGGAATTAAATTTCAGGTTGGATAATTCATGTGCCAATCAAAGGCTTCGATTCTCCAAAACAATCGATACACATTGTCATGTAACAGAACATGGTGCCACGGAGATAAATAGCTACCAAGATGCAAGAGATTTTAGCAACTAACCATAAACTTGTTTCAAAGACTAAAATTGTGTTTAAACGCTATCTGGAAATGGAGAAAAAAAAACTACATGTGAAACATCTAAATGTATCTACAAAACCAAGAGCAGCAGGGCTTCAATGACAGACTGGGTTAAAAGTCGCTGATTTGCTATTTCCCTGTGGGTTGATTTGAGTCCTTGAGTCCATAAGACACTTAATATTTTTCATGTGAGGAAGCCTTTCAAACACAGCACCTGTGTATTGTACCTTTGACAATTCATTTCTTTACTCCATTTTGTAGACATTATATAATTAAAAAGACCTTAACCCTTTCCCTCATAGAGAACACCATGAAAAGACCTATGCGAACAGCCTAAAACCAGATCAGCCTGCGAGTAACTCGCAGGCTGATCAGGTTTTATGCTGTTCGCTGCTCCTCAGTGGTCTGGAAATGAGGATTTTGTAATTAAATTTGGTAAGGTTTAACTGTGGTTTTCTGCAGATCAGGCTTTATGTGATACCTATTGAGTGCGTAAAAATGAGTCTATATGAGGGAAAGGGTTAAATGTGGGAATCATTAGCATCAAGTATCAACAAAATGTTGATGATGTAGAAATAAGTACTTGCTTACGTTTACCAGTAAATGCTTGAGCAACTAATTGTTGCCAAATAAAAAAAATACTTATGCTAAAGGCATTTAAATGTAAGGCAGCTAAATCTGTAATACTTCTCATAATTCAGGATGTCATGACTAGGATATAAACCTACAACATAATGCCCTGCCAAACATTTGTATTCCACCACAGGGGAAACTGGAACCACAAACCAGGACATGTACTGGTGCTAGTGAAGCATTCACTTTAGTTAAAAAGTTTGATTTTAACCCTTAACCATGAAGATATTCAAGTAAGACTGAAAAACATCTTGTATGATGTAGTTGTTTACATGACATTCACAGAAACAACCCGGGGTCCAATTCTAGTTCAGTCCAATATTAACCCTTTCCCTCATAGAGGACACCATGAAAAGACCTATGCGAACAGCATAAAACCAGATCAGCCTGCGAGTAACTCGCAGGCTGATCAGGTTTTATGCTGTTTGCTGCTCCTCAGTGGTCTGGAAATGAGGATTTTATAATTAAATTTGGTAAGGTTTAACTGTGGTTTTCTGCAGATCAGGCTTTATGTGGTACCTATTGAGTGCGTCAAAATGATTCTATATGAGGGAAAGGGTTAAATGTGAAGTATGGTATTAATCATGGTCACTGTTCAGTAGTATCTTGGACGATTAATCGTTTGTCCACGAATCGTTAACAAAGACTGCTCTGATAAATCGCTGATGATAATTTTTTTGAAATCATGCATTTTATTATTTTAGAATACTAAAGTAGTGGTACTGGTTGGTAACAACGTAACTTTAAGCTTATTTCTGATTGGATAGTTTGACATCGTCTGTCACTGTGTTTTGGTCTACACTGCTTCAGTAATATGTAAACTCTGAAAATGATCAAATAGTACAAAATGAAATAATGACATAGTCATTCACATTTTATTGTTATGTTTGATATTTAGATCATAAGTTACACAACCTTTGAATTGTTAGTACAGTTTGTATATAAAGTCAATTACTAATCATTACATAATCAGTCAAAGAGACATGGGCTGATTAAGCAACAATATTTTCCAGACTGATTTCCAAGACATTTAGACTATACTGCTCAGACAGGTACTCCAGGTTCCTCCCATATGAAGGACTATGTGACCTCAACCACATCAGTGTCAATAAGGAGATTTTGAGGGCACCGTGGTCCTGTGGTAACATATCTGATTACGGATCCAAAGGCTGTGGGTTCGAACCCTGTTGGAGGCAAGAATTTTTCACGACCTCCCAGGTGCAAAGTACTGGTCCAACCCAGGAACCGTCGAGAGGGATTAGTATAAGTTGTAAGAACTTGTTTCCCAACCAACGTAAAATTAAGTAAGTTTAAACTAAGGTGATTTTCATAAGCAATTATACAGCAAAGAAATTCATACTTAAAAAGCCATGATGTCACTTTTCCATCTCAAATGAACATTATTCACCTAAAACAGCCTGCAAGATACCTTAATGTCATTGATCAAGATATGACCTTAATATCATTGATTATGATATGGATGAGGTTGCAATAACATTATGATGTTCTTAATCTATAGAAGCTTCTAGGAACAGATAATACATATACTGTCATAATAAATATCATAGACAAGCAGGTATTCATCGTGCATAATTGTCGTGGTAACAGATGGTCCCAATACAGAAGTTGACCTGACTGAAACTGGAATCAATGTAGTGACACAGTCATATCATCAATATACTGCATGTTGTGTATTTGTACATATGTGTGTTTACACGTTTGCTTACAGTAACATCCAACAGTATTTAAGTCATCAGAGACTTGTGTCTATATGAGGCAGATGCAGTGCTGCCATACTGCAGTATGATGAAACCACACCAAGTCACACTATCCGGACATTTGCCCACTACGCATCATCTTAAGAAGATGCCATGCAAGTTTCATCATTTTCCATGCAGTTTTAAGCAAGTACCTGGTATGCTGTGTTGTATGACCAAGGATCCAACCCTGGACAGAAGCACTTTTCCATTTGCCATCAGAATCTGGCACAAATTGGTACATGTGAAACACATGGAAAAATTAATACAACAATCCACAGTCTGACATACGAGGTCATCATATGTGTGATTAACATTTCATTTCTTGTTTCATAAACAAGAGCTGTCCATAAGACAGCGCGCTCGACTTTTCTCAGTTCGCCATTAAAGAAAGGGCCAATCTTTGATGTTATTAGAGGTTGTTGCCCAACCTATTTGCTATTTGTAAATACAGCCAAAAAATATCTAAGTATAAAAGGGTAAAATTGAAAATACACTGCATATAGGATTATGGGCCCTGCCAGTAAAGTTGAGGTAGTGTGGGTAAACAATAAATAAGTATTCCAAGTTATGGTGGAATACCTGTGATAGTATTGAAAATATACAACTTTGTAAAAAAATTAACCATGATTTCGGCTGTTTTCTAAGTATGAAAGGGGCATAATTCAAGAAGTAGTACAGCAAGAGTTATGGGCCTTGTTAGTAAGGTAGAGGTAATGATGGTGAATATGTACTTGAAGTTTCAGTTGAATACCGTAGATAGTATTGAAGATATACAACTTTGTAAAAACTTTAACCTTGATTTTGGCTGTTTTGTAAGTATGAAAGGGGTATAACTCCAAAAATTGGGTAGCCATGGTTGTGGGCCTTAGAAGTAGGTAGAAGTGATGATGGTGAATAAGTATTTTAAGTTTGGGTGGAATACCTTTGATAGTATTTAAGTTATTGATGTTTGAAAAAAACTTTAACCTTGTGTTGCAACGCCGACGCTGACGCCGATGCCAACGCCCGAGTGACAGTATAAGCTCTCATTTTCTTCGAAAAGTCGAGCTAAAAAAGCATTTAAGTTCTAAACAAGATAATTAACAGTTATGTAAAACTTCAAATTACAATGAATAATTAATGAATGTTAACCTTGGTATCAGTGGCTAACTATTAAGATTAATTAAGACATCTAGCATATTTGCAAGCATGTGAGGATTAAATGATGTTTAGCATCCGTTCAAGCCTCTGACAATTTGACTATTGCCATCATAGGAAGGGTCACAGTGGTAGTGGAGAATTACCTCAAGTCCATCTCCAAGCATACTGGTCTATCAGTGGCCTTAATAATTTTGGCATGGCAATGTTTGCCTTGTTAAGATTTATAAGAAGTCCATGCCGAGAGGTGAGATCGAAACTATAATAACATAAACATTTCTTTCCAAATGATCCTTAAAACCATCTAAGCAAAATTTCTGAGACTCGGTGTATTTATGGAATAGAAGTGTTACTTTATTAATCAGCATATACAAATCAGCAAAACCACTCTACAACAAATGAAACAGTATTGTCACAAATGCGGTCATGTACTTAGAATAACGCCAAGAGAAATATGCATTAATGAATCTTATTTGTAAATAACTTGGGTTGGAAAAATCTGTAAATAACTTGGGTTAGAAATCTGGCAATTGGTCTATTTTTTATTTCATTATTATAACATTGTAAAATAATTCAAAAAATGCAAATTATATAACCCAAATTAAAAATGAAAACAAACATGAAGAACTTTAAACTCTCATTGTAGAGTGAATAATGCATTAAGTTAAAATGGAAATTTAACATTTTTTTATCAAATATAATAAAAAAAGTAATAAAATTGATTAGAAAAAAATGGCAGATTAGCAATAAATTACACTTAAATTTAATTAAACATGAAAATAAAGAGCAAATTTCTATAATGCTCCTAGCTTATGTGTGTTGCTGCCGTGAACACTGACAACAGCATTAAAGGAAGGCTAACAGTAGTCATGCCTTGGTTTGTATGTTTAGTGTGTCATAAAAGTAGAAAAAACAATGCAATTTACAGAGTTTGGAGACTCAATTGTAAATTTTTATCTCATTTTTTCCCTATCATTTTATTGAGGAAGCATTAATTTAATGTTTAATTTTAATTCATATTTCCTGTTGCCAAAATTGAATATCTTTCATACATGAATAATAAAATTAATCAATGAAAATGATATATATATATATATTAATTCCACCCACATTGATCAATCTAACTACAAAAGCCTTTAAGATTTAATCTTGGTCCCTGTCTATTTCAGTAGACTATAATTATCTATTATCTTTTCATCTGTCATACTGAAGACCTCACATATATGTAAATCAAAAGAATTAACTGTCTGAACTGTATATATAGCAATTAACATAGGTCCTACAATATCTGCATATCAAATGGAGTATTTGACCTAGTTACAATGACACAGTCCCTATGTTTAGATAACATCTGCACTTAAATCTTCACCCTGTGAGATGTCTACAATCATAGTAACATCCTATCACCTGAAACATTGAAGGCTGATCTAGTTTTATACTGCTCATCACTCATCAATAACTTACAGTGGGAGTTGCTTAATATATAGGAGACAAACATAGCAGAAGATTAAACTCAAGAAATGGCTGCTGTGGCCAGTATAACCCCAGATCAGCCTGCACCTGCACACAACTCTCATGCTGATCTGGCTTTGTACTGTTCACTTAAAAATTTTTGTGAAGGGAACATGTTAACCCTTTCCCTCATATAGACTCATTTTGACGCACTCAATAGGTATCACATAAAGCCTGATCTGCTGAAAACCAAACTCAAACCTTACCAAATTTAATTGTAAAATCCTCATTACCAGACCACTGAGGAGCAGCTAACAGCATAAAACCTGATCAGCATGCGAGTACTGCAGGCTGATCTGGTTTTATGCTGTTCACATAGGTCTTTTCATGGTGTCCTCTATGAGGGAAAGGTTAAAATTGACATCAGGGGCAAGTTGCTAACACAATGTGTTCCAATAAGTTTCATTGTCTGGTTCTTGACTGGAGTACCTTTCCCTTATACTAAGTTATTTGTAATCTTGAGGACGACCGGGAACCAGACAACAAAACACATTGAAACTATTTGTGTAAGCATTTCGGCTCAGACCAAACTCTGTGTATCCTCGCCTAAAATGTTTGTTGAAGGTTATTCAGAATGAACAAAACTGCATGTTGAAAGCAAAGTTCACATGCATTTGTATGTCAAAGGCAAAAGTCTAATGATGATACCATATCATACTGGACTCCATTAAAACTATATATATAAAATGTGCCTTTATAATAAGTTATAACTAGGCAACTAAATTTTGAACAAAACACGAATAAAGATAGAGGATCCAGTATTGGACTAGATAAATAATGGATCTGCAATGCAGTTTTTTTTTTTTTTTTTTTTTTTACTATATATTTTCTATTCACTTAATTTCAGTACAGTCCCCATTGGCCGAGTGGTTAGAGCATCCACCTCAGGAGTGGGAGGTGTGGTTTCGATCCCCAGCTGCGACATACCAAAATAATAAAAAACAGTACTGTTATATTTCCTTTGCTAGGCGCTCAGCATATAAGGGTAGTTGCAGGACTGGTTAGCCTGGTGTCAGGATAATGTGAGTGGGTGTGGTATCATGCCACGTGTCTATGGCATGAAATTGCAGTGTGGCATTACTATATCTATCTCAAGTAGACATTTGTCTCCAAATGACTGAAATATTGTAGGTAGGACGTTAAACCCAACAAACAACTTAATTTCAGAAACTTAAAGTACAGTAGATTGTTTTACTAAACTTCAAATTCATATGAACAAATTTTATTTTAATCCTTTACCTTAACCCTTTCCCTCATATATACTCATTTTGATGCACTCAGTAGGTACCACATAAAGCCTGATCTTCAGAAAACCAGTTAAACCTTACCAAATTTAATTACAAAATCCTCATTTCCAGACCACTGAGGAGCAGCGAACAGCATAAAACCTGATCAGCCTGCGAGTTACTCGCAGGCTGATCTGGTTTTATGCTGTTCGCATAGGTCTTTTCATGGTGTCCTCTATGAGGGAAAGGGTTAATATAAACTTATTTTGACCAATATGCTTGTAGGCTGCGCTGGTTCACGTTATTCAGGTCTTAACTAGTAAATTTGTGAATTTTTGAAAACTGATTGACAGTACTGATACTTACACATGAATTCATACTGAAACATGATTTAGCACTTAAGAAAACACTCGATCAGAAAAAAACACAACTTTCATGTGAAATAAGGTTGTGTACCTCAAACAAGAGGAATCAACCAACAATATACTTTACGTGAAATAGTATTGTTTAAAACAAAATAAGATTTCGCATTCTTCAGTGTGTATTGTCATAGTTATAGTTCTCAATATGTAATATATGATATAAACCTTGTTGCTTTATATCTCTACAATTCTGTCTAACTTGAGCAAGGTGGACAAAATTACAGAGAATGTAACAGAATCAGTAGTGTTAATGTTTAAAATACAAAAAGAAAATGACCTATCAAAGTGACACTCTGTGATGACTGACTTAATACTGATAAAAAGCCTTAACTACAGCTTTTATGGTATGAATTGCTAGCAAACTGACCTTTCCAAAAACATAAAAATACATATCAGTATATATATAGGAAATGAAAACCTTTCTAGAAAGAAAACAAAAACTTGACAAGGCCACAGCTGTTTGCTATTGCTATGATGCTGTTTAATTGTAAATTGGATAATCTAATGAATAGCTATTTATAGATAGATGAACTATTTTTAGCTAATGTGAATTTGTTTATTGAGTGAAATATCCCACTCATATCTTTATCAATGGTAGATTGAGAAAATTAAACTGAGCGACCACCCTGCAATTCCACACAATTAAAAGGGTAGCTTAATAAGAAGACCCAGTTGCATTTAAGCACTAGAGTTTTAGTAGATATTTTACAATGCTGTAATTGGGGTCATCAGCAAAGTATCATAGCATGTTATTTTGGACCCTATTGTATATGTACTATGTGACAATTTTATACAACAATGTGAGGAGCAGTCCTACAGTCATGTTATTGTTTGTTTGTTTATTTGGTTTCACGTTCACCGACAATATTTCAGTCAATAGAAGACTATGTCTGTCTGAGACAGATATAGAGCTGCCATACTGCAATATCACTTACAATTATCACAATAAGCATGTGGTATGATACAAGTCCTGGAATTATAATGAGCACCAAGCAAGGGAGCTATACCAGTATCCTTTTTATGACTTTGGTATGTCAGGCAATCGGAGAATGAACCACATGGCCACTGTAACCCATCAGTCATTTTGAATTATTGAAAATACATGACACATATATAAAAAAAGATTTTAAAGGAAATTAATTTCTTATCTATTATAAACACCTGTGCCGTCCATTGTAACTGCCTTTAGTTTTTACATGAGAAATTAATTGTCTGGCATGGTAAGTGTGGTGCAGTGTTGCATTTCTTGTATGATTTTCACAAGCACATATAAGAAGTCTTTGATTTTGTCTATTTTCCTTGTAATGATATGCTTATTGTTTTAACCATGAGCAACTTGAACATGTTTGAACCATAATATACACAATTACATGAGAATGGAGCACCTGGTCAAACATCTCCACCTGCACATTCATTGAGTGCCAGTGATTTAGCAGGCATGTACACAGCCAACACTTCACAATGCATCTCAAATTTAGTTAAGATTTTCCTAAACTCAGAAATCTCAAATTCTGTATCCTGAAAACCTAAAGAGAGAGATAATAGGCCATATTAATTAAGACCATGATAAACATGTATTTGAGATTCCTACTCTCTAGGCTTATCAATCAAGTTTCTAAATTTGGAACCAAGGAAAATCTCAAATTGAGAATTTTCATGAAAGGGGAGCCAATATACCGTCCCCGTGAGTACCACTTTCATATGCTATAATTAGTGATCAACCCTGGAATATCAAAAGATAACTTTGGCTGGTAAGTAATATATCAAACTTGAACTTTTGGAAATTCCTATGCATATAAAGATGGAGAATGGTGACAGCTATGCAATCCTCACCTGACGGCAGACTTTGGTATTGACCCATACAGCAGCACTGATAAACCTCTGTACAGTCCTCTGACCCCGTAGTCTTTAACTGTCAACTGGACACAGTTCACTGGTCCTGAATATCGCCTGGACACACCTGACCGTTCATCCAGCTGTAGCTGTGTTTTGACATACTCTGTTGGAAACGTGATGCATATTTCTATACCTCCTGTAATCCCACCTGAAAATATAAGACAGCTGTAGATGATAAAATTATATTAACCCTTTCCCTCATATATACTCATTTTGACGCACTCAATAGGTAACACATAAAGCCTGATCTGCAGAAAACCACAGTTAAAATTATCTTACCAAATTTAATTACAAAACCCTCATTTCCAAACCACTGAGGAGCAGCGAACAGCATAAAACCTGATCAGCCTGCGAGTTACTCGCAGGCTGATCTGGTTTTATGCTGTTCGCATAGGTCTTTTCATGGTGTCCTCTATGAAGGAAAGGGTTAATTATAAACTAGTTTTTATGAACTAGAGCTATCAATGAAGGGAATTAGTAACCCTGGAACACAACTTTGTCCTGTAGGTCCAAATAATCTATATTTTCTAATTCTAGTTAAAAGTAACCTTCAAACAATCTATCCAAATAAAAACCCAAATTGTTCTAAGCCTCACTGAAATATTAGTAGCTCTGTGTTTGGGATATCTGAGTAAAAGGGAACCAGATAGAGTTCATGTTTAAGGCTATGGATCAACTATGAAATGGGATTATCCCTTTCCCTCATATACTCATTTTGATGCCCTCAATAGGTATCACATAAAGCCTGATCTGCAGAAAACCAGTTAAACCTTACCAAATTTAATTACAAAATCCTCATTTCCAGACCACTGAGGAGCAGCGAGCAGCATAAAACCTGATCAGCCTGCGAGTTACTCGCAGGCTGATCAGGTTTTATGCTGTTGGCATAGGTCTTTTCATGGTGTCCTCTATGAGGGAAAGGGTTAAGTGTGTACATGTATAACCTATACATACCATTAAAAATGTGAATATTATACATTGTATCAGAATCTGGAAATGACCCTCTTTTAATGATGGGTTTAGATCAAATATATTCAGGGTCTGAATATTCATATATCATTATGTCAAGTTAGTGTAGTACAAATATCTGTTTTAGATGATATATTTCACTTTAACATCAAATGTATTGGATTTCTAAAAGCAGTGCTGTCCTTTTGTGATAGTACCTGGGAGAAATACAAAATATTGTATGTGTAATGTGCATAAGGGGCATTATATGCACACATCCAATTAAAACACGTAGACACATTCTAACCATAGTGCTATCCTACTCTCACTGTAATAAGCATGCCAAGGTCATAATTACATTCTACACTGTGTTTTTGTAAAGAACATGAACCATTATACCAGATCAAGATCTTACAATGTATATGTCAGGGTTTTCTCAAATGATTTTTTTTAAAAAGGGCTCAAAATAACCATATATAGATAAAGAGATACATAAAAATTATTTGGGAGTCAATTAAAATATCTGAGGGTAAAAATGGGTAAATTTGTACCCCATGGAACACCTTGTGTGCTAGCTGCAATATTATTAGACACAGAGTTGTTATTCTACAGAAGCAGTGAATTCAATACAAAAAATAAATAAACAGTTTTATTCCACTGTTTCTTCTCTTTCACTTTAAATTTCAATCGATCAAAATAAGAGAGAGAGAGAGAGAAAAAAAGAAAAAAAAGAAAGCTTTCTCAACCACAATAATGATAAAATCAAAGCTATTTTGACATTAAAAAAACAAATCACCAAAAATAGTCTGTAGCCATTTGAAAATAGAGACATACTGATAGGGCTTTACTGGTTTATTCTTGAACAAAATTACATGAGCCGCCATAAGGAAAGTTCTGATAACTTTCAATTACAGTAAATCAATAGACCGGGAGAGATAAGGAAGGCCTCTTCATGGGACAAGCAAAACCTGAATCAATAATCTCACATTATCTAGCAAAATGGTGTGAAATTACCTCAGATGAATCTAAAGAATTACTGCAAAAAAATTCCTTGTGTAGGAAATGTTTTGTGGGCTCAACCTCATTTCACATACTTAATTCCACAAACAGTGTGATGTATTACAGTATACAGCAAGTGTAAACTAATTATAATTATTATAATTTTGAAACAGAGGTCGACTTGATTGTTTATAAATAAAATACCTATAGTATCCAACCATTAGACAAGCTATCTGTGAATATGATTCAGCCCTCAACATTGCAGTCCTCACTGCCATACTAAATGATTATAATAAGTGTCATGGTATTTCTTAAACAAGAGGGCCATGATGGCCCTGAATCGCACACCTAATTAAAAATGAGCAACATATGTTGGATTTTTCATATTGACCTACTTTTTGACCCCACATGACCCAAATTCATACTTGTCTAAGATTTTATGGAAACAGACATTCCGACCAAGTTTCATGAAGATATGGCCAAAATTGTGGCCTCTAGAGTGTTAACAAGGTTTTTCTAGGATTTGACCTCATGGCCTACTTTTTGACCCACATGACCCAAATTCAAACTTGTCCAAGATTTTGTGGAAACAAACATTCTGACCAAGTTTCATGAAGATTGGGCCAAAAATGTGGCCTCTGGAGTGTTAACAAAGTTTTTCTAAGATTTGACCTCATGACCTACTTTTTGACCCCACATGACCCAATTTCGAACTTGTCCAAGATTTTATGGAGACAAGTTTCATGAAGATTGGCCTAAAAATATGGCCTTTAGAGTGTTAACAAGCCAAATTGTTGATGACGCACGACGGACGAAGGCGGATCACAAAAGCTCACCTTGAGCAAGTTGTGCTCAGGTGAACTAAAAAAGATACAAGTAAAGGTCAACATTATGATGAGGTCATCTTCACCTTGACCATCAAGGTCATAGTCTTTTTGGTCAGTGAAAATGTGCTGTCCTTAGAGGAATAATCCAGATTTAATTTGTAAATTAAACAAAATCAAGGTTTATGCCCTGTAATTCACTTTCAGTAAAGTCGATAAACACTGCTATGTCATGGACCACTTTGAACCTCTACCAAGATAACCAAGGTACCCTAATAAAACATTAGGAAACCTTGGTTATCTCCATGAAAGGCTATGAGGTCTGAAATGTAGTGGAACCATTACAGGGGCTATATACCTTAATACTGAATCTGTTACTGGATACAAACAGTTTGAGTAAAATAATCAGAAAATGCTTAGTCTTATTTCATCATAGACTCGATCAGTAAGAGTCAAGGTCATATACATGTATCTTAAAGTTACTATTATTACATGAAGAAAATTTGTTTGTGGATATGACACTTTACAAAATATAATGAAGTAATCAAACAGTAATTAAAACAGATGAATTCTGAAATAAAATATCATAATGATTCCTATAATTACTTCTCCTTTCCAACATCAAGGGGTAAAATTGATACTTAATTATGACTATTGCATAAAAGGAAAATTGCTTACTTTTATGAAGCATTTTTATCTGTTTATGGTTTACTTCATGACAATACTGGTTTAACAGACTGTGGATGGGTAAAATATCAGTATTAGAGTATCTGATCTTTTTAATGTCAACTGGTGTAAAACGTCAAAGGAAGAAATGCCAAAGTGTGTTTTATTTCAATATACATGGATGCTAAACAATTTGTCAAACTGTTTTACAGTTGCATTAAAACCAAACCTTTCAAGTTTACAAAATTCTAACAGAATATAAATTCAACAAGGGGGAATTTCAAAACAACCAATTTCAAACTAAACTATTATGAAAAATTATACTGATTTTAAGGCAGATAATCCATACCTTCTAATCTCTATTTTTATTTTTTTGGCAAAGTTAATGAAAAAATTGCATGACCACTAAATGCCTAGACACAACAATATAACAGCCAACCAATGCCCTAATGCATCCAACTCCAGCCAGAATATTTCTGATTCTCATGCATAACAATGCTGCTCTTAATGTTCGATAAATCAGAACAGACTTAACAGATCATCCATAAAATGAGGAACAAAATCAATTAATTACAGACTCTTTCCCATCTGATTGATACTTAGGCTGCCGTCATTACTGACAAATCACATTCGCCTACAGACGTTACAGCGACATAATGACAGAACATAACATTACAAGTAAGAAGCCTGACACCTCAGGTTGTGTTTATTCCGCATCGTTCCTTTAGAGTTTGTCTGAAATAATTAGTCATTGTTTCCAAGAAGCCTACGAAATCAATAGAAGAAATAGCAACCAGATTCTAATAAAAATGTCAGAAAAAATACAGCCAACAAAAAGGATTGCTTTTCTTCCAGATTGAAAACCATTTTACATGTATTTATAACACAGGTATCATTTTATCTTCACAAAATGTTTATTTATAAGTAGATCTTAAGGTGTATTATCAAGCTGAATTTTTTCTTAAAATATCAAAATAATTCATGTACCAGCTTTGGTAGTACCTTACTACAGATTTCTTGGCCTCTAATATTCTTATATTCCTACAAATGTTATCATAATTCAAGTATCAGTTCTTGCATGATTTCAATTAATTATTTTCAGTCATTTGTCTTTTAAAATTTTTAATTTCAGAAATATATCAATAACTAGTGAGATACTTTATCAAGGTGAATATCACAGTTAAATTTGCTGAAATATGATTTGGGAAACAACTTAAGTCAGTTTTAACTCACATTCCATTATTTTCTGCAGCATAACATTTTCTTAATGATTTAAGACCACAAAAACAAGTGCACATAAAAGACAAATCTCTCCAGCCCTGGTTCATTTACAGGGAGACTGCATTTCAGTGGCGAAAGAAGCTCTTAAGAATTCAGAAGAAATGATTATTGCTATGCCTCCTTGAACTTTTGCAAACTAAATTTCCAAATGAGGATCTTCTCCGTAGGGTAATGTTTTATTATCCCAATAAGAGAGTCTTTCCCACCAAAATAATTTTCTTCCTCCGATGAAACATATAGCTTGAAGCAGCTTAAACAAGGCTTCAGGACAAAGTCTCTCATTTTCTGAGCTGAATTATAGTCTGGGCGCTGACGCAAATCTTTCCAATCTAAGTAACTGTGGTTATTCCTTCTATTCTCTCCTGGTCACTGGATACTGGGAAATAAAAGGGTTTCCATGTAAAGTTTCCAAGCTTTAGTGTATAAGTAGAAACCAGAATTTACTACTCAACTGTATCAGTACAGTCTGCCAAGACAGAAATCCATACAAATATACTATCCATACTTAATGACTGTGTGTTTGATGAATACTAAATGTATTATAAGCCTCTCTGAATAACATCCAAATAGGTTAAAATGAAGGTTTAATAATACAAGTTTTATGTAACATTCTCTTAATTGTTGTTGTGATCTGTTGAGCAAGGTTACCTCTCCATGTAATTACTGTAATATACAATTTAAAATCTTCAGTTAACTTTTAATGGACATTTAAAAAAAAAAAACTATAAAAAAACCTGTTAAAAAGCCCATTAAATTGGGATATGATAATGGTCACATTGAACCGATATATATTAAAACAAGGAAATGTGTCTGTGAGACACTAATGCCCCGCCAAGGTCAGAACTAAATATTTGCTTGTATTTTTAAAAGATTATATAATGATTTACATTTGTACAAAGTTTCATGATGAAGTTACCTTTAGAGAAAAAGAAGCATAAACAAAGAGGTAAACCTAGGGCAGAATAACCAGTTTTACCAAGTTCATCCAACCGTGAAATATGGGTGACACCTACAATATAGTTTCATCAAGATGTGAAGTCATCTTCATAGAAAAAAAAAGCTTAATGCAAGACAACCAAGTTCATCCAACCGTGAAATATGGGTGACACCTACAATATAGTTTCATCAAGATGTGAAATCATCTTCATAGAAAAAAAAAGCTTAATGCAAGACAACCAAGTTCATCCAACCGTGAAATATGGGTGACACCTACAATATAGTTTCATCAAGATGTGAAATCATCTTCATAGAAAAAAAAGCTGAAACAGAAAGGTAAATCTAACGTAGAAGAATCATTTTACCATGTTCATCCAACCATGAAATATAGGTTACAGCCACAAATTTGCATAAATATTAAAAAGATTATATCATAATGTAAATGTGTACCTTGAAACATAAAGATGTGAAGTCATCTTCATAGAAAAAAAAAAGCTTAAATACAAAGGTAAACCTGAACCAGAACAACCAATTTTTTAATATTCATCCAACCATGAAATAATGGTCACAGCCATTAATATGCATACATTTTTTAAATGTTTGCATATAACAAAATTTCATTACACACCCTATTCTTTATACAAATAAAAAAGATTAAGAAATAATGTAAAAAGACAGTCAGCAAATCTCTAAGTTTTTTCATAAACTCCACCAAGTGTCAATGAATGGTTAAAAGGGAATATATATTGCGAAAAAAACTTTGCTCTTGTTTTAAAAAATGTATATTTTCCAAGTTTAATATTCATGGAAAATTTATTAAATATTCAGTATGTGTACACCGAAGGAAAATTCTAACCAATAATTTTTAATTATAAATTATCTCAAAACCTTGGAGATTGTAAGAATCAAATTTTATTCCATTTTTGTGTATGCAAAAGATGAACAATATGTGCAAAATTCCATTGGAACTGGTTGCGAATTACACTGGCAGTAAGCTATGATGTAAAGCAACCCTCAAGTCATAGTCAAAACAGATAGTTTAAAAAGTGATCAGTGTATACAGGATTATATATACAGGTGTACAGTAAAATCCCTGGTGTATCTATGAAGAATTTTTGAAAAGTCGCTTACCTTATTTTCGATATAAAATAAACAATCAGATGATCAATCAGTCAATGGATCGATAAATCAATCAACTTATGTTAGTAATATACGAATTATAAATTATACGCCAGATGCCTTATTTTTTCCTAGTTACTCCCTGTTTGATTCAATTTTTGCTCTTGAACTATCGGTACGGCATACCAGATTTACTAGAAAGCAGATTGACAATATTTCATTGTAGGATAATTAGAATATAAACATAACCTTTTCAAAACGCCTTTCTGCTAGCTTCAATTGATATCAATAGCATGCTTACATAATCGGGTGCTATTTGCCACCGAGGTGATAGCCAATTAAGAGGTGATAATGACGCACACTATTGTATTAAGCCAACCATTTTACAGGTAAACTTAAGTAAAGGGACCTAAAAATCTTTTTGTCTTAGACGATTTTTTGCTATATCCAATTTTATCTTAGGCGGTCGGGAGTCCGTAGAAATAAAGAAGGAAACAGTTGGGAAATAGTTTTTATTTTGTATTAAGCGATCTTTTGTCTTATCTGAGTTTGTTATAAGTGAGCTTTACTGTAATTCTCAGGACAACATGTGCCTACTACATGTTTAAACTGGTGTTATCAGTAATTCAATATAAACATTCATACATTTATATTAGAATGTAATACCAAAGACTATTCAAGATTTTGACATCCTCAAGGTTTTTGTAAAATACAAAATACATGTTTGCCAAATAGTTTTGTATGCCAGTGTTTAGACTTCCATATGATATCCAAACACCTGTATTACAATATCATACAATGCAATGAAACAAGATTCTGCTGTCCTCTAAAATCCCAAGTTTTCCCTTCACAGCAATTCCCTGCGACAATCACTGCCACAGCGTCAAAATCTGCATCAGGAATGCAACGCTGAGAAAATCAACACAAAATCTGTTAAAGTCTAACCAACTCGAAAAGGAACCAAACCCGACAAGCAATGTAATTCGGCATAAAATCTGTCAATTTTCTGGCTAAAGCAGCGATCTCGACAAACAATTGAATTCATTAGCAGCTTTTCTAGGAGACTGAATGTGTCTCAAGAGATAGATTGAGAATTACCTCGGAACAATTGATGTCTATCAAAGTGGTTGTCCGGGAAGGAGTAATTTCTCCTCGGAATAGGACAGTTTAGACCTTATAACCTGATAATGAGGTTTATTCTACATATGTTGCTTATTCATGTATTTTTCCCTTGAATCCTCAACATTTTTCACAGGAGAATGACCTAAGCGTGTTATCATGAATATCCTAAGCCAGATCAGTCTGAAGGGTTTGTTTCTTTGGGATAAATATCCCACCAACAGTATTTTTAATCATTTGAAGGTCTCTATCAACCATGACTTGAGATTTGTGGAAGGTTAATTTCTGTGATTTAGCTGAAACAATGGAGTACACACAGGATTTTAAGGTAACCCATCCATTATTAAATTGTGATCATGTCCATCAAGTGACTGTGGGAATTTTTTAGTATATGCAAGCCCTTAATTATGGACTTAGAGCAAAAGAGCCTATAGATACTTGCATCTGCACTGAAGTCTTTTTAAGCAAATGAAGGACCAGGATTATAATCCAATCATGGATAAATACCTTAATTAAGTCAAAATCTTTCAATCAATGTCATTGAGTAGATAAATGATTTCCAGAATTTGCTTGTTTTCTGTGAAAAATCAGCAAGAATAATGTTTGTTTGTTTGGGTTTATTGTCCCATCAACAGTATTTCAGTCATTACAGTTTTTACACATGTGGCATAATACCACACCCTTAGTCACAATTTATCTTTCAAACTGATATCATAATCCCTGCTTCCTGACTAGGAGCATTTTATATCACATAATCTTGCACTCTGATAATTCTGCTCCTGCCAGGGGCATTATCACATTATCTTACTCTCTGATATAACTAATATCATAATCCATAGTTCTACTAGGAGCATTATATATCACATTATCTTTCACTCTGATAATTCTGCTCCTGCCAGGGGCAATATCACATTATCTTATCCCTGCTCTCACTATAAGTCACAATTTATCTTGCCAACTGATATCATAATCCCAGCTTCCTGACTAGGGGCATTATATGTCACATTATCTTGAACTCTGATAATTCTGCCCCTGCCAGTGACATTGTCACATTATCTTGCTCTCTGATAATCCCTGCACCTGTGCGGGGCATAACCATATTGCCCTCTTATAATCCCTGCTCCCACCATGAGCATTATCACATTATAATACACGCAAATTAATATAGTAAGAAATATGTTGAAAAAATGATTATCCATATTTGAAAAGGTTCATCACAACTTTGTCCTGCTAGTAGGAGGGCAACTATCATGATAATTGCCCTTGGAAAAAGCGCACATGAAATTCTTTATTTTAAACATGACCATTATCAGAATTTATGTTTTTTAAACAGTCTTACCACTTTAACATCATTTGACGTCAAAAGTTTACACACTTGCATAAACG
>CM037786.1:8457957-8507957 GCA_021229015.1 Solen grandis | reverse complement strand
ACATTTACTATATATTTGCCTGGACCATTTCATTTCGAATTATAAATGCCTCATAGACATATCTTGACAATTGTTTGACTACTGATATATTTGAACACTGTAATAAATTAACAAACTTGAAAACACTAGGACGCCTATAGTAATAAGAATTAATATACTTTTTTCGGATAGTTGTATAAACTGGACAAACAAGTAGAAAGTGGAATTCATCTTCTATATCTGAACCATTACAAAAATTACATACACGCATATGACGTTCTTCTCGGTTTTGGGCAAACCTACCTGTCACTATACGCAAACTATGCGCAGAAAGTCTAAATCTAGATAAAGCTGATCTTAATTTCTTAGGTAACACACCAAGATAATCCTCAATATTTAAAGTAAATTTATAATTTTTGTACAAAGTAAGAGCATTACTATTATCCAAATCCCTTTTCCACTGTTGCTTAAAAACATCGAGTACCCGCTCTTTAAAACATATATGAAACGTATTTAAGTTAACAGAATAAGGGGAAGACCAAACATAAGAATATCCATAGTTGTCTAAGAGCTGTTTCACATTACTTGCCCAATTTACTACACCAACATTACAGTCATCTAATAGCTGCTTGTATACTGTTTTTATTAAAATATTGTCTGAAGTAACCACTTTGCACCAATTCTTAATAATGCGGACAAATCTTGAAACATACAATGGATATCTACCAAGCTCTCCATACACACCGACACTGGTGGTTGATTTCTAACGTTCAACAATTGTTTACAGAATTTCAAATGCACCCGCTCAATTTGTTTTGCTTTCCCAAATCCCCAAATCTCACTTGAATAACTCAGTATAGATCCAACAAAGGCGTCAAAAAGTTGACACATCACCTTAGGCGATATATTATACTTACCTGTTTTATATAACAAGACGTTCAGTGCTTTTAGACTTTTATCTACGAGTGATTGTTGATTTAAAACAAACGAACCTGTATAATTGAAAACAGTGCCTAAATAATTAAAATCGCTTACAGTTTCTAAAATACAATCATTATATGTCCATGCCTCATTAGCCTTCAAATTACCGCGCTTTCTAAACACCATCACTTTTGTATTACATATATTCACAACCAAGTTCCATTTATTACAATAATCCGACAACAAATCAAGACTATGTTGTAAATCTTCAGGACTATTACCTAATATCACCATATCGTCAGCGAATAGCATTAATATAAACGTTAAATTATTAAGAGTTAATCCACATTCATTGCTATCCTGTAAGAACAGTTCTAAATCTTCCAAGAATAAGGAAAACATTTTATTTACCTCCCCTTGTTTCAAACCGACCGCACATTCAAAAAAGTCCGAATAAGAATTATACCCCCTAATACATTGCTTAACAGTACTATACATACCCATAATTATCCTTAAAACCTTCCCACTTATCCCCATTTTATATAGTTTAAACCACAGACCGTTTAAATAAACACTATCAAAAGCTTTACTTAAGTCAATAAATGCACAATAAAGTCCATTTTTTTAGTTAAAATATTCTGGATAACAGCATTTAAAACAAAAATTGCATCAACAGTAGATCGACCCTTACGAAACCCAAACTGTGCATCACTTATAATATTGTTTTCACCGGCCCATGTATTTAACCTGTTATTTAACACTGACGTAAATAACTTTGAAAAACAACTTACTAACGTGATACCGCGGTAATTATTTACATCATTAACATCGTTCTTTTTGTGAAGTGGTATTATGATACCCTCAGTCCAACTACAGGGGAAATGTCCTGTATCTAAAATAGAATTAAAAATATCAACAATATACGGGGCAATGATATCTACTGTTGCAATGAAATATTCATTCAAAAGATGATCATTCGCATAAGATTTGCCTGTTTTTAAATTACGAATAGCAGCCTCAACCTCAGACAATGTAATCCGTTTATCAAGATCTTCAAATTTACAATCTGACCCATTAAATTCATAACTACGACAAAATTCCTCAGCACCTTCATCTATCAAGCTTGAAGTATTGATTTGCATATCTGAAAAATATTTATAAAAATCTTCCAGTGATATATTGTTATGACAATTCTTTTTCTTCGAGAATAATTTTCAAAAATCTTTAGGTTTTTTATGCCTTAACTTTTCGAATTCTAAAACCTTAGCCCGCTCATATTTCCTCTTTTTAATTCTTATCATTTTCTTGTAAATTGATTTAAAAATTACACATATTTAGCCTATTTTCGTCACTTTTACAACGATTAAATATAACCAATGCGTCCTTGTACTCTTGCTTTGCTTTGACACATTCAGAGTCAAACCATTCTGTCCGTTTACTCAGTCCCGTGTCTTGTAGTTCTGACGTCACACCATGCTTACTACATCGGGTTTTATAAAATAACGGAGTGGCCACTTCATTAATAATAGCAGAAAAAGTATCCACGGCATTATCAATCGAACACGGATCGTTATGATGTAAGTCATTTACCAACCGGTTAAAATCAGGAAGCCTAGAAATAATATTGGCACGAAATTCATGCCGCTTATCATTATCCCACCTTATATAAGTTTGTGTATACTGTTTACTATCACTCGGACGCATGTGAACGGTATTAATAACAAATGACACGGGTGAATGGTCTGACCATTCACACAATGGCTGAACCTTAAAATCGCCAACACAACAAAAAGCGTCCTGACTCATTAGAACATAATCATTTTTTATCAAAGTTATGTAACTGTACTACTAAATTACTTATGCCTTGTGCATTTTTTACAATTACATTATTGTACATAAGTCTTGACTCTGTTGTCAAAAATAGATTGTTTAGTATGATTTTAATTTTAACCTTGAAGAAGGTTAGTAGCAGCATTAGAAACTAAATTGATTATATTTCTCAAACCTTTCCTGATTTCGATATTATATGTTTCACTGAAACACGTCTTTCTAACAATATTCCAGATAGTTCTCTTAACTTAATAGAACATTATGATACAATATATAGAAAGGACAGACATTGCCATGGTGATGGTTTAAATTATTAATATATATATCACAAAAAATATTATACAAAAAAGAATGTATGAGTTAGAAATATTTTGTGTAATGAATCTGTATGGGTTAATATAAAAACAAATACGGAAAATATTTTATTAGGTCTATTTTACAGCCCCAAAACAGCAGATGGAGAATTCTTTGAAAAAATAAATTATAATATTGAAAATGCATTTGAAATATCAGGTAATATAGTTATTCTTGGAGATTTAATGAAGACTTAATGAATCACACCTTTCATAATTTTTGAAATGTGTTATTTTCTAATTCTTTAGTCAATGTTATACAGAGTCCTACAAGAGGTAATGCATTACTTGAACTAATTATTATATCAGATGGAATTAGTTCATTATTTTCTGAGGTTATTGACATTCCTAGTGAAATAAGTGATCATAAAGGGGCATACATTATATTACCTTTTTCATATCAGATACATACTTCATATAAAAGAAACGTGTGGGTCTACAACAGGGCTGATTTCAAACTTTTTAACGAGAAGATTTTAACGTTCGATTGGAATATCTTAAATGAAACAACAGTTGATAATACCTGTAAAATATTTTCTGATATATTCTTAAATTTTGCTAAGTTATGCATTCCTTCAAAACAAGTAACAATAAGATCACATGATAAGCTTTTTAATTGGGTTAAACATAGAAATGCTAGATATAAAGTAAACAACATGAAAAAATATGCAAAAGAAAACTTTTATAATAACATAGAACAAAACATATCTGATCTTAAACACAATGACAAACGTAGTTTTTGGAAAATTATGAGACATTTTGTGAAAAATAAAAATGATGACCCGGGAAATATACCTCCATTACTTGATACCAATGCTTATGGTGAAACATTTTTATACTTCAAATACAGATAAAGCTAATTACATAAATGATAACTTTGTATCTATCTCTACAATCAATGATAAAAACAACATGTTACCAACCTTTGAACGAAAAACTGAAAAGGAATTATCTACCATATTTATAAGTGAACAAGAAATCATTGATGTTATAGAAACACTTAACATAAATAAAGCTTGTGGTCATGATATGATAAGTCATAAAATGTTAAGAAACACCGAAGAAACAGTATGTAAACCTTTGTGTATATTATTAAACAAATCATTAGTTGAAACTAAATTTCCAGCTTTATGGAAACTTGCAAATGTAATCCCTCTTTTTTAAAAAGGTGACAAACAGAAAGTTGAAAACTACAGAACCGTATCTCTCCCAAGTTGCTGTGGGAACTATTTGAAAGAATAATATTAAAGTATATGCATAATTTTTTATATCAAATGACCTATTATATAAGTATCAATCATGTTTTTCAACTCAACATTCAACAACTTATCAATTAATAGATATTTATCACCATCCACCATATATGTCAAACAATAGATAATAAACAATATGGATGTATGATTTTTGTAACGTTTCAAAGGCTTTTGATAGAGTTTAGCACAAACGGTTGATATTTAAATTACATGTTTGTGTGTGTGTGTGTGTGTGTATGTGTGGTGTGTGGAAATCTAATGACATGGTTAACTGATTATTTAACAAACAGAAAACAAAGAGTAATTATTCAGTCTGATGAAACAAACATTCAGTATTTAAATGCTTAAGTTCCACAGGGATCTGTTCTTGGACCTCTCTTATTTATAATTTATATAAATGATATTGCAGAATCCTTATTTTATGCTACATCATCTCCAGATGACCTTGAGGGTATAGTGAATCATGATCTTGCAATATTATCAACATGTTCCAAAAATGGTTAATCAATTTTAATCCTAAAAAGACAGAAGCATTGCTCTTTACAACAAAAAAATGAAACAGTACCAAATATAAATTTTGAAAATACTCCGATAAATTTCGTAAATAATCACAAGCATTTGGGAGTAACTTTATCTCATAAAGGTCATTGGGACAATCATCTTAATTCCATTCTTAAGTCAACATCAAAAGTTCTAGGTATTATGTGTAAATTGAAATATGTCTTTAGTTGGCAGGCACTAAATCAGACTTTTTATATTTCATCGTCCTATATTAGAATATTCATCTATCGTTTGGGATGGCTGCTCTTTACAAATGTCTGATTCTCTTGAACTTCTTCAACATAAAGTTGCTCCTATAGTCACCGGATTAACAAAATCTGTTTCTATAAATAAACTTTATAAAGAATGTGGGTGGGAATCATTAAGTGAAAGAAGATCTTTTCAAAAAAGTGTTTTATGTATAAAGTGAAAAACAAATTAGTTTCATCTTATATTCAAGACTTAATTCCGCTTATTATTGGAAATATTCATAGATATCTCGTTAGAAATAGCAATGATTATTCACACGCATTTTGTAGGATTGCATTAATGAAGAAATCATGTATTCCATCTTCTATCTCACTATGGAATAATATGAATGAAGATACTAGAAATTCTATAACATTGTAATCGTTTAAAAGTAATCTGCTGAATATTAGTACAAATAAGTTTAGTGTTCCTTTGTATTATAATCATGGAGAAAGGCTCTGGTCAATAATACACGCGCGGTTTCGAAATCATTGCAGTAATTTAAATGGAGACCCTCACAAAAACCATCTTAAAACTGACCCTTTCTGTAGCACTTGTCGTATTGTAGAAAATGCCAATTACTTCTTCTTTGAATGTCGACGATTTAATTTGCAAAGGAATGTATTACACAACTCTTTAAATGTTTGTTGTTGTTTTTTTCTCAATAAATACTAACACTTTATTATTTGGGGATCGAGACTATCGTTAATAGATAATATAAAAATTGTTGATGCAGTTCAATTATACATAAAGACAACTAAAAGATTCAGTTGATAGTTTTTATTGTGATAATGTTATATTACAGGGACAGTCAGGTTTAGAGTCAAAATCAAAACTACCCCCCTCTCTCTCTCTCTCTCTCTCTCAGTTAACTGGAGTTTATACGTAGTGTGTTCACAAGGCTTAGTTATATACCTTTATTATATGTTCTTGAAATGACTTTTATATCACACATGTTTGTTATAATGCACGTCAATTACTGTTATATTGGGAATTGTATTAAGATAGGGGAAGGGCCGTATCTAAGTTGGATATAACTTGTAGCCCGACCCCATTTCAAATATTTTGAAATAAAATAATTAAACTAACTAGTCAAATACTGTGAAATCAATTATTTTCGTGGGACACTATTTTTGTCGATTTCGAGGTGGGTTTTATCCATGAATATTAATCCCAAAGAAATTTGTCTCTTATATAGACCTCACGTTTTTTAGAACATAGATTAACAAATATATGTACCCACGAAATTCCTTTAGGTTCATTATCAACGAAAATTTATGATTTTATAGTTATGACGAATATACAAGTATTAAGATGGACAAATAGGTCATTTAAAATTAAGTTTACAGTTCTCCAATGTCAATATATTTTATATTTATATTCATATTTGTATGATTTCATTAAACTATACAAAAGACTGATAATGACATTGTACACGCATTTTTTTTTTGAATATATTGCTTAAACATTGTTAAGAAATAATAAAGAAAGAAAATTGGAATAAAAATCAGACAATTTGATTTTTTAGAATATTGAACAACATCAATAAAACACACAAAAAAAAAATGAAAGGTGTACTCACATTCTACCTGATCAACATCAGAAAATATAAAAAAAATCACACCATTTCCCCAGCAGTTTCATCATGCAATAAAGTATCACTTGTCATTCTATGTCATTTTTAACACACATCTTTGTAAATTATCAGTGATGTATATAAACGTTAACAATCAGTGTTTCTTCCAGACTGAGACTTGACGGTTGATATATTATAGCAGAAATAAATGCTATAATTGGTCATTAGGGATGCAAATGCCTCCAGCAGAAAGACCTGTTGTGTTCGTACCGTTTTTTATCACGGCTTTCCGTAATTTTTCGGAAAACGTATTTAAAACAGCTCGTTTACAGATGGTCATTGACAAAGACTTTGATTTTAACTAGATTTGTGTACATTCATGTATTACGTCTATCAATACCGGTCCATCTACAGATGCACCCAATCCATCCATCCGTGATGGTTTCCCAAACACAGACAATACCGTCACAGGCGGTACTGAAACTATGTTTAGAATTATAAAACCTATATTTAGATTATCTATATTTTTTTCAGCCTTTTTGCTGAGCACTTCCACTCTTCGCGCATATGCTCACTTTACAAACGGAACTTACGAATTCCCTACCCGGAACTGGTGAAGACGCCATGTTCTGGAACGTGTCACGAGGTAGCGCAAGCACCTGATTCGGGGATTCCGTATTCAACCGATTTTTCCGAAGTGCCCTTTGCGAAAATAGCGTTTTCCGTGTAATGTGACCTACATTTGCAGAGTATATTATGTCAATAAACAAAGGCTTCATCAGTATGAACGAGGGAGAGAAGATTTTCTTTTAAATTTCTACCGATTAAAGAGCTGCTTTTAGTTAAGTTTCATCATTCTTTATATTCCAACCGAAATGTCTTGAGGGCATTATACTTAGTAATCCAAATAGACAACCACGGATTTTAATTTTGGTTAAGATTATTATTATTTTGAAATTCTTATTTATTTCAAAAGAATGTAGGAAAATATATAAAATTTCATAGCTTTTGCGTATTTTTCACATGAAACTTATAAAACACATAATAAATATCAAATCATGATAAATTATTTCGAAAATAATATTTTGGTATTTTATTAAAGTACTTAGAAAGCGGACTGTCTTATTTTTAATGCTTTGATTTTTTTTTTTTTCAACAAATTTTAGAAAGCAGTGATGTTAAACCCTGAGCTAAATCTCTAAAACGAGCATGGTGACCCCCTATGTTAATTCGAATATCTTTTAGATATAGTCTAAAGTACCCAGGAGCAAAATATTTGAAAAATCTGTCCGTTAAAAAAAAACGTTGAAACGCCTTTAATATACATGTACACCAAACATATTATCTTAACGTTTTAAAGATTTTTCATGCAATATCATTTAAAATTTATAGAGTATCATCAGTAAGGTGCTCATTGAGTCACGTAATTATGACGCGATAGGCAATAAAATAACCAATATCTTTATTTTTTATTTTTTATTTTTACTTTTTTTTTTTTTTTTTTTTTTGCGAAGAAACACGATAAAATTCATTAAACATTTGTTTCGTTACTTGGTTACGATACCATGAATGAAAAAAAAATCCAAAAATCATAATTATAAAAAAGTTAATCATTGAACTTATCAAATTATAAAATTCGGCGTTTATACGTGTTCTCCGAATAACAGTTTATATATGAAAATATATCAAATACAAATATATGTATAAATTTGAAAAACGGTTATTCGGCTGGTTGAGCAAGATGTTAATGTTGTTAAGCAGGAAACAATGCCCGTGTTGAGAAGTGACCTGCTATTCGTATTCGATTGAATGGTCTATATTTCAGGATGAAGTTGTGTAGACAAGGACGAGCGAAGAGATACAATCTTTTTATGACGTATTTGATTTGCATCACGGTACAGGCAGAATGGATTTGTCATCCAACACTTGCTAGTGCCTCGACATTTCCCCACTTTTCTGTCACTTTGAAGTTTAAGCGTGCTGTCATGATATGTTTTAGTGTCCGATGCCTTTCTTTAAATTAAAGAATGCATTTTATCCTGTGTTGATGAAAAGAAAAGCAATGAAGAAATGTACCATACAAAAGAAATAATATTCACAATTCCCTGCATATAAATATTACTGGGCCTAGTTAACAGCTCTGTAGAACACCACTGTTCTCAGCATGTAGTGAACTTTAACAGCGGTGCTAACATTATACATGTATATGAATATTTCAGCTTATCAGGTTTGCACTTTAGAAAGCTCTGTCGTTTGGGGGGGCGGGGGGCGCCGTGGCCGAGTTACAGTCGTGGACTACAAATCTCTCAGCCCCTCACCACTTTGGGTTCGAATCCCGGTAGGGACTTCGGATTTTTCATGTGAGGAAGCATTCCAGCTGGCTTGCGGTAGGTCGGTGGTTCTACCCAGGTACCTCTGTGTACTCGGGGTCTTCCTCCACCTGTAATTAGCTGGGCGTCGCTATATGATTGAAATACTATCGCAGCGACGGTAAACCCCAATACAACAATACAACAACCAACATCTATCGTTTGGTCGGACCAGCGAAATCTAGGTTTTATAAGTATAACTGTTAATAATGTTATCTGTTAATGACGCAGGCATAATCGGTAAAATGACACCAATTACACTAATTTGCGGAACGAAAATCAGCACTCTGGTCATTTATGCACTGCGTTTTTAGTACAGTAACCAGAAATAAGAGTCAAATTACAAATTGCAAAGGAATGCATGGTGTGGTTTAGCGGTAGGCCTTGATATTTTCGTAAAATAACATCTATCGAATGTTCTAATGAAAAAATGCTTTATAATGATAATAATTAATGTTAATTAACGATTTTTTAAATCTAATAAAACGTTTGGCAAAGGTTGAAGCGTGGTGGATTATCTTTTTTCCCAATGCAACTTGAACAAAAACCTATTAGGTCTTTTGCATGGTGCGACAGTACGCAGGTGCATGACTATAGTTCACTGCTCAATTTAATGCAATGTTTCATTGTACAAAAGGCCTTCTGTTCATATATTAAATGTAAGTTATAACACACAACACATGTGATAGTACTAATTGATATTCAAAATACAATTGTCAGTAAATAATATCAAAAAAGCATAATACTTGATTCCTATTTAGTTTCTTTTACAATGCCTGTAAAAAGAATTCTCGTTTTGCAAACATAGCAAGGTTTCTAATGAAATATCAGGCCGGTCAAAATGCCGAAAATGACATGCTTTTTTCCAGGGGTTATGATGTTACTCTCTTCTTTACTCTTAATAGAATGACACAGAAAAGGTAAATCCCGAAAGAGGGATCGATCCCCCGCCCCACGTCTGGATCCTCGCACGGAAACGGCGCCTTATATCAACCAGAAGAATACCTCTTATGATCGATATCAAAATATTTTAGAACTTAACGTTGATTAAACAGTACGTTTGTTACATACAACAGTAAATTGTTAAACGTTTAAGAGCAGGAATAGCCAAGCGCGCTGTCTTACAAACAGCTCCTTTTAATTGGTACATGATCTAGTTGTGTTAAATCACTAAATTTCGCGGGAAAATGATTTTCGTTGATCACAAATACTGACCCCCACGAAAATCATCCATTCAGTAGCCCTCACACTTTAATCCACGAAACTGCCTTAAATATCTAACAAACGAAATAAAACGGCAACGAAAATTATTGATTTTTCAGAAGTTGAACTGGTTAACCATATGTGTATGGCCCGGTGGTGATATTGTTCGACTACTGAAAAGGGTGAAAATCTTTCAAGGTTGTTCCAGTTATTAGAGTTGCGAATATCTTACTGCTAAAAACCGGAATTATAGAGAAGGCATCCCCGCAAATCCAGGCTCTCCTCTACTATTGAATACCCCAGTAAAGCACTGTCAAATCAATCTTCACTGGGGTGAGTCATAAAGTCGCCCATCTGATTGGCCCCTGCATTTTATGCAGATAATAGAACTCAACTTCATTGGCTGATAGGAAATGTAAATATTATCAGTTTCTTAGTGTGTTTAAAGTTACTTGCATCAAATGCATCGAATCCAGCTGTTTGAGTTCAACACAATATGCATATATACTACACGCTGACGCGCGGAGTAATACAGTAATTCGGCCAATAAATCATATGTAACGTGTTAAATATAAGACAACAAGTAATGATTTTATTTAACCGAAAACAGATGCTTAAGCACATTGTCATATGGAAAATAGCAAAATGTTATAACATCTACAGTTTAACAGTTGATTTTCATGTAACAAAATGGCCACCTGGGTCTGGTGCTATTAAATGGCTATATATGTTATATGCTAATGTCATTATACTAAATATATAAAAAAAATCCTTAAATGCTGCATTTATGCCGCACGGAATTTAATAATTAATATAACCACAGGCTTATAGCCCAGAAAATTGATTCCCAAATACTCTTTCTATTATTTATTGGGAAAAAAACGTTCCGTTCGGAGTCTAAAAGTGTTTTACGCAGAGAAATGATAATGATGAAGACGTAAAAGGGTTGGTTTGTTTTCGGTTATTTTCATCAGTTTTGAGTACCATACACAATATTGGATTTGTTTTAACAGATGATAAATACTACAACTTACGTTTTTGATTCTTTTTTTTTTATTTTACAGTTGATATGTGACGTGCAAGGGAGATTTGGTGGTTAATCGCTGCAACAAGTACATCCGGAAACGCCTAACCAGGTTTTAAAGTACATCAAGGCCCCACTAGGTCTGGAAATAAAACCTGACCTTTTTCATATTTAGATTGTGCTGTATGGTTTAAGTATGAACAAATGTATACTATCAAGCCCAGAATACAAAATTTGACATAGAATAAAAAAAAGATCATATAGAAAATGGATATAGAATAAAAGGGTTTGACCTCCTTAATCGTCTAATAAAATTTATACGATAACATATAAAATTTACAATTTGTCTCGTACGCAGTACAGCTTTGCCTTTGACATCGTATATTGGAACCGCCTCCCGTTTGATTGACAATACACGACACTGCTGAAATTTTAAATAACACTTACAAAATGGTGAATACGCCATGTTGGGGAAATTTTCACGTGGTACAGCACGCAACTGCTTCGGGGATACCGTATTCTATATTTATACGAAAAATAGCATTTTCCCGTGCAATTTGACCTTCACCTGCCAAGTATTTTGTCAGGAAACAAAGGCTTCGCCAATATGACCGATATGTATTAATTTAATAAATTATAAATGAAGATGTTAATTACAAAGCATTTTGGGTTGGCGCGGGTTAGAGATTATACTAGATTCTTTTATTTGGTTCGAGCTGCAGCAAATGTTTTCGGAAGATAATTTATTTCAAACCCACCGCCTCCCCTTGCTCCTACCAGATCCGGATATATTTGATTTGCATTACGTTAGTATAGATGGTTAAAATTATCTGCTTATTTGACGGCCTTTGGTGCTATGACATGCGGATGCCGGGAATTAAGTGTGTAACATAAACGGCATATTTTTGTGTTCGCCACCTTATTTGCATATGAAAGATGATCATATTTACTCTTCTATGTATTTTCGATTTTAAATTTTTTTTGAACGTCATTTTAATAAAATGACTAATTATCATCTAGTCATGTCTTCACAGTATTTATTTAAATCCTATGCAAAATTAACCGAGCTGCGGAAAATCTGAACTAGACCATATATTACGCTCTCCATGTAGGAAGCATAAATTTCTTTTTATCTTCGGAAAGCCTTAGCAGACTAGTTCTTTTTTTCTTTTATCGTATTGGCTAGCAATAATTTTCTGATTATTATAGTCATATTTAAAACGTTACGGTTAACGAATTCCCACGTTTGGGTCCTGTTTTTGCTGAAAGAGACAGCATCGGAAGGGGCAGTTGTTGGATACAAGGGAGTCAGGGCACATTTTGCGAATAGACCCTTAGATCTTCTACGTGTCCGGTGTATAGCACTTATAAACGGGAGACGAGTTCCTTGGTATACTCCTATTTATTAAAGGTATGGGAAACAACGGCCACTGAAATTCAGCCATGATTCATAAAATCATTTTTGAAATTTATGGGAGAATACAATCTGTAAATTAAAGACGCAATATTTATAGATTAACTCCCTTGAATTTTTTCATGGATTGGATAACTTATCCAAGAGAATTTATTTAAAAATCACGATGTTTAATCTCCCTCTCTCTCTCAACACACACACACACACACACACACACACACACATTGATCCATATACAGTAACTAAATTGTGCATGGTTGGGTGAATCTAATAAACTCTAGATGTTTGTTTTGTGTAAATTAATAAAATAATCAAAGCATTGAGTGCACTGTCAGAAGCGAAAGTTTCAAGACTGGTACAAAGTACTTATCGATAGTATAAGCCAATGTAATGAATACAGTGAATATACTGACAACGTGGTTCTGCATCAAGTATATGAATGTTCTTCCTTTTGTCAGGATCGATGTGTTTATATGTTGAATATTGTAAATCTTGATGCAGAGCTTGCATGTATGCTTTGTTCACTGAAAAAACATCATTTCTTTTATACTCTTTTAGGTGCCAGAAGTTTCATTGTTTTAGCTGATGACAAGCGTACTGACTTTCTGCGGCTCTCGTATTTATTTTTATACAAGTGTCTGAGTCGGACAATATAATATTAAGTTTGTCATAAAAGGTCAAATTTATTGACTTTATGTACTGTACGAGTTGAATTCTATGCTGAAAATAGGTATGTAAAATAAGTAATATACTTAGTCTGTCGTGAATAGTCAAATTTATTGACTTTATGCACGTACGAGTTGAATACTACTTAATCTGCTGAAAATAGATATGTAAAATATATAATATACTTATTCTTCTTGTTTACATGTATGTATAAAGTATGCATATAATATTAATATATAATGCATGAATATACATACATATCTTTCTCTCTTTCTACCTCTCTTTTGATCTTACTCATTATGCATTTATTTGCCTGATTTTTTCCTTCTCTCTTTGTACATGTTTATGCATATCATCATACAATGGTGGAAATAAAGATGTTGATTGATTCAATACCTTTAATACTTCATGAATTTGCTGCAGACAGAAATATTTTAATAGAAAAGCAAGAAAATGTTACAATATGAAGTTATTGTTCTCTGTCACATTACATACTTCCAGCTGGCTTGCGGTAGGTCGGTGGTTCTACCCGGGTACCTATGTGTACTCGGGGTCTTCCTCCACCTGTAATTAGCTGGACGTCGCAAAATGATTGAAATACTATCGCAATGACGGTAAACCCCAATACAACAACAACAACAAAAAGAATGATATTCATGCCTTCAATAGTTTTTCAAATATGTTCTAGAAAAACATAATTTCACCATATAAGTAAGTAATAGAGATGAAGCAACGCAGAATTATGTTTTTGGTAAGTAAAATTTGACCATTGTATAAAGTATAAAGTCAATCCCTAAAGTACTTTATGAGTTGCGACATACAGATGCGACTAGAGACAATCATTTGAGACTCAAGCAAGAAAAGATTAAAACAAAATATTTCAATTGACTGCTTACGTTAAACATACTGTCCCCCTTCATTTCTACTGTTTTGACCTTATAAGAAAAATCGACATCTCTATAAATATTTTAAAATAATGGAAGTATAAAAACTAGAATTGAAAAATTCTAAATATATAACCCAAGAATATAAAAAAAGTATTACAAAAAAAAAAAAAAAAAAAAAAAAAAAAAACGATCTCAGCTGGACTAGAACTCACGATCCCTTGCAAGAATTGAGATAATTCTGCAGCCGCAAATTTATGGTGCAAATTAGGTTATTTATGAACGAAACGGCGGATGAACACTAAATTATGAACTTGATTCGTTTACAGTTTTATTTACACAGAAATTGTGATTATACCCAAAACTGCAATGTTGACAGCTACAACCTGAAGCTTTCGCTTTAAAAACCATGCATTCGAGATTTTTTTCTTCAACAGCATTACATGCTATACATTTGCTTTCATTGAAGGGAAGGCTTGCTACATTTTCAGCATTTTCTACTAGTCTCAAAACTTTTCGAACAACCCTCATAATGATTTTGACAAAGCATTTTAAATAAGATGCAGACATATTTAGTAAACAAAGGCTACGTATAAGGATTGCAAAGTTTTTTGTTTTTTTTTGTTGTTGTTGTTGTTGTTTTCAAATGACTTATGCCCCTTGATGAGAATGTAGACATTGTGATAGTGAACAAGTATATGAAGGTTAATGACAGACGGTTTAATAGTTTAGACGTTATGGCCAAGATTTCTTTTTTCACGACGACGACGCCAACGACGTGCGTCGACTTCACCATAGTGATAACAATACCTCAATTTTTTTCTTTGAAAAACATACGACCTAATAAAACTTTAACTCGTGTTTAAATCTGTCCTTGTATAAACTGCTCTTAAAAGAATTGTATAATATATTTATTATCCTATGATTGAATATTTGCGTTGTTTGAACATACTTCGAAACATGTCTTTTTTTTTTTTTTTTTTTTTTTTTTTTTTTTTTAGTTTAACGTTTTATTGTCCCCGTCACATAGGTAAATAGAAAAAATGTCAATTTTTCCAACACATTAAGCTAGTCAAACATCAAAATACCCATTCCATATAAAACATCCTTGACAAGTGTTACCAATGATACTTCAAGGGGGAAAGGCTCGGCATTCCTCATGAAAACATTATACGAGTAAAATAGCATACTGTATGATTTCACTTTCGAACAGTATTTGATTTATATAATCTATCATAACTGCAATCTAACTAGCACCTTATCCACAAAATCATTTTCTGTACTTTATTTAGCGTTTAAAGAACGCTAACAAAAGGTAGTATGTATACATTCTATGTTTCATGCTGAATAAAAAACCCAAACTTCACACGCATAATTCAATACTGGGAGTATTAACTCATCAAATAACCTAAGTCTAACATATGTAAAGTTACGTTAGTATTTGACAAACGTTTATTTGTTTCTACGCTTTTTTCGATTATGCTCAATGAACCTGTTTGGGAAAATAAAACTTCCTAATTATGAGAAATGGTCAAATGTTTCCATTACTGGTTACATGTCCGATATCTTGCGTACAACTACGATAAAATATATCAGGTATATACTATACATTTTCATAGATGCTGGAATATATATATATTCCGACATTTATTATTGACATTTTCAAATAGTATTAATCCCTAAATAGTAAAATGATCATTGAAATATACATTGAAATAAGGCGGCCATCTTGAACACGTTTGTATTTCTAAACAGACATTCATAATTATGCAAATTTAGGTAACATTGTTAAACAAACAAACTGGACGGCTTGCTCACTGAAATGATCTAGATCTTTTTTTTTATGAACGGGGCCCATCCTTTTGCTGATCAAGTGATTACATGCAGAATGTATCACACCATCCTAGTACACATGCGTGTGATGACTTTATGACGTTGGTTCCATGAATGTTAAGAGCCCGATGCTTTCTCACTTTTCTTCGATAATAATAAAGCCCTAATTAATACCATTAATTATTTTTCACACGTTGGTTTCAGGTGGTTCAAGTTTCCGATTCTCTCTCACTTTATCTTCAGTTACAAACATTCTTAATTAATTAACAAATTTATTACCATTACATGCGAGTGCCAGGTGGGTTATGGATCCTATACATTCTCCCCTGTCATGGCAAGGCCCTAATTATATTTATCACATGTATTTGATACTTTATGTGTAGATCCAATGTAATGAGTGCTGAAATATATCTTCATTAATTAATGGTACGTGTATTTATACCCGATGAAAATACGATGAAAAACACGCTTGTTAAGTCTATTTATGATATTATGAGGCAAGATGTTGATAACAATAACTCGTATAATGGTAAAAACTGGGCATATCAAATAAAAATAACACTTAATGAACATGGTCTACAACATTTGTGGTTATACCAGAATGAATGGGAATTAAATTTAGGAAATATTAAAAATAAATATTAATGTTAAAAATATTAATTAATTTAGAATAGCCTTAACAAAATTTAGAATATCTTCGCACGACCTAGCAATAGAAAAAGGCAGACATGATGGAATTGCGAGAGAAGACAGAAAATGCAACGAAATGTAATATGAATATAATAGAAAACGAATATCATTTTTTACAATATGTCCAAAATATTATGAAATTAGAAAAAAATACTTAAAATATTTTTCACGGAATTCGTAATGTTATAATTAATAATATCCGTAGTAAGTAGTATAAGATGTTTATTCATGATTTATTTTTATGATTTACACAAATATGAAATTCTTTAAAAACGCTTGTGTGATCTGTAGAAAATATAAAGCTTTGTATTCATACTTTGGTTTTTTTGACAAATAATTACGCATGGAACATTTGTTATGTATTACCTTCATTTTAATGTACATCTATAAAACTAACCAGCGCTACATTATCATACGCTAACTTCTCTGATAAGCATCTAGTTGTTTTATTTTACTTGTGAAAAATTTCGACTACCTCACCTTATTGTAAAATGTATTATGTATTGGCTATAAATGTGTATTGTACAATTTTATGCCAAATGAAGAATATGTTATGTTATATGTTATGTTATATGTTATGTTATAAATACAATGTGACATAAACGCACTGAAAAAGCGGCATTATACATGTATATGAAATGTCACGAATGTACATACGAACATATACGCTCGTACAATACTGAGTTAGTGATTGTATGTCGACCTTGGTTATATTATACTGTGAGATCATAAATTTCGCGGAACACTAATTTTCGTCGATTGTATCATCACGAATATGAATCCCCACGAAAATTTATCTCTAATATAGACCTCACTTTTTCTAGAGCATAGATCCACGAAAAATATACCAACAAAATTCCTTTTGGTACATAATCAACGAAATTTAATGTCAACGAAAATTAAGGATTTTACAGTAGTACATGATATTCATATTTTCATACTCTTGCTCTTTTAGTGCTGTGCAAGAGAATAGGAAGATTTCAAATTCCAACGCAGTGGCTTGGCTCCGCTTGGCTTCGCATATATCACTGCCATAATGAGTTTAGGATAGCTCGATTTCAGCTGTTTGCAATTTAATTTAATTTTTTTTTTTTTATCACATGTTTGGATTATTTTATTATGTTATAGAAATAATGAAGACAAAATTAGGAAAAAAATACGTACGCATCCAAACATAGGATAAAATTAAAAAATAAAATTAAATTGCAAACAGCTGAAATCGAGCTATCCTAAACACATAATGGCAGTGATCGATGCGAAGCCAAGCGGAGTCAAGCCACTGCGTTGAAGTTTGGAAGTAATTGATTCCAGCTCTTCTGTTATGAAGGTATAATAAGTGTTAAGCCCGACACTATGTAAATGGGCCCCTGGTCAATCCAAAGACATATTAAATAGAGACAGGAAACTCCTGTAAAAAAAAGCCAGTGGAAAATATTGTTTAGGCATACAGCAAATGGTATTGTAATATTCTTTTGTAAAATTCAATTTACTTTCACATATCTTCAATAGAAAAGGAGATATATGAAAACGTGACTTTGCAAGAATTAGACAATTTGTTACGTGCATTTGTGAGATTTACACTAGATGATCCATATATAACAAAATTAAGTCGGCTGATTTCAAATTACCGGCAAAATAAATAAAACAAACATGCAAAGATACTTGCAACAAAGTATCTTGACATTAATTTGAGAGGAAAGTAAATAAACAGAACAGAACATATTTTATTTGATTTGTACATAGTACATCATCATAAATAACATCAACATTCAACATTATACAATAGTCAAGTTATTAATAAATATATCATAAATTCTTTTTCCATAACATCACGTGAACAAGTAATCAAATCGATTTTAACTAAGAGGATGAACTAAGTGTCATAAGACAAACTTATGCGTAAAGAAAATGCAGATTTCAAATATTTAGCAAGATTTAAAAGTGTATCAACATTTTTTGTTTGAAGTAATTCTAAAAATTTAAACATACTAGGTCTAACATAATAAAACTTATCAATAAATTTCTTTCTTAAATTTAGAAAACATGGGCATTTAATAATAAAGTGATATTCATCCTCAATGTCGTTACTTCTGCAAAATATACAAAATCTTTCTGAACAAGGAATTCTATTTCTACCATAGCGACCAGTTTGAATATGTAAACTATGTGATGACAATCTTAATCTACAAATATAATTTCTTAAGTCATAAGGTAAAACATTCAAATAGCTTTCATATCCAAATTCATTTTTTATATTATTATATAAAGATAAAACTTCACTCTTTTTTTTCTAAAATTTTTCCCCATTTTTATATAACATTTCTTTTACAATCATTTAATGAAACTTTGCACACAGTTTTTAATAATATATTTTCAGTATTAAACAATTTACACCAATATTTTAAAGTTCGTATATATCTAGAAATATATAATGGATAACGTCCAAGTTCCCCATACACACCAATGTTAGGGGTAGTATTTTTTACATTAAGTATTGATTTACAAAATTTTAAATGTATACGTTCTATTTCTTTTGATTTACTATATCCCCAAATTTCTGATGCGTATCCGAGTATAGAACCAACAAAAGAGTCAAATAATTGGCATAATAATTTAGGTTTTAATTTAAACTTTTTACAATTTATCAATAATACATTTAAGGCTTTTAATGCTTTTCCAACAATGTGTTCTTGATTACGTGCGAAATTCCCTGTATAATTAAAGACAGTCCCCAAATAATTAAAATCATTAACTATTTCTATTTCTTTGCCTTGAAAATCAAATTTTTCATTTTGATATAATTTACCCCATTTTCTATAGACAATAACCTTAGTTTTTTTAGTATTAACTTCCAAACTCCATTTTTTACAATAAGTATGCAAAAGGTCAAGACTTTTTTGTAGTTTTTCCGGTGAATCATCAACAATTACCATATCATCTGCAAATAATAAAAGTATTAGAACAATATCATCAATATTCAATCCAGATGAGATATCATCAAATATAAATCGTCCATTGAAAGCCAGAAGGGGCTATCAGCATATGTAAAAAGAAGGTTGATAGCCCCATCTTGCTTTCAATGGACGAAATATATATAATTTATAGTTTATTATTTGAGAAAAATAGGCGAAGCCGGACGCAGGGTTAAGGTAAAGTCACTGTAATGGTTCCGCTACGTCTTGGACCACTTAACCTCTACCAGGATACCAAATGTACCCTAATGAAACATTAGGAAGCTTGGTTATCTCCGTGAAAGGCCTTGAAGTCCGAAATGTAGCGGAACTCTTACAGTTTGTTGGATTTAACGTCCCACCGACAGTGTTTCAGTCAGTTTGTGACGATGTCTACTTGAGATAGATATAGTGCTGCCACACTGCAGTATCACGCCGTAGACATGTGGCATGATACCACACCCAGTCACATTATCCTGACACCGGGCCAACCAGTCCTGGAACTACCCTTATATGATGAGCGGGAACCACTACAGGGACTTTACCTTAGAGTGGATAATCGTGAGTATGTCTTTTGGACAGAAGCCACGGCGGCACCTTTGAAGACGGCGGTTATCAGCAAAATACTCTGCAATCATCACATAATTGTTATATTTTCTGTTTATATTAAAAACTATAAGGTAGAAATCATCTGAAATGTATCATGTATATTTAAGAATCATTTGATATACTTTTTTATATGTGGATTTGTTCTTAGCAAATCTACATATCATATATTTTTAATGGAACGTATATTAACCGGGTGATTTAAAAATACTCACGTACAGTATTCATGTATCGGTAGTGACCGCCCTTCACTAGTTTAAAGTTTAATAATATTTTATTTCATATATATGTGTGCCCTTCACTACTCGTATATTGCCTTATCAATCATTTTTAGAATGCGTTATACTTATTTTTTCTTCAAATTACAGCATATTATAAAGCATTCCATGAAATGCTATATAAGTAATCCTCTCATGCATGTTGTTAATTTGTTGTATACTTTACCAAAAAGTAGGACAGTCATACGTTTTTTAAACTGAATTTATTCGAAAAACAATACAAAGTCGATAGAAATTTACATCTCAACTCATTTAATGCAAACTAAAAAGTATTCCATCAATCAATTCAAATTGAAAGAAAAGTCCTTTGCACCCACCCACACACACACACACACACACAATAAAGTCATTATTAGGTTCTGAATGGTTCAAAATACGAGTACATATAGGCCATAGGACCTGCTGTTTTGATTAAGAATTGTGGTTTTCCGCCAACTTCCAGGTTTCTCCGTATAAATTTCGGCAGTGTGTTGAGTCAAACACATAGTTCTCATATGACGATAAGATACTTTTTAGCAGCTATTATGTGAGGTACAAGTTAAAACAGGCCGAAAGCTGAGGTCCTTACTGTTTATAAATCACAATTCCGTCAATCTTACTGAAATCTATGTCAAATTGAACAACTTTAACAAATAGTTTTGAATATAAAAATGAAATTTTGAACAATTTATAGATAAAAACGTTATTGCCAATGAAATGAACACTGGCCATTTTGTGTATGGATGAAGCCATACCTTTCTTGCTTAAATGTGAGTTTATCCTAATTTTATTTATTTATTTATTTGCGTACACAATGGACATGTATTCAAATTAGAAATATTATTTCCTAGAAGTTCGAATTGCATGAGCTTTTAATGGTGTTTATAATTTGATTTTTTTTAACAGAAATAATGAAAACGCATCAAATTTCTGCTCCTATATACTATAAAATATAATAATCATAATATCAATACTTGAATTTACAAATCAAAATAGCCGCCAAGACTAGGTATATTCAATGATGCGGAAACTATGTACTTGTTCATGATTATCGCCGGACCAGGGCGGTGATATTATACTATCGAGCAAGAAAGCAACCTTTTACTCCCGCACCGCTGACGTAATAGTGAAGCAGGTTCCTTCTCAATCGGTTGCAAAAAGATCAACAGATCAAATGACCGGGAACAAGCTTTGAAAAACGGGAAATCTGGACTGGTTTATAGGCTACCGGAAGTACATGTTGCAAGACGAAGCTAGACTGGTAGGCGCATAATTGGGCAGATTCGATTGGAGTACCCCCACTCGATAGTCTGGTTCCCGGCGTACTATCCTACGTAATAGTACGTCATATAACATAGTGTCAGAGGCAGATAATCTAGGCTAGCCCAGGCCCGGATTCACCGGGGGGGCCCAGGGGGCCTTGCCCCCCCCCCCCCCCCCCCAGCTGCCCTGGTTATACATTTTTTTCTAGGCTATAAAATCCATTGATTACATAATGTCTGAGCTGTCTAGAGGAAATCCCCATTGTTGGCCCCCATACTGAACCAACCGCATAACCACCTGACCAGCCAGACTCCTATTGTCTTATGGCCCCCTGCTGTTAATGTGTAGGTAATCCGAATCGGCAGTCATCCATGACTTAGTGATAAGCATGTGTTTAAGGTACTGTGTATGCAAATTGATTGACACGTTCACTGATTCAGACTATTGTCGAGTGATACCTAAGGACATCTCGTCTGCCGAGCGATCTAATGATTGAAGAAAAATAGGCAATTACAAAACCTTTATATCAGTAAAACTATTCTAGACAGGTGATGTTTAGGAAATAGCATAAAAATCGATTAGTATAAAATTAGCCACTAAAAACAACTAAGTTGGACATTAAAATGTAATTGCTATCGAAATATTTTCACTAGAGCCCAAAGAAATTATTGATTTAACAAATAACTTTGACTAAATCTAATCATCGAAATTTTAAATTCACTTTTCTCTACATCTATAAAATTTTAAATCTTGAATTAAAAGCGGGCAATTTAACTGCCAGGTTGATGAACTTTCAGGTATGAAAAATTGCCGATTTTGTTTTGGAAAAAAAATTAAAAAGCTATTCTGCGGGGAAGATGCATACCTATCGCTAGCCATGTAAATTAAACTTTATCAGAAATGGGTTGTGTTTCTAAATGTCATCAGCTATACTATTTTCACATAACTTGTGAGTATTATTTTAACGAAGCAGTTAAATTCTTCTTAACTAACTCTCTCAATATATAAATACAAAAAGTAGGTCTAAACATCATCATGTTCACTTTTCTTATTATTTACGAATATAATAATAATAATTATTATAAAAAAATGTGTATTTTAGATTTATGAATATAATTAAGAAATGAAAGAAATTGAAAATTGTTAACTGCCATATTTTTGGACAATGTATATGTAGATTATGATTACTAATTCAAATCAAATCCAGGAAATCATTTATTGTTCAATGTTACTGATAAGTCAATGAATACTAATGCACAGAATACACAATTTATGTGCAAAATAAAACGGATATTAAAGATTTTATATTAAATATCAACATCTATTGTTTGTTTTGTCACTGATTAAACACTTAGAAAACCCAAAATTTTTCAACTAAAACTAAAAATGTACAAATTTTTTTTTAAAAAAATGACACACAAAAGGGGCCCACACCTACCCTATAACGTGTGCCTGATTTTTTTTCTGAGAATTTCTGTGTGAAGACTGCTTCCAGATCGACAATTTGACAGCCAATATCATTAAGGTCGAACTCGAACCTATTCCCTTCCACAATTTTGACAAAATGATTATGTTTAACGTGAAAATTGATTTTTTTCTCAGTCTTTGACAAAACTGTCTTTTGCACTGTTGAGTCAAAAACTAATGATCACAAGTCAATTTTTGTGGGGGTTCAGGAAACCCTTATTATATATTTTATGCCAGTTTGTGAATGAAAATACAAGATAAGCCCGTATTTCTTACCCGGAAGAAGTAATGCCCTTTCAGTAATATCAGTGTCCCCCCCCCCCCCCCCCACCCCCCGTTATTTTTATTTTATTTATTTTTGATCGGGGCCTGTAAATGCAGTTGTAATCAAATTTTTACGATTGCACAGCAGTTATTCAATAACATGACTTTGCGCCGGTAAAAGATAACATTATATCGCTCAATGCTTAAGGCTCGGTCCCACTTGGCATTTTGTTTTGCCTCGGGGATGGGATGCATACGCACTCCCGATGGAAATAGTGTCGCGAGCCATGTGGAGTCATCGGGAGGCCTCGGGTGTACTGCAAAAAAAATTCATTGAAATTTTCCCGATGTGTTCTCGATGTTTTATCGGGAAAACAAGCCGGGGAAATATCCGCAGAGAAGCTCCGGTCAGCATTCACGGAGCTTCCGCGAATTTTTTTCCTCCGATGAATCCCCGATGCGTCTGTGATGTCTCGCCGAAGTATCAGGGGGGCATTCGGGGATATTAGGCGGCCTTTCTGTGACACATTCCCGATATTAAAAAAAAAAAAAAAAAAAAAAAAAGAAATAATGACAAGGGTTGAAAAGCGCACCCAGAAATTAGTTTCTGTTTTGGCCAGTCTTAGACTGAGACGGTCAAAAAGGCCATTGGACATTGCTTAGGGCATCCCCTTAAACCCCCCAAAAGTCTTCTCTTGACTTGACCATCAAATTTTCATACTCTCAATAATCTTCCTCGAGACACGTAGGATGGTTCGCAAGATCCCCTAATCTACGGGGATATTCCCCCGATGATGTTACAAACTCAGTGAAACTCCGGGGCACCTTCGCCGATCATCGGAGGAGGTCCCCCGGTGCTTTTCCGAACATCGGGACTCAAGGCTTTTGTGTCATAGCCGAAACAACAGTGAATGTTCAACGGACCAATCCCGAAGCCTAATAATTGTCATTTTTTCAACGGACTACTCAGTCTTTTTTTGGCTCAAACATCGAGAGCCATCGGTAGAAAAAAAATTCATTTATTTCCACATCACCGATTATTTTTTTCCCAAGTAGGACCTAGGCCTTCAAGTTTCAAATATATCGGATTTAAAAACAAAAATAACAACAACAACAACAACAACAACAAAAACCTTCACTATTATCCCCAGATACCCTTCAGAATGCATCTCCATCACACTAAAAACTTTTTTTCCGGGGGAGCCCCGAACCCCCCTACCACTCCTATCACATTCGGATTTTGGCCCCCCCCCCCCCCCAGCAGAAAATTTCTGGATCCGGGCCTGCTAGCCCCTTATCGATGCTGAACCAAACATGCTATGAAACTCTCCTTCAACTGCTTCGACATATAATTTCCCTTTACGTAACAGTGCAACTTGATGTTCCCTTGGCTAACGGCGATTTTTAGCATTTTTTGAAATGCTAATACTTGTATCGTGCTTCTGTTCTGAATAGAACCGAGTAATAAAGTTATAAACTGTAGTCCTAGTTCAACCAGCAAGTCATATGTATTAAACATCCATATCCTATGTTCTGATCATTAAAGTGTACATACACGACAACAAAGAAAATAGTACAGGGAATAAACTCAATATTCGTCTTGGGGGTGCCGTGTCAGTAATGTATTTATCAATGCATATCTCATAACCATAACTGTTGCCATCATCTAAAGCTGCTCGTTTGTTGAATGCGTTCGGATCTACTCGCTTGATCTCGGCATTGTGAATCTGGTATTCGGTTTCGTTCAGGTATACCTTTACGCAAAATAATTCTTGCACGATGATGTCAGTCACATCAAGTGGACAATTACCATTATTCGTTGACATACTGTAAACAACTTGGTCCGTCGATGTTGTTATGTTGTCTTCACCAAACCACAACCTAGAGATGAACGGTGGACCAAGGCTTCCGAATGGATTGATTTTGTTTTGTTTCAGGAAACTGATTCGGGTTGAGACATATTTCAGGGAACATTGTGTGGATAGTTTGTAATGCAGTGATGCCACGTACGTAGGAATGCTTGTTCCGTTTCTGACTATGACATACTTGAAACACTTTTTGCATCGACTTAATTTTGTTGCTTTGTCCATAAATTTTAGCATAGAAACGATGCCTTCTAAATCCAAAGCGCCGTTTGTTTCAACGAGGAAGCTTAAAGCAAAGGACAGTCCATCTAGTTGATTGTATATAGGAACGCATTTACTGTCGATCACTGTGGACAGTGGAGGACATCGAATGATCCTGCATTTATCCTGAAACAAGTGTATATGATGACATTGAGGTATTCAATCCATCATTAAATTGTGATCATGGTCCATCAAGTGGTCATGTGAATTTTATAATAATACAAGTGATCAAACGAGCCTATAACTCCAAGGCAGTGGATGCATACATCTGCACTTATGTCATTTTAAGCATTTAATGAAGGATGGATTACCTTAAATTTTTATTATACCATGAAGTTGTGAAGTCATGTGCAAAGTTCAATATTAAGTCATCTATTTTAGTGCATCTTTAGAGAGGTGTGTGTGTGTGTGTGTGTGTGTGTGTGTGATAAACAAATAGCATGATGCCAATGTGTTGTTGTCAAACTTTAGTCTTACTATTTTGAAAATGAACCAACCAGTCGTGGAACTATCCTTAAGATAACCTTTACGACTTTGATATTTCACGACCGTGATGAAACCCAAGACCTTCAGATTACGGAAAGAGTCAGCCACTAGGAGGAAATATAGTTTACCCCTTAACCTGCTGAATTTATCAAATGGACTTTGCCGGAATTCTGTTTTGGAACTGTCCATTATCAGTTTTAGGGTAACAAGATGAAAACTTGTAGTTGGTCAGCCAACAGTAAAAAGGTGGCAAAGGTTAGCACTTACGGTTCCAGCAGGGTAAGGGTTAACAGTTAAAGGCCCATTATTCTTCCTAAACGATTGGATATTTCTCGAACAGAAACGCTAACTATGTGCTACTGATCTGTTTAGAGATGATATCTGTACATACCCAATGACGAAAACATAACTACAATGCATGAATAAAAATATTGTTTTACTTAAGACCATTCCATTGTTTACAAAAATACCTAATTTCTTCGTCAATTTTCTGGCGTTTTCCAAGGACCTTCCGTAAGTTTCCGTTAGCGAATCTTTAATTGATGACGTAAAAGATAAACAATTATGATTCGGCGACTGTTTTTCAAATTCAAATTATTTCCGATTACAGACCGTCTTCGAGGAGATTCGTAAATGCAAAATGTAAACAATGAGAGTATTGTGACATTCATTCAAAATACTAAATTGCGAAATTTGATTTACATTTTCAATGAGTTTTACTGTTATTTTACAGCAGATATTTGTACATTATGTACCATTTATGTTAGTCCACAAAATATAAATGATATTTTATATTTTCTTTTTCATGGAAATTATATCGTGAAATATAATGGGCCTTTAAACAGAAAATATACTTACAAAATATGGGTCATACATGTCGTCAGGCCCACACAACTCTTCTACAACATTGTTCGACGGTGTCATTTCTTTTGGCCAAAATGCTTCTGTATTTAATGTTACTGTGAACGGATACATGTGAAAATCTTTTATATTTGTGTGCATGTCTTCAGTGGAGCACTTGAAAAAATCAAAACTCATATTTGAACACAAAAAACAGTACACGTTCTTGTAAATATGTAACCGCTTAGTAAATTCTGTCGGAAAATAATACTGTAATTCAAAATCATCACAAGCCTTTCTCAATTCCGCATACTCCATAGTCTCCTCGGAATTGTGCAGGACAGGATGATCGATCTGTTTTCAAACACAGGGATCGAATTGGAATGTCCGGGGCTTCAGGCCAAATCTGGCAACTGGTTTTCCAGTGATTCTTGAATTGTGATACCGACAAAAGCGTGTCTTTAAGCTGTTTTAAATTAATGCAACGTGTTTTTATTGTCCATTCCGTAAGATTAGTTTCATTGTGACATTTGGCGCAGTGCTTGTTCCTAAACACTTGGCCTCGACTGTTTGAAACTGCAGCTACCGAGTCAAAGTCGTCCATGTCGATTTCTAGACACGCTTGAATTATGTCAGTGTCTGAAAAGTCAAGAGGACAATCGTCAATCCAACGATATGACTTAAAACCTGTAGACACGTCTACTAAATAACCGTTTGAATAGACCATGGCTTTACAATCGGGCGATTGTTTGTTGTTCTTCTCGTGGTCAGGACAGCAGTCTCCAAACAGGTGACAGTCATCTGAACAAGAACACTGCTGACAGCAAGACGCGGGTTCTTCGCCAGGCTCTTGACTCATCGAAGCATTTCTAGTACAAAAGTTGTTTAACGGACACAGGTCCGTCAAAGCCGGAATAAGCTTGTTTTCGAAGAGCTTCGCCGTGGAAAAGGCTTCTCCATTTGAAGGTGCAGGTAAAATCAGAACAACGATGCATTTTAAAAGCAATGTGTTTACAGACATCTCGGATATAATGTACAGAAGAAGCAGTGGGTTTTGAATGTTCTCTTATATAGGAAAGAGTCGCGAAATATGATTACACGGATCGATAATTACTAATTAGCGGCTTCTCTGGATGGCATATCTACTATAATTCTGAAAATTAGATAAGTATCAAATAGAGTATCACTCCAAATAACATGGTGTCAACTAAAATACATTTCATGGACGATGTTGATATATAGTGTAGAGTTTCAGCATCAATATCTGCCAAAGTCACAGAGTTTTGCTGTCGAGAGGTGTTTTTGTAGAGATATTAAGGTCAATTATACCATCAACTCTCTCCCCCCCCCCCAAAAAAAAAAGCAAAACAAAAAAGAACAAAAGAAACAACAACTGACATCTACCTATGTGTACACAATACAGTCATTAACCAAGTTGAGTTTTCGGATAAAACGTTAAAGATTTATTAAATATAAAAAATATATTAGTCCTAACTTTTAAATCATACATGGGGTCGTTGGAAGGAAGGAATGTCGTTGAAAAAAACGTAACGTTATGTAGGTCGTTTATAAAGCCATTCTCATAAAAGCCAAGATAGGATCCATATTTTTATGTTATTTCATTGTGCCAACTTTTGTTTCAGTAGCATTTTGCAAGCATGTAGTAAAACAAATAGGATATTGATCGCTTATTCCAACAGGAGCTACAAAACATTTAACCACAGTTGGGGTGTATAAGGCATGATAAAAAAGTTACTTGTTTCCACTAACTCGACCGTACCGACCTTTTTTTTTTCGTAGCATTCGGGATATAACGGTTCCAACACGCTGTTTTTCGTCAATTCCTCTAAAACAATAATGTAAAAATAGAAAAAAGTTAGATCTAAAAATAAAAAATAGATATTAATGGAAACAAGCAACTTATTTTTTACGCCTAAGTGGTCTATAACAATGGCTGACGATTTTATAACGCGGGTTTTGACATAAATCAAGATTTATTATACACTGTTTCCAGGCTTGAGCTGTATCAGTCCTCAAGTACAGTTGAACCTGTATTTAGCGGTCACCTGTATTAAGCGGCCAATCTGTATTTAGCGGTCTGTTCAATATTACCACACTAGCGTTTTGTTTTATGTTTAACCTTCATATAGCGGTCACCTCTGTTAAGCGGTAAGTTTCTCTTGTTCTTTTGAATGATCGTTTAAGACAGGTTTGACTGTATATTCATTTCGAGATTGCAAGGACACATAGCCGCCCACGGTGGCCGGTAAACAGAGCATATAATTTGCACTCATATGCACTCAGAATCTTCAGTTTCCAAATCAAGTCTACGGATATAATATAAAAGGTTTGCTAAATATCCACCTTTTCCATATTCAAACGCAAACTCCACGCAGTAGTTAGCTCCCCTTACAGTTTGTAGATAACCACTGCCACCACAAGTAAAAATTAACAGAATTTAGCTAAAATACGTTTGTATAATGTCACCGTGGCATTTGGTAGAGCGTGGGACTAATAGGCCAAAGGTCTCGAGTTCGGTCCCCAGTCACCGTATTTTTACATTACATTATTTACTTACATTTTTTCACCGACTAGCATATTTACACTATCTGCCCAATTAACCTCTCTATTTGATTCAATTAAATGATTCTTTAAGCTGGATTGTACTGTATTTTTTTATAATTTGACAGCCTGTTTATTGTTTTTGTATATACATTACAGTATAATAAAATTACTTACTGCATATTTTAAATGTAACATTTTTATTTGAAGTTGCGATGTTTAGTTGTGAATGTGCAAACTATATTTAGTGATAAATTTAATGGATATTTTGATATCCCTGAAAGAATTGATGAATCAACTTAGTTCGATCTTTTATAGAGTATTTTTGCACGTATGGGTTTTATTCACATTAAAACGGGTAAAAGGACAAAGACCTTGAACAGTTTATGTGACGTTCAGAGCTTTCGAAAGTTGCGCAAAGGAAAATTTGGAAATAAAAAAAAAAATTATATGTCGGTCGGCTTTGTTTGTGGGCCCGCCGCGATACTCCGTTTCACAGATCTTCTTGTTATAAATATAGCAAATCTTCTTGTTATAAATATAGCAAATACATCAGAGAGGACTCTATCGCGTATTTATATTAAGCATCTGCAGTGCATAGCCGATGTTTTCCTAATGCTCTGTATATTTTTTGAAAGTCAGTGTTTTCGGTGATTTGTCGCAGCTATTGTTGTTGTTGCTGCAATCAGATGTAGCTATCGCGTGCACAGGCGATAGAAATATTTCCATAGTTACCTTTATGCCATCGTAGTAGAGTGTGAGATCAAGTATGAGGAAAAACGAACAGACATGTTAAGCTGTGAACCGTGACATGCGACCTTCCTCGTTAATCCTCGTTAATGTGTCAATCGCTGCAGACGACATTTTTAAGATGGATATAGTGTTGGAATCACCGGAACGGCAACAAAAGGAAAAGACTAAATTTTCGACATTTGGACTTTATGCCGCCCTTATCGGGTACAGCCTTGGCAGTTCTGATTTTTGGCGTTTTTCTTTCTTGGTCTACAGAAATGGTGGCGGTAAGTGGCTAAGATGTTATTTCTCTAAGTATCAAGATTCGTGCTCCAGATTCTAAAGTCTAGAGTAGTTAGGCGAAAAAAGATGTTTGTTTCCACTAACATATCCGAAAAAAAATAGGGTCGGTAGGTCGACTGAATGTTTTCATTTTTAACCTTCATTTGTTTCCTATATTACCTTATTTTTTCAAAGGAAATGGCGAAAAAACTGTGTTTTGACACCGTAATTGCCCGAATGCTTCGAAAAAAAGTTTAGGTTCTGTATAAAAATAGGGTCGGTCGGTTTAGTGAAAACAAGTAATTTTTATTATTACGCCTTATTGTCAAATATTACAAATGAATTAACTTAACTCTTTCGATAGTTGGCAATCATCATTGTAATATAAAGCAATGATTATAATCACTGTAACATCTATTGTCTCATTTTTGTTATGTGCCTTAGGGCTACTAAATAGCAGACATGTGGCATGGTACCACACCCAGTCAAAGTATCCTGTCCCGTCCCGGTGGTCGTGTTGTCAGAACGTCCGGAATCAGGAGATCGTGGGTTCGATCCCCGGCGCGACATACAAATGTCGTAAAAATGGTATTCATATAGCCTCCTTGCTTGACGCTAAGCATATAAGTGTAGTCCCAGGACTGGTTGGGCCTGTGTCAGGATAATGTATCTGTGTGTGGTATCATGTCACATGTCTACGGCGTGATACTGCAGTGTGGCAGCACTATATCTGTCTCAAGTAACAGGTAACCAGGTGAAAATAAGAATAATAAAAATCCGGTAGCGTGAAATACTATTCTCCGTGGTTACGGTTTTGCTGTATAAAATATACAAAGTCACTGTATTGTTAAAGAATTATATTTCAACACAGATATCCAATAAAATAAACATACAGTATTCTGTATAAATTAAAGACGATATTTGACATCAAATACATAGAGATGGTCCAGACAGACTTCTGCACAGGACGGAGGTTAAAACTAGAATCCTCTTTTTTCTAATATTCAACCTCAACAAATATTATAACAAATTACAGAATAAACAAATATGCCAATCACACCTCAGTGGGCGGAGTTACTTGAAAGTCATAAAACTAGATGACCAGAGGTAAAATCAATGAAACCATAAGGTGTCAGACATTGAAATAGCAATAAACTAATTAGTCATGATACGTGTCAGATTTCCAAGTTATGAAAAGAATTTACATTATACTTATTCGAGAAACACAAAATTAGCGAAATATAAATAAAACTTAAGAAACATCATGTGTATGAACATAATAATGGAAATATGAAATGATTTAAATATACAAATGACACAGTCATAACATAACTTCATACATGTCAACATGAATTGTGTATAACACATAAACGGAGAGAGAGAGATGAAAGAAAAATATAGAATTGTAGCGCAAATTATTCGGCTGAATGAATTACCGCTACAATAAAACACAGTCTCTGAATGAATTAAATAATGTTGGCGGGACGTTCGACCCAATAAACACACAAGCAAACACATCATCCTGACAACGGACCAAACAGTCTTTGAATTATCCAATATAAGCTCAAATGATGGAATAAACTCCATTTCTAAGACAAAGAGGTATAAAAGTATGGAAAAGTAAAAATAAAAAAGTAAGGAAAAAGTGTGGTGAATATTCACCAAATCTATCAATCTTGTTCACTCAATTGTTATTTTGGTTGAGGGACTGACAAGCCATTTGTGTGATGATTTAACCCTTTCCCTCATATAGACTCATTTTGACGCACTCAATAGGTACCACATAAAGCCTGATCTGCAGAAAACCACAGTTAAACCTTACCAAATTTAATTACAAAATCCTCATTTCCAGACCACTGAGGAGCAGCGAACAGCATAAAACCTGATCAGCCTGCGAGTGACTCGCAGGCTGATCTGGTTTTATGCTGTTCGCATAGGTCTTTTCATGGTTTCCTCTATGAAGGAAAGAGTTAAAGTTTCAACATCCCGACCACAGCATATCGGTCATCTGAGCGCCAAGCTCATGTTTACGGCGTGAAACTTAAAAATTTTTGCTACATCTTTTATATGGGCACAAAATCAGACAAATAAACGATGTAGGTTGAAAAATGTCACACAACCATCATCTTAAAGGCATACGTGTACAACAATGCAGTTTTTTTTTCTATATAGACAAAGAAGGAAAATTAAAACTGCATGATATTATAAAGAATTACGTTAGAATTAATTTATTGGGAAAAAATGGGGGCCACCGTTCCCCTTTTTGGGTTATCTGCCCCTGAAAGTGAGTTTTTTTTTCTTTCTTTCTTTTTTTTTTTGGGGGGGGGTGTCTTTTAAGGGAAAAAAACTTTGTTTTAATTCTACCGATCAGCTGTGAACGAAATGAATTGTATAGCCTATAATAATAGGTAATATGAAACTGCTTTATAGCATATATATTAACAGTCAGGACGGCAATATAGTTGTGTCTGAATTATCTGATGTAGTCATCTTGACTGAAAAATTCTTTTTTCAGGTTGGTCGGTTTACAATATATATCATTTTTATGTGAAAGTTATTTAAGTATGCCATGGGATTATGTTTGGAAAGAATTGTATTCGCAGTGGTTTATTTATATTTGAGTGAAGCCATGTCAAAGATCCAGTGGGGGAAGGACTTCGTTCAACAACAGAACAGCCGGGCGTTCAGTATGACAAACCGTATGCAACCGTACGCTTACAGTCAGCTATGAAACTATCTCAGTGTCATAAACCACGATGTTGACATATACCCATGTACAGCGTAAGGAGCATGTATAGAGCATGGTATATGGTCCTAAGACAACTCAATAGCTGACTGTAGGCGACAGGTTGCACTGGACGCACGCCAGATATTAGGGCGCTGTGGTTCAATGGTAACATACCCAACTGCTGATCGGAGAATTACAGGTTCGAACCCTGATGGGGGTAAGAATTTTTAAGACCTTCCCAGTCGCAAAATATTGGTCGAACCTATGAACCGTCATGAGGGATTAGTTTAAGATGTAAAATAAATAAGTTTAAATTAAGTGCTGGTCGTTCCAATGAGAAACTGAGCCTTTCCAAATATATGTTTGTCATTCTTGCAATATACGAGGTCGTTCACACAATATATTAAGTCGATCCCACGGGATATTAAATCATTCCACAAGTTCCCACGAAATATCAAGTCATCCTTCGAGATACAAAGTCTTTCCTGCGAGATATTTAGTCCTTCGCACGTTCCCATAAGATAGTCATTCCACTGAGATACTAAGCCGTTGTTATGAGATATAATGTCGTTCCTACGAGATATTAAGTCGTTCCCGCGAGATATTGAATCGAACCACTAGATACTTAGCCGTTCCCGCGAGATATTAAGTCTTTCCCACGATATAATTTATCGTTTACACGATATTTTTATGTCAGTCTCACAAGGGTGTATTTAAAAAAAAAATGTAGGCAGTGACAATGCAAGCGGCTTGCCTCTTTGCCCGAACCGCGAGAATGGTGTAGTTCCGTTTGGACTTGGGATCCGGGGGAACTCCCCTGCGAAAAGATTTTATATAAAAGGTCTTAAATAGTGCATTCTTGTGAGTGTTTTGGGGGTTGCGTGTCTACATTTATGTATGGTCAGAAAATTTTAGAGGGAGCACACGTCGGATGCAACCCTTGAATCCGCCAGTGGCTAGTTGACAGGTGTCAAAGCTATTTCTAAACAGCTGGGCTAACACACTCCTCACAGTGATTACGTCATGCTGCACAACGGGAGATGGTTGATTTCAGTATATTCACTACAAAAGCGATATTATTCGTATATTTCAGGTTGGAAACATGAACCCGAGTGGAGATCTAAGCCTTCTAATGGACGGGCTGGTGTTTCTTTCGGGCCAGTCATTCCATCTTTGGCATATAAACATGCGATATTACTCGTATAAGCCCGGCCAAGTTGTACACGAGCTGACATTTTTTTTCCATCTCCACCATACATACATCGTCGAATACCCACTGTCGATCGATAGATCATCTTTAGGCCGTTGGATATCACGGTTGAATTTGGTCGTTTTAGGGTGTGTCAAATTACTCCATTTCAATGGTCGCATTACGTTTTTAAGACCAATCATAAAAGGCCGTTTTTTTACAGCTGCCGGACGCAGCAATAATTTTTATTTTTATTTGACTTTCAAGTCTCCACGCCGAAGAGTGTTTTATTCATAAGTTTTCAATGATCAAAAATTTAATCAATAACTACTGTTTTACGACGGTTTGTTTGCCTATATCCCCACGGCATGATGTCATGTAGTGAAACGGAATAAGTCAGTCGGGGGTATTCGACGATGCCATACATACTTCGAATATTACTCGTACACAGTGGTTGCAAATCTGAGTCTGTGTATAAATCTCAGCCCACTCACCTGATCTCTACCATGTATAGCCAAGATATACATCAGGTTGGAAATCTGAGCTCGGGTCGAAATCTCGGTCCACGAGGCAGACTTATGTTTCCATCGAATCTGTTTGTTTAGGGTTAACGTCTTGCCGACGGTATTTCAGTCATTTGAAAACTTAGTCTACTTGAAACAGATATTGATATGCCTTGCATATCAGTGACATTTAATACTTGAAAAACCATCATTGTGAATTAATTCTCTTATATAGACATTTAAAACATTTATCTAACTTACCTTATCATCAACTTGAACGGACATTTAATCCGTGTGTAGTGAAACTAACATGACTTTTTTTCATGTAATTGACGCGGACTGTGAGCCGGATTGTTACACCATTTATGTGTATTTCATATGTACTAAGGTCACACTTTGTTTTTCTCTGTTAATTTTCGTGCGTACCTGATTGAAATGTATATTGCATAGGATTTTTATTAGGATTCTTAAGCCATTGTATAATTGTAATATGCAATTAACACTGTTAGGATTAGGTTCTGTAAATTATTTACATACCATTTTTTGTGTTACTAGGCCTGGAATATTTGTAATATTGTAAGTCTTTAATGGCCGCCATTTTTGTTTACAGTTGTAATGACGTCATGTTCGGCCACCTTAAAGTGACGGAGTTTTCGTCATCGGTCATGTATTCTTGTCGGTCGGCCAATAAATAGTGGCCGACGGCCCCTTTTCGGCCATATGGCCACTTTCGGCCAGTTGTTACTATATAAGGGGATTCGGCCTCATTCTGGGGACAGTCTGAATTAGGTAAAGCTATGGCCTACATTCTATCGCATTTTTATTATGGATTTTTTAGTAAATAAACATTATAGGAAGTTTTAAAGATAAAAATATGATTTGTTTACTTCAAGTTAAATATATTTAGTATTTAGTATCATAATGAGTACTTACAAACATTTAAAGGTCTATTTTAAATTCTAACAACATTTGACTGTTGAAACTGTTGCTTGTATTTTAAATATGCGCGCCGATTGTAGTATCCGTTAGGTACTTTACGGTATTTATAGATCGTTTATCATAACGATAAAGGTGAACTTGTGTATTAAAGTAGTTAACGTTAACCAGCACTGTACGCGTGTGATATTGAATACTTTTCATTATGCTATGCGCAGAGTTACATTTATTATTTGTACATAAACAAAGTATCGATGGATATTTGATATTTAACTTCATTGTTTACTAAGTGTATAAAATTTATGTTTGACTTTAAAGCTGCGCAGTTGTGATGTTGATTCCCTGACAATATTAAGTTTACACTGAGCCGAGGGTCTACAGGCGGGGCGTAACAATATAGTGCTGCCACACTGCAGTTTCACGCCGTAGACATGTGACATGATACCATACTCAATTACATTATCCTGACACCGAGCCAGCCAATGCTTGAACTACCATTATATGCTGAAAGTCAAACAAAGGAGCTATACCAGTACCATTTTTTACGACTTTGGTATGTCGCGGCCGGGGATCGAACCCACGAATCCGGGGCGAACACTTTAAACACACGGCCGCCGGGACTGGTTTTTATACCATATATACCTATTATAATACGCATATAGAAGATGTTGGAAATCTGAGCCAAAATGAAAATCTCAGACGGACTGTAGTTTCCTACCGAATTTCGCACATGCGCAAAAGGACTCTTAGAGACTTCAGCACATCGTGATACCGGTTATATAGAACCTCAGCCCAGTTGCTTGATAAAAAAGCTCTGACACCTGATCTGTGGCAGAATTTTCCGACTAAAATAAACGTTTTCAATCTTAAATTTAAATCAAAAGCCAAAAATAAGCGCCTGAAAACTACAATATAGAATCTACATTTAACAATTTGTAACATACGAACGTAAACTCCAAACTTAAACTTTGAACGTAAATATGGCAGACAGAACTATACATGTAACAGTTTTAAGATTGTAATAAGCATTTTGAAATTGTAATAAGCATTTTGAAATGTAAAAAGCATGGTAAAATTGTAATAAACATTATGAAACATCAATTAGGAAAATATATCCCCTCCCATAAAATAATGCTTGCAATTTTTACTATTATGTGATTTTAAAATAATGCTAGAAAACGTATTTGTCATCAAATTTGGGAGAAGTAATGTATTAAACAGTGAAATAAAAGAAAGAAAGGGACAAAAATATAATATAAAAGAAACATTAAAAACATTCCGTCTCGGAGCACTTAGTTGACGAGCCATTCATCAGCTGTTACTATAAATAGATTTTCTTAGCTATCTTATACGACTTCGAGGGACGAGTTTACTACCAAGATTAACTACGTTTTCTAAAGACTGACAGTTGATTACTTTTTCAAATTGGTTGTTTTTATGTTTGAATTTTACAACTGGATGGGTTTTTTTATATTTAGAAAAGGTAGATTAAATTGTTTTTGGCCAATTGACACTCATGCAGAAAGATATGCTCCCTGAACCTCCCACTTTATGATGGAATATCCTAAAATAGTTTATGCAAACTAATGAAACGAATGCTTTTTGGAACTATTCGTTTACTGATCAAGATTCGATTGATTCAAAAATAGGTCAAAATCCGTTTTATACAGAAAATACTTTAATTATGTCTACGGTAACATATTGGTTAAGTTTATTGGACAGGATTGCTTGCAACGCTTTTCTATGGTAGCACATATTTCTGCATTGGGCAACATTTCGGGGCTATATTTAGACATCTACCGGTATATTTTAGGTTTCATTCCTTTTCACTACCGCCTCGGGTGCGGGAGGTCGTGGGTTCAATCCACTTTTAAGTGACAACCGCTGCCCTGAAGAGGTCAGGATTAATCTGTTTATTTAAGGGTAAATATTTCCAGTACTCTCAATATTTTATACTTGTACCATGCATCATCACAAAATGAGCAAAATTCATCTCCACTTGGAGAGTTATCAATCTGCTAGAATTATCCCCCAGCAACCTGACCTTTGTTTGGACTAGATACACAGTAGGTCTACACACTAGCTGCCTGCTACCTATATACCTGTCTGTACGAAATGGACAGTTTTTTCATAGAGGCCTCTATCTTTGAAATGACATAGATGCTACATTTCTCAACAGAATTTGATAATCTTTTTTTTTTATATGAAATGTTATACTTTCCACTTTAACAATATTACAAAGTATTTAAACAAACATTGCCATTGAATGATATGGAATTGATTAAACAGATGATCAAACTTTGACCTGCTGCTAAATCACCAAATCTTACCCTATTTTCAAAAAAATATCTATCACAAGAAAGGTCTCCTAAAGAACTCTAATTTATATGCATATTATCCCAACAAAATATTTTTAGATTTTGAGTTATTCAAGGCAAACAACAACAACAAAAAAAATAACCAAGATATGACCTTGACCTTTGCATTTTTTTTCTTCAAAATTTGAATCCGCAAGAACCTTTGAAACATAATACTACATAATCTGGGAAAAATTCATGAAAATCGGACAAAAAATAAAAACGTTTGAATATGTGATACACAATGATCATATTTTAGAATACGGTTAACCATCACCTTTCAGTTATGTAGTCACGAGCATGAAAACTGCTTTTTATTAGACAAACACATAAAATTCTTATTACTGTGATTTTTCAAATATTTGCTCGTAGTGAATGACATTATTTAAACAAAAGACCATGTCATTGATTACGGTTGACTACCACTGGTTAATTTTGTTGTAGCAACCTTGCAAACTATTTTTCAAGTTCTTAGATGTGACAAATTGTAGTGACAAACCATTTTTGGATAGTTTTTGAACTTTTATGAATTCCTGAGCTTGAAATCTGTTACTCATTAGATAAACCCATTTGTAATTACCTTCCATTTATGTAGTCACAAGCTTTTTCACAAGATAGAACAATTTATTCAATGCGACTATGTATAATCTTTCCATTTTTTATCACAATGTTTGAATACGTGTTACAAAAAAAAATCATATACTTGAATAGGGTTGACCACCATCTTTCAATTATATAGTCACGAGCTTGAACACCATTTTTCATAAAGATAGACCAAGTTATTAGACCGAGTAATTTAGTGTGAATATGTATAAGCTTTCCTATTTTTATCGTAATGTTTAAATACGTGATAGACAAGTGGCCATGATTTAGAATACGGTTGACCATCTCCTTTCATTTATGTAGTCACGAGCTTGAACGCTGCTTATTATAAGATAAACACATTTATAAAATTCATACATGTAGTTTCATGATGTCTCAAATATTTGCTTGCAGTGAATGAACATTATTTAAACAAAAGACTATATCACTGATTACAGTTGACTACCACTGGTCAATTTTGTTGTCGCAAGCTTGCAACCTATTTTAACAAGATAGACCAATTTATTAAATGTGACTATATATGTAAGTTTTTCTAATTCTTTATCGCAATGTTTGAATACATGTTACACAAAAGATCATGTATTTGAATACGATTGACCACCATCTTTCAGTTATGTAGTTGCGAGCTTGAAAACTGTTTTTCATAAGACCAACACAGTTATAAAATGCAAATTAGCAAGATTTTTCAGACATTTACTCACGATGAAAGAATATATTATTTAAACAAAAGATCATGTCCTTGAAACCGGTTGACTACCTTTTTTAATTATGTTGTCACGCGCTTGCAATATTTTTTCATGTACAATAACAAATGGACAGGAACATCCTGAAATAGCTATTATAGGTTAAATTTATTATTTAACTATATTTTGTTTGATAATAGAAATAACGGTATCATAATTTCTCATCAAATTAACGATGGGATAATTACCCCTGCACCGGTCACGACTATTACTTAAAGAAAACTTACTTATTTACCGCTCAAAGAGAACATGTCTACAATTTTAAGGAAATATAAAATGTATAGAATTCCCGATGTTTTAACATGTAAAAGTATCATCAAGAATACCTGATAATAAGATTTAATAAAACCTGCATGCAGAATTTCCAAACCACCGGTTACTTCGACAAAATACCTTCAATTGACACATGAATTAAAAGCCCATATAATAAAATATTGCAAAATAATTCTAAGATTAATATGGTTATAAGCCAAATACTATATCTTATATTAATATCAAATTCATATACAAATGGTAAATGAGCTATATCATGAAAGAAATGAACTAGATAACACAACACCGCCATGCTGTGTATGTAGTACAAACCATTCAAAGCAACGTAGGTAAATGCTTTACGTTCTGAGCTATGCAACCTTTACTGTTAACTGAAAGATAAGACATACTGTTGCGGCAAAAACCTATTAAAAAGCACAAACAAATCAACAGAAAAAGAACAATAGGTTTAGTGTTTAGTGCTATAGTGTTATCGTTATCCCTCAATCGCTTTCCAGTGCGCATGTGATATGGTGGTTTATCTTTTATCCATAAACAGCTTCAATATCATGTATAAAGTACAGGTTTTATAATTCATCCCTCATATGTTTGATCGCATGCAGTCTTTCAGCGAGCTCAGCGCTTTGATTTTCTATTAAAATTTCTAAAACTTTGCATGTCAGATTATAGAGAATTACACTAGAAACACATTTATGGGGGAAAATGGGGGTAACCATTCTACTTTTTGACTTTTTTCTGTCCCTGATAGTGAGTTGTCATTTTTAAGGGCAGATAACTCAATATTATGGGCTAGCAACACATTATTTAATTTCAACTCGATGTTTCCCTGTCACTGTGTAAATGTTTTAGAACAGATTCTATATTATAGTCGCATACGCGAATATATATAAAATATTCTTATTTATTTAATTAATTTTAAGAAAATTTGCTGAAACATTGTGAAAAATCTATTGGATGGAATTGTTTAAAACCTTGCCAAATAACTGAAAATGAAAAAAGCTTGGTTTTTAGTTATATGCCCTTGAAAATGACAGAAAAAGGGAGAAAAAAAAACACTTTCAGGGGCAGATAACTCAACAAGTAGAATGGTGACTCCCAATTTTTCCCCATAAATGACTTGTGTAATTCTCTATAATCATGCAAAGTTTTAGAAATTTATCATGACTGGCTTTAATTTTCCTTTTTTGGCTATATAGATAAAACTGAATTGGGCGCGTTGATAATGTTCGTTTTTATTTCAAAACGATTGCAGTTTAGAAGTCGAAACTGAATTAAAATGTGATGATTATCTTTACCGGATATAACGTTTTTGAACCATCACCGGCTGGAATTACCAGTGCCATGTAACAAAAACTATACTTAATAATTCGTCTAAAATACCGTGCATAAATTAAATATTGAAAGTTTGTTGTTTTAGATTTTTTTCCTTTTGATTTAGATGAACATATTGATATAAATCTTATAATCTGTAATCTGTAACCAAGAGAGTTAGGGAGAGTAAAGTGCTGTAATGTGCTGTTAGCAATTCATTGAAACAGATGTGTTTATTTTTTTTTCTTGTATTGGCCGTGTTTACGCAAGGTTAAAGCGGGTTTATAACATTGAGTTTATTGGCATCGCTCGAAAATTTGATGCTGAGTCTCATATATTAAATTATCTTTGATAAATACTAAATCGCATTAGATAGCCTTTTCTCTAAGGCCAAAACAAACAGTTCCGTTTCTGGACTCCAGCCAGAAAAAGAGGGTGGGTAGGTATGGATTTCCCCCTCCGAATGATGTGAAAAGTAAAAAAAAAAAAGGCAAAATGTAAAAAAAAAAACAAAAAAAAAAAAAAACAACTTAAGGGTCGGCCGTGAAAAAAGAAGGTCGGTCGGGAGACCAGAAACGGATTTTTTTTTCTTTTTGCATCAGCGTCTTGATTGTACTGTTGTTTTTTATTAACCAGGTGCTTACATCATCCCGTTCGTCATCACGATGCTCATATGCGGAATACCTCTGTATTTCATGGAATACTCCCTGGCAAAGTTCTCAGGGAAAGGGCCGTATCAGATATGGGATATATGTCCACTGTTCAGAGGTAAACGTCAATAAAACATGTTTAATTACCGTAAACTCATTGACTTTTATTGGGGTGGGGTAATTTGCGCATGGTCCCGTGTTATTTTATCCATAAATATAAATCCAGCGAAAACTGTTCATTTCATATTCTAGAATACCACTCCACGAGGAATGATTACTATAGGTCTAGTATATGAAGGTGCTTTACTCTGGCGTAGCTCACATAAGGGACAGTATGCCCGGGCCCTGCACATTATTTCGAGAAATGGTACTTTCAATTTGTCAAAACATGTATTAAAAACGTGTTTTTTTTTTTTTTTTTTTTTTTTTTTTAATTTTGGCCCATATTACCGGAAAACGTCACTACGCACATCCTTGATGAAAAATTATGTGGAAGTATGTTCCCGGAGCCCCCTAGCTCGATCCTACACACTAATTAAGGTCCAGCTACGCTAACGTTTTATGTCAAATATATTGCCGTTGACCGTATTACCCTAAACAGGGACTTCTATGTACATAGATGTATATAGTGTCCCTGCGCCCACTGCTTCTTGATTAACCAGAACCTATAGGTAGTTGACAACTTTCCTGCTTATTCAATCAGATATGAGAACTCTGTCTCGTGTCCGGGGTCTTCAAAATTTACTAAAGGTGCCCTTTTCACTGAACTTTGTATGGAAAATCTCGATGCATAAAATTTTATCTGCTCAGTCAACCATAACGCTCGAAACTGTTGGGGATTAGGACTGCTTTCATTCGCAAACAGCAGGGACCTTTTACGGTATCTGAACTCAGGACTGATTTTCGTCTTTATGAAAATAAATAATTAAGTATAGTGTAATGAATGAATCGCCTTTCATGCTCGGATCCAAAGGGGGATTAGGGGGTCATCCCCCAGGATATGGCTATTGTATTAATAGTAAAGAAGGAAAGAACCCCCCTAACCCCTCTGAAATAAAAAAAACGTTAGAGCACCCCCCCCCCCTTGAATAACTGAGAAAAAGAAGAAGAGGAAAAAGGTTACGGACCCCCCCCCCCCCCCCCCCCCACGACACACACATGTGAATTTCAGAATTGCATATGTATATTTCATAGTATTTTCTTATGCAAAATCAAAAACCAATGTGCTTCGGTCTTAGATAAAAAAAAATCGTACGAAGTTTTGTGAAACGGTCGCCAGTCTCGCACTTCCTGAAGGTTATTTCTCTGAGATAGAGTCAATTAATATATCCCACGAAAGTGAGACAAATAACAGCCAGCCATGCTGGATTAAATTTACAGTTTTCGAACAGTTCATTAAAATTTTCTTTCCCCTGTTCCAGGAGCAGGGGTCGCCGTCTGTTTGGCCTATATGATCTTTATAGCCGGAAACTCCATCATGAGATGTTGGTTGTTCGACTTCCTGGTAAACACATTCCAAGACCCCCTCCCCTGGGGTAATTGTGACAATGAGTGGAACACGCCAACCTGCAGGAGAGTCTTTCACCGGGGGCCTGCCAGTAACATGTCCGGTCTTCCTCTCAATCTAACTGATCTCGGTGTACCTGTCACTAACGTTGCCAATACGACTGATGCAGATGTCACCAACCTGACTGCCAATGTCGTTGCCATGTCACCCGCTGAAGAATTCTGGCAGTGAGTGTATATGGTAGGGTGACAATGAGTGAAAAGGTTGCTTAAGAATAGGGGTAGGTGGGACAGATATTGCAACAAGAAGTGTTATACATCAAAATGTTCGCCAGAGTTTGTAGTCCATGAAAATGCCGGCATAAATTGGTGGCGTTCTGTGAAATCCAATATGGCCGCCAATATGGCTGCCAAAATGAAAAATTGAAGCAAAAATATATTAAAAGTTGTCTTTTTACACATTTTAATTGTAGGAAAATAGAAATATTAAAAAAACCTCTTTGAAATAAGGTCTTTTGATGATATTGATAATTTAAATGAAGTCAATGTCATATTCAAGATCGAATTCAAGGTCAAAAGTGCACCAAAACAAAATGACCCTCAAATCGTTAATTTTATTGCAATTATTTCAAGAAATTTTCCTCAAGAGAAAAGGTTTGGTTAAGAAATCAACATTTTCACAGCATTGTAGATAACACTGATCATAATTAGTGAATACTGTGAATGTTGTGCCATTTGTCTTAATAAAATACATAATAGTATCATTTTTTTTTTTTTAGTTTTATACATTTATTAAAAACATTGATTGATATACCATGAATGATTAAAATATTTGTTATATTATATGATAAAGTAAAATGTTATATATTATTCAACAAAGGTCATAACGTCATAACTTCCAATATGCAACTAATGAATGGAGTCAAGGACGTGACTCACACTCTAGATCATTCACGTGTTACTTTGTGTTAGAATTCCTATCATGTGACACTATTATAAAAAAAAATGGTTGCTTAAAGGTCAAAGTTCAGCATTTCGGATGCGCTTATGGTGGATGTGAGTTCACGGGACTTCCTTCGCGCCAGCTCCTACCCTTTCGTAATAATACTGTAAGGACACATAATCCTTCAAATAAGACCGGGGCCTCCGTGGTCGCTGACTTTAACACTCACTCAGCCCCTCACCGAGTGGATTCGAATCCCGGCAGGGTCATTCGGATTTTCATGTGAGGAAGCCTTCCAACTGGCTTGCGGTAGGTCGGTGGTTCTACCCGGATGCCTCCGTGCATTCGGGGTCTTACTCCACCTGTAATTAGCTGGACGTCGCTATATGACTGAACTACTGTCGAAGCGACGGTAAAGCCAAATAGTCAAGTCAAGTCAAGTCAAATAAGACCAAAGTTTATTTACGTAAAAGTAAACCTTTCATGACCATTTCTTCTCTTTCATTTTCTCCATCTATACATGTAAAAATCAAATGTAGTTGAGATGCCAGCTGATGTTGAGATCACTATGTAAGAATGTCATTACAGGCAATCAGTTACTAAATATTAGTATGAAATTGACACATTTCCCAAATCTGGAATCATTCTTGGTTTAACTTCAGTGGTGGATACAATCAAAGCCAAGAGATGCATTTCTTTTTTTTTTTTTTTTGCAATTTGTTATTTTATGAAAATGCAACTTCACAAATTCTCACTTGATGTTTGTCTAAGGTCACAAGATGTTATCTTCAGAAAGTTGAAATAATATACTATTTCACTGACTGATTCCAGTGGTGTTTATTTTTTTCTTTTCAAAGATATGGCGGTATATAATTTTGTATTGTATATAATATGATATGTAACAAGAAACATTGTATATGATTACGTTACTTGAAATAAAGTACTACTACTATTACTACTATAATATGATCTAGTCTAAATACTGAATGAACACAACACATGATATTGGCAAACTAATAAATATAGGCTGTTTCAGGCATAAATCACATTTGACAGGTGTTTGTGGGAACCTAAGGATCCAACAAATAGGCATTGCCGTGACAATGTATGCTAGGAACTAATCAACCCAACATGGTAGTTTGTGTCCAGGTGGTGTCTACAAAAGAAAGTTGAGGTTAAATGTATACTGATACCAGACACCTGACGTAGAGCTGCAATATCTTATTGTTGATGTAGCTGAAGGTTTGAGAGTGTTTCTGATAATTTCTTTGAGTATATAATCATGTAAAATGTGTCCAAAGTTAAGTGTCTGATCATAAAAATGCACATGCTGTGTTACACAGTGTAGAAATCATGTTGATGCTGTCAGTCCCCATAATTTTGTATCTATATCACTCTAGTTCCTCCTTTTTTCGGCCTCCGTGGCCGAGAGGGTAAAGTCGCTGACTTTAGAACTCACCCAGCCCCTCGCCGCGTGGGTTCGAAACCCGGCAGGGTCATTCGGATTTTCATGTGAGGAAGCCTTCCAGCTGGCTTGCGGTAGGTCGGTGGTTCTACCCAGATGCCTCCGTGCATTCGGGGTCTTCCTCCACCTGTAATTAGCTGGACGTCGCTATGTGACTAAAATACTGCCGAAGCGACGGTAAACTTAAATAGTCAAGTCAAGTCCTCGTTTTTTCTCAGATGAACTTCATTTATTGCAAAACGGACAGAAAAGTACTTACAATGACATTACAAGACATATTCAAGTGTATGCAGCAAATGGAGGGCAATACATTCATATTAAATTTTATATCTGAGTTTTACATATGCAGGTATACTTTGGTATCCATATGCTTACAGTCATGTTGTAACCGACACCAACATGGAACCATTACTGAATGACTTACCATAACCCCACACATTATTTTAATTCACGTGCACGTTCACGTGCAATAACCTTTTAATTCAGGCTTCGCTATCTGGACTGTCTGATGTGTTTTCCTGATATAACCGAAAAGCCATCCGGATCGGTTCGCCTTTTCTCATATGAAATATTAGTTTTGATAGCGCATTTTGTAATGTAGTACACAAAACATGAATAACAAGAGCTTGCTCCTATTTAACTTTTGTTTAAATGATATATAGTATTCATGATATACAAATCAATGCTTTAAGTAAATGTTTAAAAAACGTAATTGTTCTGTTTGCGAAATGTCATAATTTATAATGATTTTTACAATTGGTGATATTTCTGCGCATGTACATTTATTTTACTTATTTTCAAGATACGCAGTATTTTTAGCATTCATTAAATATATTTAGTTTTATAAACAATTTAATATGTTATGAAAATGCTTATTTTCATACAACAAGATCCATGAAATCATTCTTGCAATTTTGCACACAAAAAAACAACAACAACCATTTGGTGTCAAAATTGCACTTTCTTGCTGTCTTGAATTTTAACATTGAATTTGACATGAAATATGACCTTGACCTCTATAAAAATAAAAGAACGTAATCATGAAAAGAAAACTTTTCGCAAAGAATTTTTTGTATACATGATTTTTTTTTTCTCATAAAATTGTATAATAAGACGAATATCGACATTTTACCTTCATTATTTTTTTCATTTTGGCAGCCATATTGGCGGCCATCTTGAATTTATGAGATATCACCAAGTATGCCATTTTATGAAAATGGTTTCAGAAACTACGAATCCTGTCAAACAATTTGATATACAACACTGTTTATTTCAGTAACTGTCCCACATATGACTATTATCGCACTAAAATAACCCTACCATTATGTAAATACTTTAAACAAATGTGTGTGCGGCCTGAAATCTCATGGGGCAAAACTGTGTGTACGGCCGGAATCACAGTAAGGCAGCACTTGTGTACGGCCTGTGTACGGCCTGAAATCACAGTGGCGCAGATCTTTGTGTACGGCATGAAAAGGCAGTGTGGCAGCACATTGTGTACGGCCTGTGTACAGGCTGAAATCACAGTTGGGCAGCACTTTGTGCGCGGCCTGTATACGGCCTTAAATCACGTTGAGAGCACTATGGGTTCGGCCTTTGTACGGCTTGAAGTCAGTGGGGAGCACTTTGTGTACGGCCTTTGTATCACTATTGTGCAGCACTTTGTGTACGGCCTATATACGACCTGAAATGACAGTGGTGCAGATCTTAGTGTACAGCCTGAAATAACAATGTGGCAGCATTTTGTGTACGGCCTGTGAACGGGCTGAAATCACAGTGGGCAGCACTTTGTGCACGGCCTGTGTACGGCCTTAAATCACACTGAGGCAGCACTATGGGCACGGCCTATGTACATCCTGAAATTAGTTGTGCCGCACTTTATGCACGACATGTGCACGGCCTAAAATTACAGTTGTGCAGAACTTTGTGTACAGCCTGTGTACAGTCTGAAATTATAGTTGTGCAGAAATTTGTGTACGGCCTTAAATCACGGTTGTGCAGAACTTTGTGTACGGCCTGTGTACGACCTGAAATCCCAGTGGGTAGCACTTTGTGTACGGGCTTTATGTCTTTTGTATACAAGGTTTTTGTTTTTAAAAAATTACTGAAAAACATTGTACTGTCAAATGGATGCAAAACAAACAATCGCAGGTTATTTCTTGCAGAGATCATTTGAATTAATTAGATTTAACTTGCCGAATAGAACTATTTTTCTTTTTTCTATAATTCAAAATCACATAAAACATTTGTAAATACTTGAACTATAACCACTCTCACAACACATCTCAGATTAATTGAAAAATATTTTAATGTATGTTTTATGTTAAAAAACAAGTTATGTTACATAGTTTCCCGTACGTACAAACAGTTAACAAATAATTTCACACTTCCCCAGATACAAAGTACTGGAGCTGTCCCCGGGGATTGAATACCTGTATCCCTTCCAGTGGCGACACGCCCTTTACTTGGTTCTCCTGCGTGTTGCCGTCTTTCTTTTCATCTTGAAAAGCATAAAATGGCTAGAGAAGGTGGATTGAAAATAATATATCATAAAAATAATCATATTCAGCTGGCATTAAATTTCGATGTATTATTGTTTAGTATCAAAAACATTATTCGCGTTTTTTTTAATTAAATTTTTCATTTTTTTTCTTGATTTCACGATTGATTGATTATTATTTATTATCATTATTATTACCTTGCTGATGACGGTGATGGTGATTAGTAGTAGTAGTAGTAGTAGTAGTAGTATCTTTGCATTTAAAATGACCTAAGCATTCGTAGGAAAGATCGACCTTGAAATCAATGAAAATTAACTATCCCCAACGAAATTACATACACGTTGTTTAACAGTAATCTAACATTACAGTCGAACTTCGATGACTCGAACAGGCTTGGGGAATAGCAATTAGTTCTAGATTTCGGTGGTTCGACCCAACCATGGTTATAATGATGTACATACAGTATTAAAATAATAATTATTTATTATAAGGCCTTCTTTTAGCACTGATCGATTAAAATAAATAATCGTATTTGTCATTTTTCTTATTCTAACATCGGCGAAATAATATTAAAGGTATCATTAAAAGAAATAAACTTATCTTTGTCATTTTTTCTTAAGATAAAATACAAACCCATAAAACAGCAGCTGACAAAATCAATTATGAAAGCGCAAACATCAACGATGATATTAAATTCGTTCACGTACATGTACACATACATCGGCCAACGTGCAAGTCGTAACATTTTCTGTTTACTCCGTTTGCTTATTTCTTTGCAGAAAATGAATCCACAAATATAGCTCAGTCAGATAACCTAAATATCAGCTCAATTGACACAAGCAACATTTAGCAAATTACTCTAGTAAGATAATTAATAAATGCCAGTGCCAATCTCACAATATGTGTAAAACACGTTGCACCGCAGATTGCAATTAAATCGCAAGCGAACATCACATGTAAGGTGTAAATTTGTTCGACTGATACGTGTAGCACTTTAAACCTGGCTCCATAAATTAAGTTCGAGAGTTCCATCATCAGTGTTCGACTCATCCCAGGCCGTGTGTTCGAGTAAACTATGGTGTTCAAGTTTTCATTTTTCGAAACACCGAAGTTCGACTAATTTAGTTCAGCAATTACTCTAACGTGTGTTTAGTCCTATCATACAGAATGGATTTTTATGCATAATTAAAATGTTTTTCTAACGAAAGTCTGAACCGAGATAACAACATGTAACTTTTTAAAAAAATCCCTTTTTTTGGAAATCATTGTGAAGGTATTCAATGATCTGAAAGGGAAATGAACAAACGCGTTATATCTGTTTTAGTGATTTCATTGGCCACTTTATGATTTATTGAATGTTTTAACCAATCAACGCGCGTAAAATACAAATCTCAACTTGGTTGTACAGAATGTGTCATACGAATGTTTAAAAAAACTCAACGATGCTCCAATATAATTATGGCATCCCAGAAGGACCGTTCATCTTAACGACCCATAAATGCTTCAACAACTCCAATAATGTCATCATCACTGTCAAAATATTACCCCGTCCCCACGCAATTCTTATATACCTTTTGGAAGACAAGTAGGTAAAAATGAAAAGGTGCCAAATCAGGGGATTGCAACTTATGAAGCAGCTTTTTAAAATCATTATACTGCAATATCATTATCT
>CM037786.1:8407857-8457857 GCA_021229015.1 Solen grandis | reverse complement strand
AAACCACCTACCTGAAAAAGTAAACTTTTGTGAGTCTTTCTAAAATCTAGTTAACCTTGGTAGTGAACTCTTCCCTGTACGTCGCAAAACCCGCAGTGTATTAGGAAGCTAACATAGAACTTTACAATGCATCAACTTCTGTGGTGCGCGCCGGCTCTCAGATCGAATCCATCTGACATATTTTTTGTTACATTACATCTCCTAAATTAAACGACAAAAACGTTTTCTAGCATTATATTAAAATCACATCCCTTTTAGAAATTGCCAGCATTATTGTTTTAAATATATTGTAACACTTTTACTTCTTTTAACTTTCATATCTTTTTTTCTTACGCCGAATATCTTTTTATCTAAGATTTTTTTTTCATCTTTTTCCACCTAATTATTAAGTTAATTGAAATGAACAACAAAACAGAGAAAATGATAAGAACGATTTGAAAAATGTAGGAGAAAATAAAAACAAGCAAACAAGTGATGCTCAAAATCTTTGTGTACCATTTGGCAAAAAATTGGCAAACGCCACTTTGAATATAGAAAGTATAGTAATATCCAGGCGATCCCCGTTTAATAGTAAATCATCCGTTCATTCTTTGACGTTGTCTATGTTTCATGATTTGCATATATATCATACAAGTTGGACACATAAATAATTAGTGAAAATGATTAAGGCAATAATGGGAACAATTTGGGCATATTTATTTAAGTTTCTTCCTTTGTTTCTTTCTAAGTTTACACATGATAACTTTTTTCTTTGTTTCCTAAATTGTAGTATATATAAGGTTTTGATTTCTGTTCTTATGGGTTGCATAAAGATCTTGCATTAATATCCTCAATATGGAAGACTAAGATGCATTTGTCTAAAAAGTTAAACCATGGTGAGTCTATAATTGTACTTCCTCAACAGTTGTATCTGAAAAGTGAATAGGAGGATTGTAGTTCTGTTTCTTAAATTTATAAGAGTTTTTTGTTTTTACTGATTAAAGATAACTGCCCATTGTTCTCTCCAGTTTTGTGTTTTATCCAAGTCATTTGATAATGACGATGCTGATATTTCTTCTGTCTGTATCTACAACTACAAAAACGGATGCATCAGCTGTGAAAAGTCTAATTACATTATATCCATGTCATCAACAATGCGTTAATGTAATGAGTAAAGCTAAATGGTCAGAGAACAGAGCCTTGAGGTACTCCTGCTTGAAAATCTGCAAAATTAGATAAATATCCATCAATCACATTCATAATTTTCAATCCATTTTAATAAATCGCCATTTATTCCATATCTTTGAAGTTTTAATAGAAGACCCTTATGCCTTATTATGCAATTTGCAAATAGTACATGTGAGCGAGATAGGTTCATTATTTTTCGTTTATTTCCCTTTCCCTTATATAATTATATACATATATAGGTGTAACATGAGATGGTTGGTTTCCACTGGTATGCTAGTTTGTGAAGCGAGTGTCAGGTTGAAAAAACTGAATAGTTTAATGTACGGGGCTGTAACGGTTCGGTGGATTTCCTTAAAGAGGCGCGAACTTAGAGTATTTTAACCCGAAGGTTTAGTTGGATTTAAAATTCGTAATTGATCATTTACTTCGCTTGGTGGGGATATTACGAGAATCACAAGTTTCAATGACATCTATAAATTTCGAATATATTAATGTTGATAATTAATATAATAACATAATTATGTTATTATCGTTAAAAACATTTGAATCACAAGATGTGTGGGATAATTCCGTAAAGCGGCATTTGTATAAAACATATGGATATCAATTAAAGATTAATGACCGAGTGGATGCTACAAATTGGGGTCAATACGTGGTTGATAAGAGAACTAATGTTCGGAATATACAAATCCATGCAGGTCCCAGCGATCGTCGAAATATTTATCATTAACCATATTTATTCTGTGCTATAACTGTTTAAGTTTAAACTTTATTTATTTAACATCGATTACGAAACAAGTTATCACAGCTTAAATTAATCACTCTCGATGGCTCTGATGGCGGCGTATGTGATCATTACTGTGGGAGGAAACCGGAGAGCCCGAAGAAAACCCACGTGTCTGTACGGGCGACTAATGTACCCCCTTACGTGACCAGGAATCGAACCCGGGACGCATTGGTGAGAAGCGAAGCGCGTTACCACTACGCTATCCTGGCACCCAATAACCGTTTGACCTTTTGACCTTTCTTGAAGAGTTTAAACTCATATTGATATTTAAATCACTATTCAAGAAGTCATTGTAAACAGTATCTGTTGCTTTTATTTAACCATCATAGAGAAATATAAGAAGCTCTGCATTTGCTTTAGGGGTCGGTAAAAGACACCGATTAAAAATATATCAGTTGGGGAAAATATTTCAGTTCATAATAGTTCTAATTGTGGACAGTTTATGGTCATCTTCATTTAGCATGCAAAATATCCTTAACGTGTATAGCAACTCTCACCCAAATGGCTTTCTGTCCTTTCGTATTTGAGCCTGGATGTCCGGGATGTTTATTTGATCGTCAGTGATATAATTATGAAGATGCTTCAGTAAGCAAGGTAAAATAAAAGTGTTCCAGCCAGTGAATGTTCAAATGTATCTGGATGAATTGCGGTTGAATTGCTTGCACATTTGCTTTTTTGATGTAACAAGTGGTATCATGCATCAGTTATCAACACATTTCACTTCAGTTTCGATTTCTGAGATGCAATTGTTTTGAAATGAACTTAAAAATAAACATCACGTAATGAAAAGACAGAAAAAAAGTATGGAACTACCAGTAATCTTTTATTTATCATCTTTTCTCCCCTTAAGGCTTAGTTAATCGTCCCAGGTGGCCGAGTGGTTAGAGCGTCCGCCTCGGGAGCGGGAGGACGTTTGTTCGATCCCCGGCCGCGACATACCAAAGTCGTAAAAAATTGTACTGGTAAAGCTCCCTTGCTTGGCGCTCAGGATATAAGGGTAGTTCCAGGGCTGGTTGGCCCGTTGTCAGGATAATGTGACTAGGTGTGGTATCATGCTGCATGTCTACGGCGTGATACTACAATGTGCTAGCACTATATCTGTCTCAAATAGACATATTCTCAATATGACTGAAATACTCTCGGCGGGACGTTAAACCCAGTGAACAAACTAAAGGCATTGTTAATAGTATTAATTCATCATTTTATCTTATATTTTGCCAAGAGCCTGTGTCCTAATAGTCTATATCTGTTTAACCGTAATTTGTGATATCGTTCTACTTTCGGTTTGCCGATATCCCTACGGGGCGTGACAACCATTACGGAAAATAGAATGTCGCGCCGAGAGCGGCTCATGGATGGGACTAGTGCGAGTCTTAGTACTTGAACTAAACCCATGGTTAAGCTCATTTATTACTCGTCTTCAAAGTTCGTAGAATGCACATGAAAAATATGATTTGAGCATAAATAGTGTATGACAAAGATTAACTAAAATCTATATTACTAAAAGAATTGATGAGCTGATTTTTGTGTCGGATTTGGCGCCGTTACGAACCATCATTGTGTATACAGTTTCACGATTGATCATAAACAATTCAGCAGTTGATTTATTTGTGTTTGAAACACAGTTTGCGAGAATTTATGGCGAATCCATCGAAATTTAATAAATCTAAAAATAGTAACATTTCTGGGGGTTCTTCGTGTTCAAAAATACGTCTGTATAGACTTTTCCTGACGAACCTCGACTAGCCTCACAGCCACGTTACAAGAGTGTTACATATTTGCGCCCCCATTTTAACTTCACGGGTCCTATTATTTATATTTGAAAGTTACTAATTTTTTTCTTTCGAGTTTATGTTGTGTGGCGTTTATTCGAACGTTCAGAAGTAAGACGCTGTAGTCTTGCGTGTGTATTAACCACGATATTCACGTATATTCATACAACATAAGGTACAAGTGGCACTAAGCTAAGACAAATTCATAGCTGTGTGCATGCAGTAGTGTGGCTCTTGAAGTCATTCGTGCCCGATAACGGGCAACGGATTATACAGCCCAAGTTTAACCTGTGCATTTTGTTATGCCCCTGTTACACTAGAGCCCGTTTTGACTACGTCCTATAGGGCTCCCGAAAACCTTATAAAACGAGTTGACGTCGGGTTAAAACGGAGAGATTTAGCCAAAATATGGCTAGAATACAATCAACTAGTTCACACACCGTTGTTGACTCGACAATTCCGTCCTCAGACCGTCAGCAGACCGTTCAGAACGGGATAAAACGACCATATACAACGTATTCAAACAGTTCTAGTCCGACTACAGCTAGTTCGCGTCCGTTTCGTTACTAGTTCTAGTTCGTTCCCGTAACGTCCACTCCCGTCCTTAACTCGACTACCTCGTTTGCAGACCGTTCAACTCGATCTCACTACGTCCTTGTCCCTCCTTTCAGATCGTAACTGAGTGCAAGTTCTGGTCCGACCTATAAAAACTCGGCACTTTTCAGGAAGCCCTCATTCTAGTTTGACGCTTCAAACAATCACATTGTTGAAAGCATGCCTCCAAGAAAAAATAGAAGTAAACGTAATACCGCCGCTCTTCCACCAACACAGTCTGATGAACAGAATGTTGTCGCCGAACTCTCTCTTGAAAAGCATGACATACCACAAAATGCACCATCAGATGACTATAATTCAGAGGGCCATGTGTCCGAAGAGGATGAAGGTCAGACTGAAAAGCCACAAAAGAAGGCAAAGCGGTCCGTCCATCTTACCATGGATCAAGAAATTACCTCACCCAACACGTTCTTCTCCTCCTCCTCTGACCCTGCTGAACATTGTTCTGTTCTTCTATTTCTACCAAGAACCGAATGAATCCAAAATTTAACAAATTCACTACAGCAACGTCATCCATGGTAAATGCGTGACTTTTCTATGATCCTATGAGAGGACATCCGTATTTATACCCTCCTGTTTTGATCGCACTGCAAACGGAATGGTCGTTGAAAGGACTGGATACAAACGCAACAATTCGTACTTGACACGGATAGAGCGTACTAAGGACGTACTGCAAACGCTTAGGACTGTGTAGAATCGTGTAAGGAACTATCTGTTTTGCTTTTATCAAAAAAGACGAAGTAAGGACGCACTAAAAACGTTATGCAATCTAGATAGGTCGGTCTCTGGATGAGATAAACGAGTTAGAAACTAGCAAGATCGTTGCGAGATCGCACTTCTAACAGCAAGTCGATCGCACTACGTCCCAGAACGTCCTTAGTCCGTTTGCAGTACGACTGTTACGTTCGCAATACGACCATCTCGTTTTCGATACGATAGCACTACGTTTTATTTCAGAACGGTGTACCTTTTCAGAAATTTTGAGTCTGTTCAAAACTTTGGAGAGGCCATCTCGACCAAAGTCGTCCAAACTCGTCTATAACGATCGTAAACAGATATCAATACGTTGTTACTACGACCACTTCGTTTTCACGCCGTTCAAGCCCGTTTCGCTAGAACTTTTAGGTCGTACTGAGGACGAGTATAAGTGTAACAGGGGTATTAGCCTCAAATCATAAAACTTAGATCTGTAAGCTGTTATGTTTTCTTTCTTTCTTTTTTTTTTTAGTTCGTTTGTCATTCCTGCAGAATTTATTTTATTCTGTTATGCAGTTCACAATAAAACTATTATTGTTCACAGCAATTGAAAGTTTTCATTAATTAGTCCATTCTGCATTACATTCCAATGCTGCAACTATATTATACCTCCCCTTTGAAATCAAAAACATATCTTTAAATATGTGACAGCAATGAGTCCTCTTTTATTTAATCTTCTTTTTGTGTGTTAAACATGGTTTATTTGATTTTATTTGAATTATTTAACGCCATTTTTACCATCAAAAGCTAAAAGATGGCCAGTTCCCCTAACAATTCATTCTCGGGATTCTGACAGTACTGAAACTTTAGCACGCATCTCTGTAGTAAACTAAGTACAGTGGTAGTAGATAAATGACAATCGAAAGAATTTTTCTCCAATAGGGATCAAACCTACAACCCTCGGCTTCACAGCCAATCACCATCAAGGCCTGCTTACTTATGTGAATCCCATAGTTCCTATCCTGTGGTTGGGCACTGGGACATTCAGTAAAAACAAAATAATAAAAACAGTTAAAAAAAACATTCCCGCGATTTCGCGGGTCTTTTTCTAGTAAAAGTATAAAATTTCTTCGTAATTTTGCCGAGGATTTCCGATTTGATACATACAGTCGACATTGTATTAAGAGACCGCTCATGGGACTGCCAAAAAGTGGTCGCTTAATGAAATGGTCTCTTAATAGATATTTTTGGAAATCAAGGCAAGCAAGTCATATATATACAAAATGTAAGCTAAATTGTATCATAACGTTATATTACTACACAATGTGTCAACATTTTTATTTTTGTCATGTCTTTGCATTTGGTGTTCGGTGGAAAAACACATCATTTGACCTCAAATTCATGGATGGATTCGGACAATTTCAAGAAAAAATATTATTTAGCAATGAGCTTTCTTTATGTCTCTGTCTAACATAAATCCAGAAACCCCCGATAAATTTATTTCAACCGTGCTCCCTGGTCGCGTATCATAAGACGCAATGTACATACTTATAGGTACCAATTATTAATGGTACGCATTTCATCCGGAAGTATTAATTTACCTTATTCCCAAATATTGATTTACCAGAATCCGAAGCATTCGGCATTTGGAGGAATGGTTTCACCTATGTGGACTAAGACCACAATTAATTTTACTGTATGTTCTATATAAGCATATATGCAAATGACAATTTCTATAAGGGAAATTGACATCCAAACTTACCCTCATTAGATAGATCTATTCAAGAGAAATAATTCTGTACATTTTAAACATGGGGTCACCCGACTACTTTTTGACCTATTTAAGGTTAAATAACATACGTATGAATTTAGTGCACCGGTCGGCCATTGCACACCAATTTTCTCAAAAATTCCCCTCCCAGTAATGTTCAACTTTTAAGGTTGTTGTGCAATAAGACCTCCAAATTGGGCATTTTATGACTATTTTAACTGTATTCTATAGAATTTAATCCTTTATTGCATGTCTTTCAGTCAAAAACTATTTTCTGTGTAAGCACATCCTTGGGTAACCAAGGGCAGGTAATTGTGGTCTTAGTCCATGTTATGCTTAGTAACTGTTGAAACGGGAACCAGGAACTATATTTAGAATTTAGTTGCACATAGTGCAGTCATGCGTGGTCAAAACAAATTGGTTTCAGGTGAGCACTTATGATCGGGATAATTGTTTGTTTGTTCGGATGTGTTAAAGATGACTATACACATGCTTCAGCGTACACGATAATCAGCAACGGAATCAAACACGGTCGCTCAAAAAAGTTGATTTTGTGCATAATCTTACGTGCTGAGACTTGGTTTATGTGGCCGCTCGCATAATAAAAAAGTCGCTTACTTGGATAAATTGATATAGTAAAAATGTTCGGGCGTAATTTATAACGGTCGTTTAATTAAAAAAAAAGTCGTTTAATACAGGTGGTCGCATGTACGATTTTGACTGTATGTTTGTTCGTAGCTTCGTACGTAGTTCATGTATTTTCATCATTTACATCTTTCCGAACACCTCGCAAGATACAGGTTTGGTCTGCGCTCAGATAATGGAAATGTACGGAAACAGCGTGGGAACCCTCTTATATGGTGGTAAATTTCCGTCATTTCAATGGGGCAAAAAAAAAATCTTAACAAATCAATAACGTTATTTAGTATGAAGAGTTGAAACTTTCACGTCAAAGTATTAATTTTTCGTGTTTCACATAACTAGACAGCAGAACATGGGTTGGAGGGACGCTAGTTTATGGTGATATTTCGACCTGCCATTCGACACATTTTGACATTTTGCTAGCCAACTCGCAAAGCGAAATGGCATAAATCAGCCACCATACTTATGTTTCGGAAGATGCCGGCAAGTGTGAGGTTCTGACTTCAGGTAGTCGTAATGGAATATTTTGACTAATTATCTAAAGTAAGTAACAGTACGTCTGGTTATGACATGTTTTTTGTTCCACTTACTCATGAAACATTGTTTCAACATATTGTTATTTATTTTAACCACTCTCACTGCGGGATAACTTATGATAATGGGGAACACCATGGACCTTCTGTTTGACAAAGTAGTATGCTGCGCATTTATTGCATGTTATGTATAGTTTTATTTAAGACATAAAAATATGATTGAAACATGAACGGCATGAACAGTATTACGGATAGACGACTTTAATATTACAGGTAAACAAAGATGATTAAGATATCGTTTAAATTGTTATATGGTTTTTACTATGTATCCCAAATAAATTTAAGTGTTTGATCTAATATAGTCAATCTGTAGCAAAAAAAATAATAGTAATAATGATAAAATTAAGCACATTAAGAATAGAATTTTGCAAAACACAATTATATTACACACAATAGGGGGGATCACAATAACTATGGGAAATATAACTAATGATATATAAACCCTTTTAAGGGCTAGAATTATGAAATGAAAGAAACTATGGTGGCATTGTTTTCTTTTTCTCTATCTGTTTTTCGCCAGAGAAAAAAATAATTCTGTATGACGTTGACTTCTCAAGTTTTTTTTTAAAAGATTAAAGCAATGTGTATGCAATACGTCATTACTCTAGCCATCTTTTGTATTATTTTCAAAATATTTTTATTTTTACTGTTTGCAGTCAGCTGCACAATGTACAGCAAAAGCTCGCCAGAAATGCCGTGTAATAGCAAAGAGAACAATACAAAAACTTCTTACAATAAAAGATTTACTTACAAGACAAAACAAAACTTACGTACTATACAAATAATACTTTCAATACAAAAGATTGGGGCCGCCGTGGCCGAGCGGTTACAGTCGTGGACTACAAATCTCTCAGCCCCTCACCGCTGTGGGTTCGAATTCCGGTAGGGACTTCGGATTTTTCATGTGAGGAAGCCGTCCAGCTGGCTTGCGGTAGATCGGTGGTTCTACCCGGGTACCTCTGTGTACTCGGGGTCTTCCTCCACCTGTAATTAGCTGGACGTCGCTATATGATTGAAATACTATCCCAGCGACGGTAAACCCCAATACAACAACAGCAACAACAACAAAAGATTACACTTCAATAACAAACGACAACTGTGAAATAGAATGTCTCCAAAATGTGTAATTCAAATGAATTAGAGGACGAATTTCATTTGATGTTTATTTGCACACCATATGATCAGCAAAGACACATATGCTATATGTAATTAAATAAGTGATTTGATATTGGCTCTGTTTTTTGTCCGAGGGCAGTCGTATTGGCTCGAGGCCGCAGGCAAGGTCTTTATATATACATTCCTAAAGTAAAAAAATCGACCCCAGCAATATCATTTGTATTACACACTGCGATAATGGATCATCATCATCAATCATCATCATCATTTCCATATTCATATATAAAAAGCAAGAATTATGAGAAATGTAATGCTAGTAATACCACATCTCCAAACACCAGTATTGTAGTATATGTATATTTCGCGCTGGCCTAATTTTCGCGATCTTCGCACAATGGTGGTTCCGTGAATTTAAGACCGCGCGATATAAATTCCTTATACTCGGAAAATGATTTATAATTCATGCCACTTCAAATAACAAAAAGCAACAGTTAGCGAAGGGATTTTAAGTTCATATACCATTTGCATCTATTATCGAATCATACCTTAAGAGAATTTTGAATGTCGTGTGACGCTGTATAAAAGCGACGAACGATAATTTGAAACGACGCACGACAATTGTAAACGACACACGATACTATAAAGCGACACACGGCAATGCGACGCGACATTCGACATTGATGCGCGCAATGTCGCGTTGAATTATTATCATATATCACGAAATATCGCAATAAATGTCGAGCGTCGTTTCAAAATGTCATGCGTCACGTCGTATTGTCGTGTGTCATTTCATAATGTCATGCTTATAACGTGTGTCGCATTGAAAGTACGACGCAAGACCGTTGTAAACGACACGCGCCAATATGAAACGACACACGACGACGCGACACGACGCAGGACATTATAGCGCGCAAATGTGGAATGTCGTGAGACGTGTTAGTTTTTCTATGATGTTGCATAAATATCACTTGACCACGCGAAGGAATATAGTTGTTTTGATGCAAAGGTGGCTCGTAGATAATTTTGGATAGTAAAAATGCAGGTTTCAATTATTTTATAGTGTTACAATAACCCATGTAGAAAGCTTAAAGTCCGATACAAATTCCGTGTAATAATCGAATCAAGTTATCGACTTCAGGTACCTCATGGGGTTATTTGCTACACTATGAAATGACCGAAACCAGTATATCTATTATCCAAAATTAATTACGAGCCGGAGTCAACCACTGACTTTCACAGTCGACCTTTTGCATAATTGCTTCAATCTATAAATAAAATTGATTACAAATGAAAGAGCTGATAGCGCTTAGAGAACAGGATTGTCGCATTATTTTGTTTATGAAGTAAATTTAATAAACGGGGATCAAATTTTCAAGGGATGCCAATAAACCCAATGTTATAAAACTGCTTAAACCTTGCGTTAACAAGGTCGTTGCAAGAAAAGATGAACACAACATTTGTTTCAATGGACTGCTATCACCACATCACCTCTCTTACTCTTCCTATTTCTCTTGCCTACAGTCTATTTACCGGTATATCAATATGCATGTCTAAGTCAAAATGAAGCAAATCTATAACACAAATATTTCATAATTTTATTTAAGTTTGGTATCTTGCAAAAATTATATTACTCAGTAGATCTGCAGCTCGTCAAACCCTCTTTCATTTGCGACACACACGACTCCAGTGCCTTCAGCGCTTTAATTAAATATTGTAGCATGGTCCTGTTTTGATTGAATACAATTAATCAGAGGTCTACAATGTTCAGGAATATGTTGATAATGAGATCACAGTCCACTGTTGTAAGGTTTTTCAATAGTCACTATAAAGGATCTAAAGCAAGAAATGGTCTCAGACGAAGATGAAATTTAAAGATCCAATATAATAGCTTTTTACCTAAATAATTGCTTAAAAACAATCAGACCATTTGATAAATAGAAATGAATAATAAATTAGAAATGAATTTGACTTTGTAAATAAATTGTATTTTTTTTCTTTATTTCAGAAAATAAACCATAAATTGAGGTAAATGACAAGGATCAATATGAAACGAAAATTACAAAGGTGGGTAATAGCTTTTACTACTGTACATGTATATGCTTTCGGTAAAAGGACAGGGAATTATATACTATCGAAAAAGATATATATAAATACATGTATATATACTTATCAGAAGAGGTTGGGAGAATTATAAATGCCGAGGCTCTACTATTTTATAAAGTGATTTTTGACCCATCTATTGTGCTAAATCCCTTTAGTAGCAAGGGGTGGTTTTGGCCAAAATGCACGTAGACTGTGCTACTTCTAATTATTCTTGGTATCCTATAGACACAGTTTACTTGGTCAAAATATAGACATCTTGAAGTTATAAAAGTAACACTGACATATTCATCAAAATGCTCGTTTCAGATGCTGCTTCCCCGACCCTGTCAGACATATGTAACAACCATCTGTGTCATCGGTGTTATGCTTATTTTTGAATACTCTTTGAGAGTACACACACAGGAAAACAAATTCACCCTTTCTGCAGTTGAAAGTACTATTGAACTCTCTGAACAGGACAGTGTGTCTGACACACTTAGCAAGTTTCTTTCTGAATACTCTTTGAGAGTACACACTCAGGAAAACAAAATTGCCCTTACTTCATTTGAACATGCTACTGAACTCCCTGATCAGAGCAGGATGTCTGACACACTTAGCAAGATAGCCAACGACTCATATAAATCTGATAAGTATCTGATATACAAGTGTGATGCCAAATGTGAGCTTGACGGGGCCTTTGACTATGGAATGACCTCTGCCTTTTTATTATCTCTCCTAATGAAACGTAGATTTTTAGTTCAACCAAATACTGAATGTACAGAAATTATGTTTTATAATGAGAAAAAAATTCCGTGGAAATTGAATAATTCTGAAATACTGAAAAGTAAGACATCAAGAGTTATTTTAGCTGAGGACTTGGTATCAAATTCGACTGAGCTGCACCGTAAGGTGTTTGAATTCCGACGGAAATTTGAATTATTGGACTTAGGAAAATCTTTTCCTGAGGATATCCTTTATGTATCTGGAAATGTGAACTTAATGGACAGTATTAGGCGCCATGTATCAGCGTTTGAAACGTTGTCATGGCTTCACAGTCTGACATATGAAGACATTATTCGCCATGTAATGACACACATGCTTAAAGTTCCCGAAGATTTATATATAAACGTACTTCAACAGTTGCAACAGAGGACTGACGGAGAAAGTCTGGTTTGTTTTGGTGGACATAAAGATATATCTAAGGATATTTTGGATAAAATCGCTGGACATATAAAACAAACATATCAAGATAACTTTAAAGTTTATGCAAGTGGTCTTGATGCAACACAGAAAGCAAAGTTTTATGGGGATTTTGTTAATAGTGATGTTGTTGAAATAGGGCTTGATCATGAAGTTAAGGATCATAAATGTTGGACAACTTATACAAACATGGTTGATCAAATTGTGTTGCGGTCTTGTGACATTCTAATAGTTACAAGCTCGCCTAATATTTTGAGAGCCGCACATCTTAGATCTAACTCCAAAGGACTTTTTTGTTGTACCGATAAAGGGATTATCTACTCGTGCACAAGAGAACTTGCATCAAATTCATTCCGAACGGCTGAAAATGTTGCTGTAGAGATTTAACACGAAAGACCACAACACAGTGAAGATAGTACCATTGATCGAATATTGTAAATATACAGAATTAAAATGTGTGTAACAACATTGGAGTTAAAACGATTGCTACCCTTACCCTATTACGATATGGGAAAAAACGTGGAATTAATATGAAACTTACTTTGTATTTCCAAATTCCACTAAATTGTGTTACGTGTTAAAGATATTCAGAAATATGAAATTACAGTTTTCTTGTGTACATTTCAGGTTAATCTTGGATTGATTATTATATATGGAATTTACAATCTGATGAGGATTCCAGGAACATCGAGAGATGCTCAGACACCCATTCCTTCAAGAGTAACTGCATCATCTCTAAATGATGCATTCTTAACTGAGGACGACAATGATGAAAAGCCGTTGTTTTTATCATACAAAAGAAGTGTCCAAGACTACGTGAACAAGTTTAAGAGTTTTCCGAATTTTCAAAATGCTTCCAAGCATTTAGTATATACGTGCGAGAGTAGATGTGGGGGCCTTGGTGATAGACTTAAAGGCATTGTTCAGGTATATATCTTGTCAGTTCTTTCACGGAGGCGATTTGCAATACACTGGACTAGTCCGTGCCCTCTCACGAATTTCTTGCTTCCTAATGCGCTAGATTGGACACTTGACTTAAAAGGAAAAGTGATGCAAAGAATAGACTATAAAAGACCACACCTCCAGACTAAGTTTAAATACGAAAATAAAGATATTGACCCTGAGAAAGAGAAAGAACTGCAAGCGGATGTGATACTCATGAAGGGAAATCAAGAATGGACGGATATGTTTCGCAAATTAAGTGTCGCTCCTGAACGCTTCCCTCAACTCTTTGAATATTCCAATGGGGATTTAGCTCGAATAATATACCACGGACTGTTCACACGAACAGAGTCTCTCCAGTTGACCATTGATAACTTCTTTAAAACTAAAGTGCAGGGAAGGAAACTGGCATGTTTTCATGCCAGGATGGGTGAGGCTGGAGCGGTTAGGTACTCTATCAAGAATATTACTCCTGTCTTTGGGTACCTGCAACATTTTAATGATCCAGACAAGTACAAAGTATTTGTTGCATCGGATAAAGCTGAGGTAAAGGGTGTTACAAACAGAATGCTTAATAACACCGTGGATACGTCCGGACCTATTGTACATATCGACATGGCGGCTGGTAAAGATGAGAAATGTGAGGGTTTCATGCGAGTAATGGTGGACCATGCCGTATTGAGCAATTGTGATGACATTGTGTTGACCAATAGTGGGTTTGGAGTATCTGCGGTTCAAATACGTCATTCGTCACGTGGTATTAATGTTTACTTTAATACGCATGGTGTGTTTAAAGTGCATCGAGACAATATTAGACAAGCTTTCCAGTTTAGCTGTGCTGGATACACTGGCAAAAGTAGATTTCCTACAATATGTGATGGTTAGAAATTCTATTTACGTCGGCCACAGACAAAAGGACGGCAAACTTTTCGCACTTTTCCCTCTATTTCACATCTTTACTTCACCTTAACGCATACTGAAAAATAAATTCAAGATCTTCCAAGTGCTCTTGTGAATGTTTTTACCGCGGTTCCCAAATTACTAGCGTAGCTTTCTTTATGCACAGTAGGCATGTGCCTACGCATAATTTTCTCTCAGATGAACAATATAAATTTGATAAAAAGTGAGAGAATGGAACAGAGAGATTTGTAAAGCAGATTACTAATATTTTTACATTTTACAAAATTGTGTCGGATAATGCATGGACCGGATAAAAGAAAACATAGTGTACGAAGATTAACCGGACTCTCTATATTTCATGAAACTGGGGAAGAGACAAACGAAACGTCGGCTCTTTAACGAAAGATGCGTTTTCATAATCAATATCCCGTCAGTTTAATAATTATGTCTTATAAAAATAGTGTAAGTCTTGCGCGCCAACAATGGAGTACATCCGGGAGTACAAATCGTTCTTCTAACAATAACAAATTACAATCTATTCAGTGCTTGTTTAAAGACAGGGACTCCCTTTCTTTTCAGCTATATTCATGTTTTGTTATATACTATGTTAATTATCCTTTTTGACTGACTTCTACACTTTTTTCCTAATATGTATGTTCCTTTTTTATATATCTGTATAGGTGTCAACGTTGACACGTAAACCTCTGTGGTGACCTGTTGCAATACTTTTATATTAAATGATCTTTTAAGGGTCCAGTGGTTTAATACTAACGCACATGACTAAAGATCCGATGGTTGTTGATCAAACTAGAGATAAACTTGAAGTATTCAGATTATATTTTAACTGGCATACAAAACAGCTACACCAAATGCAAAGGCGTTCCATACATGTAAATGAAAAACTGCTTCTTTATGAAAATTCTCATTGTGAATATTGACCACAGTTTTTCAACAAGCCCTATTTATTTTTAATCACACACACGCGCGAGCACACGACTATTCAACATGCTACCAGAACAAGTCTACTAACCAGAACTGTTATAAAGAAACAATACTTATACTTGTATCTTGTACATTATCGAATTCCATCATTAAATTATCATCGTGGCCCTTCAAATGCTTGAAAAAAAACTTCAGTGCAGATGCAAGCATCCACTGACTTGGAGTTAAAGGATGTTTTGCTCAATGTTTAATAAAGGCTTGCATTTGCTATAAAATTCCCATGATCACATGATAGACCATGATCCCAGTTTAATGATGTTGCATTACATAAATGACAATAGAAATTACGAGAATTGTCTTTATTTTATGCAAGCATAAAACTATTTGCGGTTTTTTGTATAAGATGCTTCCAGATGGAAGATTTTTTTAAATACTTATTGACCATAGTTCATAGTTTCATTTTCAACAGAAAGATAGTATAAGATACATGAATGTACTCTGTTGACCACAGACAAGCTGGTCTGTTATTGTTGTTTTTTTAAATTTAAACTTTAAATGCTTCTTGTATTACAAATAAATGCTTATCTATCCGCTGTATTAACTGTGTGTTTGTTGAGTTAAACGCCCCATCGACAGTAGTTCAGTCATTTGGAGACGATGTCTACTTGAGATAGATACAGTGCTGCCACGCTGCAGTACCACACCAGTCACATCATTTTGTTACCTGGCTAACCAGTCCTGATACTACCCTTATATGCTGAGCGCTAAGCAAGGGAGCTATACTTATACCGTTTCTTTACGACATCGGTATGTCGCGGCCGGGAATCGAAACCACGAATACCCGCTCCAAAGGCGGACGTACTAACAACCCGGCTACCGGTATTTACACTTCTTAGAATAACTGTATCACCAAAACAATCACCATCAACAACAAAATAAATAGACATATTCCAACAATAAATGTTTTTTTTAAGGAAAATGAAAACAAAGCTTATGTTCAATGTACATGTAGTACAAAATTGTAAAACCTAAAGAATAAATGGTACAAAATGATAAAACCTAAAGTACGAATTGGCAGAACCTAATGTACGGAATGGTAGAACCTAAAGTACGGAATGGTAGAACCTAATAAATGGTTCGATATAGTAATACCTAAAATGATAGAGCCTACAGTGCGAAATGGTAGAACCTATAGTACGAATGGTAGAACCTATAGTACGAATGGTAGAACCTATAGTACGAATGGTAGAACCTATAGTACGAATGGTAGAACCTATAGTACGAATGGTAGAACCTATTGTACGAATAGTAGAACCTATAGTGCGAAATGGTAGACCCTAGTACGAATAGTAGAACCTACTGTACGAAATGGTAGAACCTATAGTACGAATAGTAGAACCTATAGTACGAATAGTAGAACCTATTGCACGAAATGGTAGAACCTATTGCACGAAATGGTAGAACCTATAGTACGAATAGTAGAACCTATAGTACGAATAGTAGAACCTATAGTACGAATGGTAGAACCTACAGTGCGAATGGTAGAACCTATAGTACGAATAGTAGAACCTATAGTACGAATAGTAGAACCTATAGTACGAATAGTAGAACCTATTGTACGAATAGTAGAACCTATAGTACGAATAGTAGAACCTATTGTACGAAATGGTAGAACCTATAGTACGAATAGTAGAACCTATAGTACGAATAGTAGAACCTATAGTACGAATGGTAGAACCTAATGTACGGAATGGTAGAACCTAAAGTACGGAATGGTAGAACCTAAAGAATAAATGGTTCGATATAGTAATACCTAAAATGATAGAGCCTACAGTGCGAAATGGTAGAACCTATAGTACGAATGATAGAACCTACAGTGCGAATAGTAGAACCTACAGTGCGAATGGTAGAACCTATAGTTCGAATAGTAGAACCTATTGTACGAAATGGTAGAACCTATAGTACGAATGGTAGAACCTATAGTACGAATAGTAGAACCTATAGTACGAAATGGTAGAACCTATAGTACGAAAGGTAGAACCTATAGTACGAATGGTAGAACCTATAGTACGAATGGTAGAACCTATAGTACGAATAGTAGAACCTATTGTACGAAATGGTAGAACCTATAGTACGAAAGGTAGAACCTACAGTGCGAATGGTAGAACCTATAGTACGAATGGTAGAACCTATAGTACGAATGGTAGAACCTATAGTACGAATGGTAGAACCTATAGTGCGAATGGTAGAACCTATAGTTCGAATGGTAGAACCTATAGTACGAATGGTAGAACCTATAGTACGAATGGTAGAACCTATAGTACGAATGGAAGAACCTATAGTACGAATGGAAGAACCTATAGTACGAATGGAAGAACCTATAGTACGAATGGAAGAACCTATAGTACGAATGGTAGAACCTACAGTGCGAATGGTAGAACCTATAGTTCGAATGGTAGAACCTATAGTACGAATGGTAGAACCTATAGTACGAAAGGTAGAACCTACAGTGCGAATGGTAGAACCTATAGTTCGAATGGTAGAACCTATAGTTCGAATGGTAGAACCTATAGTACGAAAGGTAGAACCTACAGTGCGAATGGTAGAACCTATAGTTCGAATGGTAGAACCTATAGTACGAATGGTAGAACCTATAGTACAAAAGGTAGAACCTACAGTGCGAATGGTAGAACCTATAGTACGAATGGTAGAACCTATAGTACGAAAGGTAGAACCTACAGTTCGAATGATAGAACCTATAGTACGAATGGTAGAACCTATAGTACGAAAGGTAGAACCTACAGTTCGAATGATAGAACCTATAGTTCGAATGGTAGAACCTAAATAACGAATGGTAGAACCTATAGTACGAATGGTAGAACCTATAGTACGAATGGTAGAACCTATAGTACGAAAGGTAGAACCTACAGTTCGAATGATAGAACCTATAGTTCGAATGGTAGAACCTATAGTACGAATGGTAGAACCTATAGTACGAATGGTAGAACCTATAGTACGAAATGATAGAACCTAAATAACGAATGGTAGAACCTATAGTACGAATGGTAGAACCTATAGTACGAATGGTAGAACCTATATTATGAATGGTAGAACCTAAATAACGAATGGTAGAACCTAAATAACGAATGGTAGAACCTATAGTACGAATAGTATAACCTATAACACGAAATGATAGAACCTATAGTACGAATGGTAGAACCTATAGTACGAAATGGTAGAACCTATAGTACGAAATGACTGAACCTATAGTACAAATGGTAGAACCTATAGTACGAAATGGTAGAACCTATAGTACGAACGGTATAACCTATAGTACAATATGCAAGAAACTTTCTAGGATTTGTACAAAGCAAAGCATAAGCTAAAAAAGACGGTGGACCACTTGAATCATACATACATTCAGACCTTCGCTATCCCCATGAATATACGATATTTAGCATAAACAATACAAATGGTTGGTTGGTTGGTTGGTTGGTTGGTTTATTAAATTTTACGTCCCACCAACAGTATTTTAGTCATTCGGAGACGATGTCTACTTGAGACAGATATAGTGCTGCTACACTGCTGTCTCGCCGTAGACATGTGACATTATACTACACCCAGTCACATTATCCTGACACCGGACCAACCAGTCCTGCAACTACCCTTGTATGCTGAGCGCCAAGCAAGGGAGCTATACCAGTACCAATTTTACGATATTGATATGTCACGACCGGGGATCGAACCCACGACTTCCCGATTCCGGGGCGGACGCTCTAACCACTCGGCCACCGGGACCGGTACACAAATGGTTTGATAGGGTTATATCCAGTAGTGATTAACAATGCACAAACGAAATAGGCCGGTAATGGCACAGGCGCTTGGCCGTCCCCGGTGGCCGAGCATTTAGAGCGTCCGCATAGGGAGCAAGAGGCCGTAGGTTCGATCCCCGACTGCGACATACCCGTATAAATAGTCGTAAAATGTACTGGTATAGCTCCCTTGCTCGGCGCTCTGCATATATATATATATATATATATATATATATATATATATATATATATATAACCACCACATATATTGGTTAAATACTTGCACCACTTAATTAGGTTTTGTAGCAACACCCCATAGTGTCTAGAATATATATATGTCTAGAAAAAAATATATATATATATAATATTAACCACCACATATATTGGTTAAATACTTGCACCACTTAATTAGGTTTTGTAGCAACACCCCATAGTGTCTAGAATATATATATGTCTAGAAAAAAAATATATATATACCACCACATATATTGGTTAAATACTTGCACCACTTAATTAGGTTTTGTAGCAACACCCCATAGTGTGTGTGGTGTGTGTGTGTGTGTGTAGGACTGCATGGTTGCCACGTAGTCAGAATAATGAATGTAACTGGATTTGGCATCAGGTACATACGGCGTGATACATCAGTGTGTTTTCAAGTAGGCATATAGTGTCCAAATGATTAAAATACTGTCGGCGTGACGTCAAACTCAATGAGCAAAAAAAAAAGCAAACAAACAAAAAAATACACTGGGGAATGAAGTTATTGAAAGAACGGTAACAGATAAGGGAAAGGAAACATTTTCTTGAGGTTGATCAATGTGTCAACACCAGTCTGCATACAAGTGCAAGCTAATTACGTCTCTAGTTGATTCTCTTTGATATCGTTTAGTTATGTTTGGCAACTAAGGGCCATTTCCATATCCTCCTTTTCACTGCTCTTTCACGCAAATGTTGATAAGTAGCTAAATAAACATATTTGATGTTTTATTTACCAAAAATTTTAACATATATTCATTTTTTTTTTTTTTTTTTTTTTGCCCAATAACCTTCACTTGCCGATGATTTGGGGCGGGGAGCATGGCCTTTAATATCCTTACACTAATCCAAGTAAATCCGCAACTGAGGTCGATGGCTCTGTCAAGGTATGCCTTAGGGGTCTTCTTCCAAGTAATAAGCTTCAACTCCAAGAAATATCTTTAATAAAGATTTTCGGCGTAGCTAAATAATTATCAACTGTAACATGTAAAATATTTTTATTAAGTTGGAAACGTTAGCAAAAATGTTTATAATTACCAAGATTATGGGAGGTATTGTGAAGACTATATTACAAAATGAATTAAATTTATAAATTTATAATTTATAAACTAAAAATGCTAATCTATCAATTTCCATTAGATATTATGCACATGATGATTTTTGTAATGTAAAGGCAATTCATATGTAACCAAGTGAAGCTGAAAGATCATAAATCACGTATATCCGATTAGTGTTTCCAGATCCACACAATAAACCGCACATCTTCTTCGCAGTAGTTACCTCCCCTGAAGGCCGATTCCACTTTTACAAATTAGGGGAAATTGTGGTCTAAAAATAGACATACGCCTGCTTCTTATTTAGTTGTTTTAAATCATATTGCAAAATTGATATGGAAGTGTTAAATTTTCATTACCGTGTTACCTTTCATGTTTAAACTGAAAACGACACCTGATATATCAAGTAGAAAGATATGTATAACCTGAAACTCCCATTTTGAACTGGAATATCCGAAAAATAAATTATACAAGCCAATGATAGCATTGAATTTACTCTTGATTAATTTGCAAACCAACATTTGATTGGTTGAAGAAGTGTGTCAAAATAAATTTCATACAGCTAAGCCGAAAAAAAGGGCGTCGTAATCCAGTAACATATGTAACTGCCGATCCAGAGGTTGTTAGTTCGAAGCCCGTTTGGGGCAAGTATTTTCCTTGGCCTTACCATGCGCGCCAAGTACTGGTCCAACCGAGAAACCCTAGAAAGGGACTGGTTTAAGTTGTAAAATCTTGTTTACCGACCGAAGAAAAGAAATACAAGAAAATATTTTTAACAAGATCTGGTGGTATTAGGTACGGGTGTTATCGGGCCTTTTTCATCAAAAGAAGGTCAACGGTTAAGTTCAAATGCATAATGGAGAAGTCCATCCCGTGAAGCAACTATTACCAAATATTGAAGCATTCCAATGAATCACATAGAAGTTAAGGCAGATTAACCAAAAGGTACGTAAACCTGTCCAGATGCCGATTTTTGTGGGGTTTTTTTTATCAAAAGTAGGTCGAAGGTCAAAGTAACAAGGTAGACTGCATAATTTAAAGTTTCATCCACTTAAGCAACTGCAATGCAATGAATGACATAGAAGTTATAACAGGTTAAACGAAATGTCAACCTGAGCGGACAGAATATTTCGTTGAAAAAAGAAAATATCAAGAAAGGTATTCGGTGTTGATTGGGATTAATGTAATTGACTATATATTTCAGATGTCAAGCGTCGAGACGATGAAGCACCACTATACTCAGTATCATACTGCAGATCGGCTCAAAATACATCTAGGAAAAGTGTTTTAAACCCCCCCCCCCCCCCCCCCCCCCCGTACAGGCCACCAATGAAAATCGTTCAAATCACTAGGTCCAAGGTCTCTGTATATAAAGTGACTCTGCTTGGTCTTATCATCCTTAAATTTGTCAAAAGTAAGGTGAGAAAGCTACGCCAAAAATACTTAATTGAAATAAAGTAAATATGCTTTAACTCTTCTCAAATAACTACAAAGCCAAATTTACGCAGACATTCTAGATAAAAGCAAATGACAAAAGCATATTTTTACCCAAATTTAGTGGCAGACGCAAAAAGAAACTGTATGTAAAATAAAGAAGTTGACTGAAACAAGTTATCTGACATTTATATGATACATTAGATTTCATGAATAATAGTTTTTACATTTATTTCGCTGCTTTGCAATAAATTTACTTAACCGCTCGTATTTATAGTCTCCGCATTTTAAACAATTTCCGGTCTCCCGTTAGATATACACGATAATGAGAGCAAACATCAGTCATCAAAAAAAGAAAGGACATATTTTTCACAGCTTAGAAGATAGACTCACAGAAATGCTCCACACAGCTGATGAACTCAAAGAAACGCTTCAAAATAAGCTGGGAGCAACACATCTGGTAATAAAACTTCAAATGAATGATATGGAAATTGATTAAAACGTATTTATTATATCAGACATAGACATATTCACCATATATCCTCGAGTACACAGTTCTGACGCACCAAGAAAAAAACATGGTCTTTTTAGTTTAACATAAACAAATAAAATCATTTTCCATTGTATAGCAAAACTAAGTCATTTACTCATGGTCTTGCATTGTTTTCAAGTAGTTAAAATCGTTTTTTCAATGAAAAATCACAATTATGTATGTCGGTATAATTCAGTGAGCTGACTTGAGAGTACATTGAAACGACGCATCTGATTGGTTTTTCATTTAATCATTGTAGTATGTAAATAAAAAAGGAATTTTCATTGAATCACTAAAAATATGTCAGATGAGAAAAAAGTATTTATTGAAAAAGGAGGTATTGCAGGTGTGTTGTATAAAGTACATCAAATAATAGCCCTGCATCAATAACTCGCCACATTTTGGCTTTCTAATGCTGAAAGGGATGTTGACAAACAAAATTTGTAAGAATGATGTCATACGGAATCCATTTAATAAAAAACGAGGTCAAAACAAAAAAGGCGTCGGAATAGTGATGCGTCGGAATAGAGTACCATACGATATATGTCTGTGCATCAGACTAGGCCAATTAAGTTTCCCCGCATACAAATTGACACACTGACACACATCCATAAAGTTGATACGAATTAAAAAAATGTGTCGGTATCTATTTCACGCAGTGTATTACAATACTCATTTTTTTTCAATGTTTATACAGTAAAAATCCTTGTAGGTGTTGAAATCTCTGCAGTAACATAGCATCTTTAAAATAACTGAGAGTTGGATATCTGTAAATGCTACAATTCTTTTCAAGTATTTAGATAAATCTCATTTCTTTTTCAATTCTAAAAATGCTTATTGCATCCTGTTACGATGAAAAAGTAGCCTAAAGGAATAGATCAATAGATTCACATTAATAGATGGCAGCAGAGAGATGAATTACTATTCCTAAATTTAAAGCAACTTTTTCGAATTTGATCAATAGAATTATAATGAAAAATTTCTTCTACTTTCCCCCGTTAATGTTGGTGAAGTTATTGTTTCCTGATAAATAAACTTGGCAAGTGTGTGCACATATTGCATGGGAAAAAGCAATATTTGTTAACACCATGCAACTTTTAGGAAATGGTCAAATATAGAATACGGTATCCCTGACTTTCTCATTTGCAGCACCAGTTGACACTTTCCACAACATGACTTGTTTACCAGTTTAGCAAATTTCTTAGTGCCTGCCAGGTGAGCCCAAAGTCTTGGCACACAAAAATAGAAATTCTAGGTATCGGTTTTCAATTTAATATATAGGTTCTTTGCTTTTTGTAATGCTATTGCCTATGATAGAGAAACAACCCATTTTTTTCAATTACAGAATGTGTGACCATGCATCTGTGGATGGCTATTAATAGATGTAGTATACACAGATCAGGGTTTGACACTAACTTTTTACCTATGTACCCCGTCAGAACACCTGCTTTGAAATTTAGGAGTCTTTCTGAAAATCGAGAGCTCAATGGCATCATTTTGATGGCGTTTTTGTATGACAAATGGTAAAAAAGTTGCTATTATTAAAAAGGGTTATTAGTAATAAGTACATTTCATGAAGATGATTACATAAATTTGCAACAAATGAGGCTGTCAATTAAATCTTAAATGTAAGTGTCCGGATGGAACAATTCTGGAGTCCCTTTCCAGTATTTTGTATCCTCAGGATGCTGGGACACTTTTAACGGTTAGTGTCAACTGCTGTGGGTAGTTAAAAATCAAATTCTTAGTCAATGGACATCAGTGAAGCGAGCTACTTTAAATTTAATACAACATTTACTTTCTGTTATAATCTGTTAACCCTTTCCCTCATAGAGGAAACCATGAAAAGACCTATGCGAACAGCATAAAACCAGATCAGCCTGCGAGTAACTCCTCAGTGGTCTGAAAATGAGGATTTTGTAATTAAATTTGGTAAGGTTTAACTGTGGTTTTCTGCAGATCAGGCTTTATGTGATACCTATTGAGTGCGTCAAAATGAGTCTCAGATCAGGCTTTATGTGTACCTATTGAGTGCGTCAAAATGAGTCTATATGAGGGAAAGGGTTAAACAGATCAGGCTTTATGTGGTACCTATTGAGTGCGTCAAAATGAGTCTATATGAGGGAAAGGGTTCATGTAATACCCTGGCTCTTCACCTTCAACAATGTTACAAGGTTCGATTTCCATCAACCAGTAATACTTGAAAACTTGATAGGGGCGACTTTCATCTGCGTTGTTTTTCTAGTAAACATGACATTGTATACACCATTAAAAAGCTCTTGAAATTCATATTTTTAGGATAAAATACTTCTTTTCTGTTTTATAAGCACAAAAAAATAAATGCACAGTAAAGAAAACAAAAGTATGGGATCATCCTTTAAAAAAAATAAACAGTAACTTGTTTGGTTATTAAGTTTTTATCTTAAAGCTTTTCAAAATATTTTTATATTTAAAATGATTAATTAAAGCTGTTCAATTTGACATAAATTTCAGTAAGATAGACTGAAAAATAAAAGTACAATGGTGATTTAAAAACAGCAAGTATTCTCATCTTTTGGCCTACGTTAACTTATACATTTCAACTGGCTGCCAAATAATGTCTTACAGTATCTTATCAGTGCCTATGACATCACATGGGAACTCAAACTCCACACAGTGATTTCCCTTGCACACTCACTTAGCAAAAAAGAATGAAGGGGAGATAACTGTGGAGATTGATGGGAACTATGTCACTGAGTCAGCAAGAAGATCTTTGTGTCATAAGCAGTCTTGCTCTCTGTATAGTTGTGGTAAATAAATAGGAATTATATTGTGTAATTTGTGTAACTGTTTCAGGACATTGTGGATGTGTCAGATGGGTGTGGTGCCAAGTTTCAAGCGTTGATTGTGTCCCCTCAGTTTGAAGGAAAGCCCCTGTTACAGAGACACAGGTATAAACTTTTACCCTTGATCTTGAAAGATTCAGTACAAACTGTTCCCTTTGTGTGATCATGTGAGTTGGGAATTAACCATATTATATACCAGTGGGATTTTTTGTGGTGTTGGGGGCATTTTTAGCCAGTATTAAGACATTAAGAAATCTTAAGAATCCACCCTCTGCAAGCATCTGGCCAAAAAATAATTATGACACAATGACAAACAGCTCTGACATAATACTAATGTGTAACACGAATAGTTAAATGATGTGACTAAATTTTATGAAACCATTGCTTTGTATTTAATGTTTGGTGTGCTTTTCCCCCCATTTGATGTTATGACACAAATTTCCTCTTGATACTGATATAGACCCCGATTTCCAAAAGGTGAAAAAAAAAATGTTTATCAAGTTTAGTGGTAATGGTACTATGGTATTATAGCCAATAGATTTAAAAACAATCCCCAACACCGGGAAAATGAAAATTCTATCCCCAGCTATGATATACCAAACTAAACAATAAAGCAAGCTACCTTAATAATATATATAATTCCTTCATCTTGAAGGCCTTTCAGATTTTCCATTGTAAGAGTTAAAAAAATATTACAACCAAATCACCTAAAAAGTTTGGGAAGTAGCACTACAAATAAATAGTTTTAATTTGGTCTTAGTATGACTCAATATTTGACCATTAGAATTGGGCCATACATGGTACTTTTGAAAACTTTGATCAGGACTCAAAATTAGGACAAAGACCTAAACCAAAAGATTCACTATGAAGGAAATCTCATCTACTCTTGGCACGACCGCGATATTGTGAGAAAAAAGCAGGTGCCCTTGTATTTTTAGCTCAGGGTGAGCTTTTGGGATACTTGATTGTCCGTCGTCCGTCAAGAATTTTGATGTTTACACACTAGAGGCCACAATTTTGATCCAATCTTCCTCAAACTTGGTCAGAATGTTTGTCTTGATGATATCTTGAACCCTTTCTAAAATGGGTCAGGTGGGATCAAAAAGTAGGTCAGTAGGTCAAATCTTAGAAAAATCTTGTTTACACACTAGAGGCCACAATTTTGATCCAATCTTCCTCAAACTTGGTCAGAATGTTTGTCTTGATGATATCTTGAACCCTTTCAAAAATGGGTCAGTTTGGATCAAAAAGTAGGTCAGTAGGTCAAATCTTAGAAAAATCTTGTTTACACACTAGAGGCCACAATTTTGATCCAATCTCCTCAAACTGGTCAGAATGTTTGTCTTGATGATATCTTGAACCCTTTCGAAAATGGTCAGGTTGGATCAAAAAGTAGGTCATAGGTCAAATCTTGATGTTTACACTAGAGCCCAATTTTGATCCATCTTCCTCAAACTTGGTCAGAATGTTTGTCTTGATGATATCTTGAACCTTCGAAAATGGGTCAGTGATCAAAAAGTAGTCAGTAGGTCAAATCTTAAAAAAACTTGTTACACACTAAGGCACAATTTGATCCAATCTTCCCAAACTTGGTCAGAAATGGTTGTCTTGATGATTTTCTTGAACCCTTTCAAAATGGGTCAGTTTGGATCAAAAAGTAGTCAGTAGGTCAAATCTTAGAAAAATTTTGTTTACACACTAGAGGCCACAATTTTGATCCAATCTTCCTCAAACTTGGTCAGAATGTTTGTCTTGATGATATCTTGAACCCTTTCGAAAATGGGTCAGGTTGGATCAAAAAGTAGGTCAGTAGGTCAAATCTTAGAAAAATCTTGTTTACACACAGAGGCCACAATTTTGATCCAATCTTCCTCAAACTTGGTCAGAATGTTTGTCTTGATGATATCTTGAACCCTTTCGAAAATGGGTCAGGTTGGATCAAAAAGTAGGTCAGTAGGTCAAATCTTAGAAAAATCTTGTTTACACATAGAGGCCACAATTTTGATCCAATCTTCCTCAAACTTGGTCAGAATGTTTGTCTTGATGATATCTTGAACCCTTTCGAAAATGGGTCAGGTTGGATCAAAAAGTAGGTCAGTAGGTCAAATCTTAGAAAAATCTTGTTTATACACTAGAGGCCACAATTTTGATCCAATCTTCCTCAAACTTGGTCAGAATGTTTGTCTTGATGATATCTTGAACCCTTTCGAAAATGGGTCAGGTTGGATCAAAAGTAGGTCAGTAGGTCAAATCTTAGAAAAATCTTGTTAACACTAGAGGCCACATTTGATCCAATCTTCCTCAACTTGGTCAAATGTTTGTCTTGATGATATCTTGAAACCCTTTCGAAAATGGGTCAGTTGGATCAAAAAGTAGGTCATAGTTGTCAAATCTTAGAAAAATCTTGTTTACTACATAAGGCCACAATTTGATCAACTTCCTCAAACTTGGTCAGAATTTTGTCTTGATGATACTTGAACCCTTCGATAATGGTCAGGTTGGATAAAAGTAGTCAGTAGGTCAAATCTTTAGAAAAATTCTTGTTTACACATTAGAGGCCACAATTTTGATCCAATCTTCCTCAAACTTGGTCAGAAAGTTTGTCTTGATGATATCTTGAACCCTTTCGAAAATGGGCCGGGCCGGACCGAAAAGTAGGTCAATAGGTCAAATCTTAGAAAAATCTTGTTAACACACTAAAGGCCACAGTTAAGGAGTTATGTCCCTTTTAATGTTTAAATTTGTGTGTTAAAGCCATACTATCTCTCAGTCAAGTATGACTTCAAATTTTAACCCCAGGCACTGTTTTGTTCAGTGAACTGAAATGATGTCATAGATTATGTATTCTGACAGTACAGCCATGCTATAATTTAGTAACTTGTACAGGCAATGAAGGCAATTTTTTCACGTGAGCGTCTTTAGGGCCATCTTGGCCCTCTTGTTAAATAAGGAAGGTAACTACTGTGAGGAGTTGTGTAAATTGATTGACAACTTTCTGGCTATTTTTATCCATTAAAGTGTGTATACAGCGGAGTAGCTCAGTCGGTAGAACATCCGCCCTGTAAGCAAAAAGCTTCAGGTTCAAGTCTTAGTCAATCTGCACATTTTTCTCACCCTGTGAAATTTAGGTTAAATATATTCCCATATGCATCAATATATTCCCTTCAATCATATCAAATACAATTTATCGTTGTTTTGCTTTCGCTTTAAACTAAACGCTCGTTTCTGGCGCGCACATCCGAGAATTCTGGCTGAGAATATACAATATTTTGCTGAGTAGCTTATCTCTTGGTTTAGGTCGTTGATTAGGAAGAACCCTTTAAACCATTAAAAAACTGTTTGTTTGCCACATGAATGGTGACATATAACCGATACATAATTGGATGGGTTGACAGGAAAGAAAATTCTTTTTATTTTCTGTATACACATGCACACCCTGACATAAATTCAAAATATAACAATCCTAGTGATAAAAGACAAATCATATATGCATTTCAATACTGCATTTGTGCTTTCTTTCTACACATACATTTGAAAAGACATTAAAAAGGGAGGTAACCAAATATTTTTCAAATCACAAAGATAATATATATTACAAAAAAAAAAAATGACAAAAACAAGTTTGGACAGTCAGACTTTGGATTGGTCGGTTGGAAGTGACTAACAATATTTTGTTTCGGGCCGAATTCTCGATATATAAATTGAGTTTTTTTACAGGTTGGTAAATGAGGCCCTGCAGCAGGAAATGAAGGAAATCCATGCATTCCAGATGAAGACATTAACACCAGAACAGTGGGAGAAACAGAACAGTTCATGATAGCACAGGTTGCCTAGCAATGACTTCCACCTTTAGAATCACCATCGTGACATCATCATCATCATCATCATCAAGAATCATGAGTGAGGATCATCTCCTCATGTGAACAATAAAGATATTTTTTTTTAAATTGTACATTAATGAACATGTCGTATTTAAGATAAGGGTTTAGAATCTAGAACATAATTTTATACGTATTTGAGGACAAACATACCAGAGAATAATTCAAAAATTCACGTGAATGTACTGGGTAAGGAATGTTAATAAACACAAAAAAACATGAAGTTTAGAAATTAGAATATGATCATTATAAGTGTTGTAATTGAGACAAACATTCAGGGTCACTTTATACAGTAATAAGAGACCCTGAGTCATTGAAGAACTACTTGCAAGAAAAGGTGCCTGCTCAATATGAGATTATTTGTCTGTCATATTGAATGAATCTGTATTGAAGCTTTAATGTGCGTGAAAATTTAACTAAACACACATTTTTTTAGTCTGCTTTATTCTTTAGATCCTGACTTTGAGAGGTACTTTTATCAGCACTGCCAAATACCTGCATATCTCCATGGCAAGTTTACTCAGTCTGCAGACTGCTGTAGGTTCGAATCCCATTCTGGTCACTAATTTTTCTTTTCAAGTAATGGAGCCTTCTGGCTTGCTTTCTGTTCATTGACGGTTCTTCCCGGTTGCCATTATGCACTCCGGGTTTTCTAAAGTCTTCTACCAATGAGTTACCAGATGGATATCGCTTTTTTAAAAAAAAAAAAAGTCACATTGTTTAACAACACTTCTACGCATTGATTACCTCTAGTGTTAAAAAGAGTACCCGGGTACCTGTGGGTTGTGTCGAAAATTGCCAGTTTCCGGGTAGATAATTATTACTTGTTACCCAATGACAGAAAAGAGCAAAAAACTCACTTATAGATAGCTCAGAAAATAGATTAGGAACCCCCTATATTTTTTCCTATAAATTTGTTTCTAGTGTAATTTCCTTTGATAATGCAAAGTTTAAGAAAATTCTATCCACTTGTTTTAATTTTTCTATTTTGTCTATACAGTGAAAAACTGTTACTCTAGTATACATCCTGAACACCAGTAGCTTCCCACTGTTGTGCGACAGTGACCTTTTTAACTCCAAATATCTATCAGTACTGTCTTACAGGTAAATCAGGTGTTTTTTCACATACTGAAACTGTCCCCGCATATTAAAATAAGAATAAGCTGAAATATAAACTGTCTCAGAGCAATGCGAGATAAGTACTAAGCAATAACAAACCTGGTTAAAACATTAATAGTGAAAAGAACCTAAAATCCATTGTTACACACAAGACTATTAAAACACACTCCACACTCCATTATAACACAAAATTCTACTATGACAAGTTCAAGTTATGGATTCCAAATCAAAAATGTGTTTTTGTGTCCTTTAGTTACATTAAGGTCCAATTATAAGACATGTTCAGGATTGAACCACAAATATACTGTCATAATTGATCTAGATTGTTTATAGAGTGTGTTTATACCATTGTCAGACACCCACGGTCAGTTCTCTTCGTTACTCCCAATTCATCAACTGTGGGATTTTTTACTAGCAAGTAGATGTTTTAATTCGTTGAAAATATTGAGGCCATTCGAAATGATGCTTACTCCTTAGGGAGGTTAGAACATTTGTGGTGGGGAGTGGATATATTTCATAGGAAAATTACGATACAAGTGTTAAGATTGGTTAACGCTAGGCAGGACAGTGTTATCCTGCATCCAATCAGATTACTGTATCGGCTTTCAATCTAGACAAAAAGGCCTTAGTGAAAAAAAAACACAGGTGATGAATGGAGAGTAGCTTAATCAGCAATAGGGAGTTATCCGACAAGTGTTGATAGTTGTGTTTGCCAGTTGTGAGTAAACATGTTTTTATATACCCAAAGGAAAAAGAAACGCAGGGTAACTAGAACTTGTAGTAGCCAGACTCAAGGTTTTACCTCCTAACCTTGCAATAAACCTCAAATGATAGACCCCATCTCATTCTAAAGGATTTACTTTGTTTGAAAAAAGATCTTTATCAAAATAATTTAAACTGTAATACCGACGAATACTTCCTATTTAAAACTGACACAAAAGTTTACCCTGCATTTCTTTTTCATTTGAGTATAGGTGCAAAATAAACAGTGTTCTTAAGAGTGTGTTCAGAGATTGGTTGGTAAAAAGTTTATGTTCAGTGTATGTTTTCCACATTTTCTTTTGATAAGATACTTTTTGCTTCTTAACTAATAAATTTGTTTTATGTGTACCAACATATTTTGAGGTGATAATATACACCTACCTTTGTTTTAAAATACATTTTCATAAAAATAAATGGAGAACTTTACAAAAATGCATTTTTTGTTTTATATTTTTTATACCTCTTGACTTTATAATGATTTGTTATTTGTAACAGTGCTAAATTAAACTCTGTGTTTATTAGTCCCCAATCAGTTCACCGGACTGGACCTTGTACACAGGTTGATTGTTATTCAGAGGTGACTGCTAGTACAGATTTGACTGTATGTACACTCAGGATATCCCTCCATCTGTAATTAGCTGGATATCTCTATATGACAAAAACATTAAACACTGGCTTGAATTCCACCACCGATACTTAGCGCAAAGTTAGCGTCATAATTTGCATATAGAATGAGGTCACATTGATATTATTACGCTGGTTATCAGGCAGTGCATTCAAGGCAATTAAACCACACTGCTCTCCCTATTAAAATATGTGTGTGATGTAAATATTAAAACTTAAATGGCAAATTTCACCATTCTTATTTCTAGAAAAAAATGTGTTATGTGTGTTACGTGTTGTTGATTTTACCACATTATTCATCTTTATCCTTATTTAATATAGGTTCCCAAACAATTCATTTCTTAACAAGCATTGTTAGTTATTAAGATAAAACTTCTTGTCAGCTTAGTCAAATTATTGACGGGGCCTCCGTAGCCGAGAGGGAAAAGTCACTGACTTTAGAACTCACTCAGCCCCTCACCGGGTGGGTTCGAAACCCCGCAGGGTCATTCGGATTTTCATGTGAGGAAGCCTTCCAGCTGGCTTGCGGTAGGTCGATGGTTCTACCCGGATGCCTCCGTGCATTCGGGGTCTTCCTCCACCTGTAATTAGCTGGACGTCGCTATATGACTGAAATACTGTCGAAGCGATGGTAAACTCAAATAGTTAAGTCAAATTATTGAATATTTCATAAAACAGGAATGGTAGAATATGTTTCTTTCTAATTTATGTATTACTTAGCACCAAGTATTTTTTGTGGAATTTGGGCCCGATATGATAAAAATTGCACAATAACGGAGTATGGAAGTATCCGTGATGTGACAATTCACTTCATCACTGTTGTTAACCCTTTCCCTCATATAGACTCATTTTGACTCACTCAATAGGTACCACATAAAGCCTGATCTGCAGAAAGCCAAACTCAAACCTTACCAAATTTAATTGTAAAATCCTCATTACCAGACCATTGAGGAGCAGCGAACAGCATTAAACCTGATCAGCCTGCGAGTTATCTGCAGGCTGATCTGGTTTTATGCTGTTCGCATAGGTCTTTTCATGGTATCCTCTATGAGGGAAAGGGTTAAATACTGTGAATCAGTAACCGTGGAGAATATAAAAGATGTAAATATCCATTCCCCCCCCCCTCAACACTCAGTGCTATTGAAGGACACAAAACCTTGACCTTTCAAGTCACATGAATAAAATGTTAATATTGCTCTCTGATACATAGCAGACACAATGAACCTTTCCAGTTTTTAGCAGTGCAAATTTAAGCCTGCCCAATGGTGCCCATGTTACACGTGGCTAGGACAACTGCTCAAATAACAGAACTCTGTGTTCCTTTGTGTAAACCGAGTCATCCATTGACTCCCTGTTATCCTATTTTAATGATGAATTTTTGGATAATCACAATCTGACTAAAGGGCATGATCTTCCAACAGTCATGTATCTAGCGTAAATAGAGGAGATGTATTTGAGTCAGATTGGGATAATCTGTAACTAAAAGTAAATAGTGGAAAAGTCTGTTTGCCGTGGACCATTAAGGTAATCCATCCATCATTGTGATCATGGTCCATTAAGGTAATTCATCCATCATTAAATTGTGATCATGGTCCACTAAGTGATTGTGGATATGCTAAAGTAAATGCAAGCCTAGTCTTTGAGCAAAAGCTCATAAAACTCAAAGTGACAATGGATGCTTGCACCTGCACTAAAGTCTTTTTAAGCGAGTGAATGACCATGATTATGTTATAATTATGGTCGGATGGATTACCTTAAAACTTGTCTGAAAACAATGTGTCTACCCAATAATGAATCAAAATATGGGGAGAGATAAAGAGCTTATCTTAAAAGGTCAAAATAGAAGAAAACACGAAAATTTCAATAAATACATCTTTTAATTGTAATCACTCAAAAGTGCATATCTTTTACATTTAACAATAGATTTTATTCTAGAAAAAAGTTTTATGTACATTTTAGCGACATTTTGTGCTGGGATTTTGACTCCGTACCTGACATTGTAATCATTAAAAAATTCAACGAGAGCTAAACTTAAATTTCAACAGCATAGAACTTCTTTTTCCTCAAATGAACAAGTTACCAAGACACCATTTTAAATTAAGGCTCGGATCTCTGTCAGCAGTATAGAATTATAAGTGAAAACTTACATCAAATTTATCAAAGAACTACAGCCTAGGTCTCTGAAGTCAAAAAATTTAAATGCTGTTTATCAACACATATAATTATCACTCACTCACTCACTGCCTCTCATAGTTCTCATACATTACAATTAACATTATCAACAATATAAAGTAAAACCAATGTTAGCCATTACCTGAATTAACCAATCTGTTAATGAAGGGCAGTGATTAGATTTCCAGCACTGCATTTATAGATACTTTAACCTGTGAATGAAAGCTAACCTGTGAACAAAGGCCAGTGACAGGATTTCATGGAGAATTTAACCTGTGAAGAGCAGCCGACCTTTAAACAACAGTCAATTATTGGATTCCAAGCACTAGATCTGCATTTATAAAGTATCTAACCATTGAATAACAGTTGTCTCAAGATAAAGGGCAGTTTTCAGATCCCCTTCAGTTACATTTGTTTACAGGTTTTGCTATTTATTACTTGATATAAAAGGGACTTGTACAGACTTCTTACAATATTTGCTCTCTCTTTCTCTCTCTCTCTCACACACAGACTTTAAATCAACCTTAACACAATATACATTTACTATGCTGTGTAACTTTAAATGCCAGTCCACACAGTCATTTCATAATTGTCATTCAGTGCTTAAATAATTCATTGATTAAACAAGTGTTAACAATTTCCACATTAAAGCCTTCATTGATCACGCAGTATCAACACAGTGAATAAAAATGATATGTCAATACTGAATTTAAAAGCAGATGATTGTTGATTCAGATAAATTCTCATTTTCATCGTCTCTATTCCCAAGATCCTAACAAACTATCACTAAAGGTGATGAATACCCCCTCCGTGTGGCTTTCTCACATTTCACAGAATAAAAGCTGTAAAACAGTGAATTTAACAAGATTTGATTTTTGCTACGGAAGGACATTCCGAATTTTGCCACGGACGGACAGACATTCCGATTAACAAACATACCAGCAAACTTGACTTTTATATACATTTACCCCTTTAAAACTTTTTTTGTGGGGGTAAAATAAGTAAGAATAAATATTTAGCAACATTATTTCGAAAGTTTCTACAAAAGAAAACTTCGATCAAATAAACTGAAATCGCGATACTCTGAAGACTGCTAGGAAAAAATTAAATGTTTGGATAAGCGTGAGAAACAAAGAACCAAGAAAATGTTTTATTAAAAATTTGATACTGCCAGAATTGGGAATACTCCATGGATGCTATAAAAAAAAACTCCTTAGAAAATTGCAGTTTTATGTTAATTGCAGCACATTCTCATTCTAAATATGATACTGACATGATTTGAAAGTCTTAAACATAAAGGGAAATATAAACACTGTATCACAGATATGCTATACACAAGTCATATATATGAGGTTATAAATAAACTTAAAATTATTGATTTTGTGGGGGAAAATTAGAACAATTTCAAATACAGTAATCAATATTCTTAACTTAATTTTTATCATACATTGCATAAAATAAAATACATGTACAGGAAACTTTATCATAAAAATATCTTTAAAAAACAAGATACTTTTTCAAAAAGTATTTACTTTCTGATCACAAATTAAATGAAGTGAATAAAAATTAAAAAAAAATGTTTTTTTTCACAATTTTCCATTTGAAAAACTATGTTTCCTTTTCAGTCTATAAGTGTCAATGTATCAAATATCTTGTACGATTTCTCACTCGGTTATGACGTTTACTTCTTCTTTTTGCCTCCCTTCTTCTTGCGAGCTTTAAGCGCCTTGCGCACCTTGAAAGAGCGCCAGAAAGCCTGGATTGTGGTCGAAGCCTTGACCATGAGAGCAAGCTCGCGCTCCGCAGCCTCTCGGCGCTCGCGGGCAAGTCTCCGCTCTTCCATGATCTGTTGGTATTCAGACTCGAGTGTCTTAAATCGTTCCTCCAGCTCATGAAGTTGTTTCTTCTCCTCGGTATAAACGGTGTCAATTTCTTCGTACTCGTCCTGTTGGAAATTAATAAATTACGATATTTAAAAAAAATGTTTTCATTTTAAATTACTGAACAGAATGAGATGTTTTATGAAAATCAATGTGTTATCAATGAGGGTGACTTTAATGAATAAGAAAGACATGGTGGCTCTAGGACACTCTCCAGGGTATCATCAGCTTAATTAAAACAATTCAGGTTACTTTATTTTACTTGGTTACATTCAGCAGCAACCAGATTCAAATTTCAGGTACAAATTCTAAAATTTCTAATTGGATGATATAAGAAAACTAATAAACGAGCTTCTGGCCTCATTTTTACAAGGGATCACCTGCATAAGCAATTACAGTAGAGGGCAAAAAGATTATAAAAAAAATTAATTCTGAAGAGAAGAATTTTTAAATTATCTATATAGAGTATATAGGGAACTATCTAAACCCATGAGGGCCTCATTTTTCAAGGGATCAACTTTATTTTAGCCATTAGGGTAGAGGGTTGTAAAGTGACCATTTGTGCTAAATGAAATTTAATCCTGATAACTGTTTTCAGGAGGTTTTTGATTTTATTTTTTTAAATTTGGTTGGATGCCAAAGCAACCAGATTTTCATGGATCAAGTTTTTGTGAAAGACCATTGCAAAGAATCATTAATATTTCTTCCCAGTGTTTTCTGAGTAGATGTCATCGAGAGCAAAATTGTTGACGACGTACGACAGATTACAGACAGAGGGTGATCCTAATAGCCCATCTTGAGCATGTTACCGGCTAGGGAACTAAAAATAATATATAGAAAAAAAAAATCATTTAAAATAGATATAGATGGAGAGAGATACTGACAGTGACATTCGTGTTGGCTTTGGTGTAAAATAATCTGCAGTGCCTGAAATACAGGTTTCTGAATGGATTGTCAAAATGAATATCCTCTCACGTACCATTAGTTTAACCTGTTTAGATTAAACTTACTTATTTTACGTCGATTGGGAAACAAGTTTTACAACTTAATTAATCCCTCTTTAAGATTCCTGAGTTGAACCAGAACAAGATACAAGATACAAACATTTATTTTGAGTCGGCACATACAAAATAAATGTTTTTATCTTGTACTCATTCAATCCATGAACCTTAAAGAGGGACAGACTCCCACTTAGTGCGTGGGAATGTCATGAAAAACCATTGCCCCCAACAGGGCTTGAACCCATAACCTTCGGATCTGCAGTCGGTTATGCAACCACTGGACAATGACACCATTCTAAAAGTACTATTACAAATATCATTTTGGAGTGAAATTAACATGAATGTTAAGACATTTTCAGACAGATGAGAAGCTTACTATGAACACCCCTGACAAAGGAGGGAAAAGAGCACTATAAGGGGTTAGGGAACACCAAATTGTTAGCTCACCTGTCTTTCACCCATGTCCTGGTCGTATCTCTGGATCCAGTTCTCAACCTCTGTCTCTATCTTGAACTTTTTCTGCATAAAGAAAAGCAATTGCTCTTATAACTCTGACCCATTTCTTTGCATTATATAAACAATCATAAAACTTTTTGTCACATAAAAAATGAAGAGAATAAAGTTATTTTACATCTGTGTATTTATGTATGTATACAAAGATTTTTTCGTACAATGTTGAGTGAAACAGCCTCACAGAACTCCAAATTAGTTAACAGGGTTTTTTTTTCTGCAAATTTCATGAAGAGAACTTTAGCCCTAATTGAAAAAATATTTCAACATACATTATCATATCAATTTTAAGAAACAGAAAAGCAACCTGGCATGTGTAACATTGTTTAAAGAGTCATTTCTTTCATGAATACAATGAAATAATAAACAAAATAAACCTCATTTGAAAAAAAAACATTTTTTTTATGATTGGGAAAAATATTACTTATTTTCTACTGGGAATGGGGCCGATATTCAGACCTTAAAAATAGACAGAAAACCCATGGTTAGAATTGTTAGAACCCTTGCAGGGCATTTTTACCCTTCTTTACAGTAGCCAGTAACAGGCTACTTCCTCAAGCCAAATAATCACCTATTTTCCCCAAAATATCCTCCTAAATTCCCCTCCCTCAGATAAAAATCTCCATCAAATTGGGGGAAAGGGCAACTGCTTTTGGAGAAACCATGTGAACAATAATTTTGAAGCTAATTTAAGCTTATTTACTTTGCTTTATTGACTTTCTAATAGTTATATGAAATATTATTTCAATGAAAATATTTTACTTATTAAGTAACATGTTACGACACTGAAACTGGTTTCCATAGTGCAGAGACCGTTTTATGCTCATTAACATGGAAAAAAAAAGAAATTCCCTAAAATTGTGAAAATCTTTGGGGTTTTTTCACCACAAAAAGGGCTAGGGAACCTTCCCAAATACTGGAAAAAAGGCCCTGTCTGGGGCCAATATTTAGACCTTAAAGATAGACAAAAAACCCATGGCTAGAACAGATAGAAACCTGTTACTCCAAAGTATGACCACTCACCCTCCTTAGTTCCTGCTCATTCTCCCTGTGTTCTGTGACCAGATTCTGTTGCTGTGTCTGAAGCTGGGTGACCTCCTGCTGGAGACGCTGCTTACGACCTTCGCTGTTCTTCTTGTCCGCTGCACGCTGCTTCTCTGCCTCAACATTTACCCGGCGGATGTGGTCCTCGGAGAACTTTTGGATCTGCCGCAGATCCGCCTGCAGCCCTCTGATGACATCATTCTTCTTTTTTATCTATTTGACGAGAGATTTCAACATTAAGGAATTCATAGTCTAAACCTGTGTTGTTAAAGAAATGTTTTAATCATCGAACTGAGAGGTTGTTTTTTTTTTTTTTTGTAGGACATAATACTCACCCCATTATGTTTTTTTTTGTTTTTTTTAGCAACTTGGAAAGGAAGGGACCCTGTGCCAAAGCCAAATATAACATTGAAATTTTCAAAGAAGAATCTTCTTCATATCAATAAATGTCACAGATTTTTGTGAAAAATGCAAATATAAAGCAAAGAGTCACATTGAAAAAAAAAATCCCATTCACCACTTTTCATTAATTTCTGGTATGATTGTATGGTATATTCATTTTGCAACTTGTTTAAATATGACTTACACCTTTAAAAGCAATTAATTTTCATGTCTGATATAGACCTGCTCTTATATGCATGTACCAAAGACACTTACTTCTTCATCTTTATCGTCCTGAGCAGCTTTCAATTCAGTTTCCAGCTTATCAATAATTGCTGCATTATTTCTTTCTCTCTTTGAAATCTCTTGCAGATATTCAGTCCTCTCCTTCTCTTCCTCAGGTGTCGTCAGGAGCTTATTCATCATTATATCTCTGAGTTCATTCATGTAATTTATCAGATTTTGACTATTTTCATCCCGTTTGGCGAACTCATGCTTGACTGTGTTAATAGCAGTGGGGTTTAGAATGAATGCCCTTATCACGTTCTTGGCTGATGTATTCAACTGCTGAGCCACCATTGTGAGACTCCGGACAGTGCGCTCCATCTGACTATCCATACTGAAGTTGGACTGAACACTCCTTCCACTAGATGGTCTCGATCCGCCGGAGGACCTACGTGAACTGGCCCTTGAACTCTGTCGCGATCCTCTAGCTGACCCCGATTGCTGTGATGGAGAAACCACAGAGGCAACTGGTCCTTCGTCATCTTCATCTAGCATCTGGTTACCTTCTGGATCATCATCCATTTCTGATGGAGTTTTTGGCTGCTGTCTGCTTTTCTTGGCCATCTGATTTCTCTTCATCTGTTTGTCTAGGGTTTGCTTTATCTCTTCATAACTTCCAAGAATGACAGAATGGTGCTCAAGTAAATCGCATAGATCTGAGCCTAGCGTTATTCTGAAACGATCTAAATTATCCAGAATATATGGAAGGAGTGTGACTATCTCAGATTTCATAATGGTATCTTCAAATACTGACATTACCCTTTGTGCTTCAATGGTAGAAATCTTTTTCCTAGCTGGTTCCAATGCTCTTGATGGGTCGAGCCTCAGCCTATTTCTCAGTTTGTTGCTGATAAAACCTCCACCTTTAGGTGGACCTCCATTCGGAACCTGCAGTCTCATTTGCAAGGTTGGTTCTATCCCAACTGTCTGCGTCAAAGTGCGTGCCATTGCAGCGGTAGCCATTTTGTGTTTTGGATGTGTTGTGACTAACTAAAAATATTTCATATAAACAAAATGTCAACCTTTATACGTTTTCTTTTTCGGCACCAAATTATTTAGTGTATTGGACCCTTCATCAATCCACCTAGAATGCTATCAACGTCCTTTAAACAGATAAATCCTATCTGTAAACACTTTGTTGCGTCTCTCCTAATCTACGCCATTTTGTATATGGCCTATTGACTACCTCACTGTTTACTATCGCAACATAACCAAAAAGTAGTTCCTTATCAAATTTTTACTTTCGTCTTAAAATTTCATAAATTTGATCAATAATTAACTTAAACTAATATATTCAATGTTATTTTGTTTTCTATAGCTTTTATTTATTCACCAGCTTCTTTTATTTAAAAATGAGTAAGAATTTGTTAACTTGGTTGCTATGTAAACGGAAGTTTCCGAACGGAATTAACGGAATAGGCCGAAGTAAATAGTTTAAACTGCGGATCCTTCCACACAAATTTAGCAAATATTTTTACCATAATCTATTTAGTTGTATAGATAAGGCCATCATTATTAACATTTTTGCTAGTGATACTTATCTTTTTTCAGAGGATGTTACCGAACACAATTTCGCAACCGTTAGTCAAGAACCCGAATTATGGTGGCTGATTTCTGCCACTTCGTGTTGTCGTGTCTTCGCCCCGAAAGGCGAAAGGCGAAATAACGACAATGTTGCAGATTTCGTGTTGTCGATCTTTCGTCTCGAAAGGCGAAAGTTGAAATAACGAAAATGACAACGCTTCCGGTTTCGCCTTCCGGTAGACATGCGTAGAACTTTACACATATGCAACTGCTGTAAATATCACAATGCCAGGTGAAGATAGCTTATTTCACTGCAGCAGAATATATACGTCGATAATATCCTTTGAGTAATAAAATTGATGTTTTAAACCATTATATGAGATGCTACGTATAAGTATAAATTATGTTAGCTTTTTTAATCATATAATTAATGTGCCTGAACAATAAATAAGTTTCAAGCGTTCATATGCTACAATTGAAATATGTTTCACTGAAGCTTCCAAATAATTTTTCCGTATCATGGATTTCATTAAGATGTCGTCCATCTTTCTTAGAAGGCCGCTAAAAACATACGGCATATTGTAAACGTCTGCGCATGTCTACGGAAGGCGACCCCGAAACTACAGTCATTCGTTATTCGACTTCGCCTTTCGGGGCGAAGAGACGACAACACGAAATGGCAGAAATAGCCACCATACCGAATGCAAGATTTAGGGTTGGTATGATAACAGGTTATTTTACGCAAAAGACCTATTAAATTATTATAGGTCTATGTTTACGCCTAATTAATTTATTCCCGATGCAATTTGTGTGTATCTTCTTAGATGATGCATGGAATTGAACATAACGTAGCATAAATATATTTTAAACTATGATAATTGTGTTAGTATTAGAATGTTTTACGTTTTTGACAATTTGACATATTTACAACGAATTAGATTATCTGTTCGACGATTTATATTGTTATCGTTAATTAAACCTTCGAGGAACAAGCAATTAAACACAAGGTTAAACATTTACACTTTACAAAATATGTTAAACATTTGGAAGACATACATGTATTGTTCATACATGTATTGCTTATTATCATACGGAGGATTCCGGAGATTGAGACGAAGTTGCACGATTGTTGGACCACGAGGCATAATCAAGGGGTGGGGGGCACTCAGCGCCTCCTCTAAAATTCCCCGACCACTTTACAATATATGTTAAACATTTGGAAGACATACATGTATTGTTCATACATGTATTGCTTATTATCATACGGAGGATTCCGGAGATTGAGACGAAGTTGCACGATTGTTGGACCACGAAGCATAATCAAGGGGTGGGGGAACTCAGCGCCTCCTCTAAAATTCCCCGACCATACATTAGTGTAGACCCCCCCCCCCCCCCCCCCCCCCCCCAACCAAAAAAAATCACAAGAATGCACTATTTCACAGCTTTAAATTATAAAGATAATCGCAGGGCCAGTCCAAAGCGGCAAATAATATAGGCTAGCGCACCCCAAAACCTGAACTCCTGATTCAGGCACTGTTCAAGTGCATGGTTTAGTTGTTTAATGCTCCGCCAACTGCCTAGTGGGGTATATAGATTTTCGGTCCGTGTGTCCGTCCGTTCGTTCGTCCGTCACACCTCAAGTTTACCTTTGCGTTTAAACTTTTTTTCTGTGAAGATGACTTCACATCCAGAGCAGGATCCAGGAGTTAAGGTTAGGTGGGGGGTGGGGGAGGTAGTGCAGTGAGGTAGGCAGTGACAATGCAAGTGGTTTGCCGCTTTGCCCGAAGCGTGAGAAGGGTGTACTTCTGGTTGGATTCGAGTCCAGGGGAATCATCCTGCGATTTTTAAAAAAAATTAAAGCAGTTAAATAGTGCTTTATTGTGATCTTGTGAGTATTTGGGGGTTATGTGTCTACATTTATGTGTGGTCCCGGGAATTTTAGAGGGGAAGCGCGCCGGGTGCCCCCCTTATAACTTTTAAAAATACAGGGGCAAATGTGTTCTTGTAACCATACAGAGTCCCTGGACTATGGAACGCCAAATCTACATAAACTCAAATATTCGAAGATCTCTTCAAATAATTAGAGATCTCTTCACATGGATTTATTGATATCAACAATTCAATTGACGATTTTTAGAATTGGTACTTAATGTACGTTTATGAAATGTTGGTCCATTCGCCCCAATTGCACTCCTGCTGCGTATACCACAGGGATCACTTAATCTACATTGTGCTGATTTATTGATCTCATTAATTGAATTAATGATATCAACAATTCAATTATTGATATCTTCAAATCAATCACGAAGATCTACTACTGAATTGTTAATGATTTGGAGATATCAATAATTCATTTGAAGAGATTTTCAAATATTTGAGTTCAGGCCCGGATCCAGAATTTTTCAGCTGGGGGGGCCAAAATTTGAATGTGATGTGTGTGGGTGGGGAGGAAGTTTTTTTAGTGTGACTACGATGCATTCTGAAGGGTATCTCGGGATAAAAATGCATAGGTCCCACTGGAGAAAAATCATCGGCGATGTGGAAATACACAAATTTTCTCCCGATGGCATCAGATGTTTTGGGCCAAAAAGACGGAGCAGTCCCATGAGAAGCCTCGGGAATGGTCCGTTGAAACGTTCACTGATGTTTCGGCTATGGTGCAATGGCCTTGTATTATCGGGGATGGCACACGATGCTCAGGAAATTTCTCCGATGATCTGGGAAGGTGCCCCGGAGTTTCACCGAACTTGAAACATCATCGGGGGAATATCCCCGTAGATTAGGGGATGTATCGTTGTATCGAACCATCCTAGGTGTCTCGGGAAGATTATGAGAATGGTGACGGAATTAAGAGTCAAAATCAAGGGTAGACTTTTGGAGGTTTATGAGGATGCCCCCAGCAATGTCTCATGGTCTTTTTGACCGTCTCAGTCTGAGGTTGACCAAAAAAACAACACATTTTGGAGTGCGCTTGCCGTATTTTTTGCGAATTTTCTGAGATTATATTACAAGATCTGGAATGTGTCACAGAAAGGTCGCCGAACCTTCGAGACATCACCGATGCCTCGGGGATTCCTCGGAGGAAAGAAATACTTCGCGGAAGCTCTGTGAATGCTTCACAGGAGCTTCCGGGAAGCTATGCCCGGCCTGTCTTCCCCGAAAAAACTTCAAGAACATACAGGGGAAAAAAATCAATGAAGTTCTCCCGACGACTCCACATGGCTCGCGACGCTTTCGAAGCTTCTGCGGGAAACAGGGGAACCTGTTCCCGACGCCTCCCGAGGCTCAACAATTTCCATCGGGAGTACAAAAAATGTCAAGTAGGACTGAGCCTTGAGCGATATAATTTTATATTTTACCTTCGCAAAGCCATAATATTGAATAACTACTGTGCAATAGTATTTGACAACAGTTGTATTAAAAACAAAAAGACGGTAAGGGGGGGGGGGGGGGCAGACTGGGACACAGACATTACTGAAAGGGCATTTACTCCGGTATTTGGGGATAGGTATAAATATAGGTTTCTCGTTCATTTTCAACAGCAACTGCCATAACAAATTAATTAGTGTTTTTTTCTGCCCCCCCCCCCCCCCCCCCCCCCTCGCAAAAATGTGACTTGTGTACACTATCAATTAGTGAATGCTTTGAAAAATCATCAGTTTTAGACTCAACAGTGTAAAAGACAGTTCTGATTAAGTCTGAGGAAAAAAAATCAGTTTAAACATATTTTTTCAAATATATGGAAGGGAATACCGGGTATATGCTGTATTAGGTTCGAACTTGATAATCTTGACTTAATAATTGTCGACCTGGAAGCAGCCATCACACACAGACAAAAAAAAAAAAAAAAAAAAAAATCAGGCGCACGTTTTAGGGTCGGACGGTTGCAGGTTTGGGTCCCTTCTGCGTGTCGATTTTTTTCTTCTAAATGTTAAATCAGTGTCAAAACAAACAATATTCAGTAATAAAAGATGTTGATATCTAATATAAAATCTTTAATATCCGTTTTATTTCGCACATGAATTGTGTTGTCTGTGCATTAGTATTTCGTATTCATCGACTTATCAGTACTTATAAGTTTCATAAAAATAATACTAAAAAAGTTATGTATAAATAGTAAAGATGATGACATGTAGAAACACAACTATTTCTGAACAAGTTTAATTTGCATGGCTAGCGATAGTATGCATCTACTCTGCAGAATACTAAGATTTTTTTTTTGCTACAGCAAAAAAAAAAAAAAAATCATTACCTTTTTAACTTTTTCAAGAACGAAATCGGCATTTTTTCATACCTGAAAGTTCATCAACCTGCCGGCAGCTAAGTAGCTCGCTTTTAAAGCAAGATTTAAAACTTTATACATGTAGAAAAAAGTGAATTAAAAAATTCGTTGAGTAGATTTAGCTGAAGTATTTATTTTTTATTAATTCCTTTGGGCTCTAGTGAAATTGTTTCGATGCTTAATACATTTTAATGTCCAGCTTAGTTGTTGTTTTTAGCGTCTAATTGTATGCTTAACTATTTTTTAATGCTATTCTTAAACTGCATTTGTCTAGAATAGTTTATAGTTGTAACTGATACAAACGTTTGGTTATTACCTATTCTTCCCTATTGTTAAATCGCTCGGCAGACGACATGTAAATTTCTCTCAATCAGTGAACGTGTCCGCAGTACCCTAAACACATGCTTATCACAGTCATGGACGACTGCCGATTCGGATTACCTACACATTAACAGCAGGGGTCCATACGATAATAGGAGTCTGACTGGTCAGGTGGTTATACGGGTGGTTCAGTACGGGGGGGGGGGGGGGGGGGCACGATGGGGATTTCCTCTAGACAACACTACTATGATGTGATCAAGGGATTTTATAGCCTAGATAAAAAAAATGTATGACCAGGGCAGCCAAGCCCCCCTCCCCCCGCTGGATCCGGGCCTGGAGTTTATGTAGATTTGGGGTTCCATACAGGACCAACGTTTGCCAGCGGGGCATTAGTGTCACAGATACGCATTCCCTTGTAACTGGAGATGCTAGAGCGGTGAAATTTAAGTTTTACTTTGCACTAAGCATGACTGATGGGGTCATTAGGCAGTGTGACGTGCGTCTGCGGTGTGGTCCAACAATCGTGCAACTTCGACATTCTCCGGGACCCTCCGTATGATAAGTGGTCAATATGCCCCAGTTCTGTTGGTACCTTTTTATTTTGTTGATTTCATCCTAAAAATGGATTTTTAATTTAAACATATTTCAAAAGGTGAAGGGGACTGTTGCCATGGAAATGAAATAGTGAATTTTTTTTTATTTATTTTTTTATGGGAAATTTTAATAATATTTTAAATTATTACATCTACTTAATACTTTAAAATTATTCAGCTACTAAAACACAATATATTGCAATATTTGAAATCATATTGGGATATACTGGCAGACACATTCTATTGCAATAAACTGCCCACCCCTATAGAAGATAATATTATGTGACTTATATGGAGATAGTTAACCCTTTCCCTCATAGAGGAAACAATGAAAAGACCTATGCGAACAACATAAATGATAAAACCAGATCAGCCTGCAAGTAACTCGCAGGGTGATCAGGTTTTATGCTGTTCGCTGATCCTCAGTGGTCTGGAAATGAGGATTTTGTAATTAAATTTGGTAAGGTTTAACTGTGGTTTTCTGCTGAGTGCGTCAAAATGAGTCTATATGAGGGAAAGGGTTAAAAGAAAAGAACACTCAAAACATCTTAAATAATTTTCCGTTTTATTTGGTTTATTGAAAGCAAATCAAGAAAGTTATAGATTAATTACACCAGGTAACAAACACATAAATATAATCACACAGAAATAGTTTGCAAATTATTTGATAAAAAAAAAATGCCCAATACAAAAGGTACAAAAGTAATGATTAACAAACTGGAGTCTTGTATTGTGCAAATCAAAATGTAACACGCCAGTACATTCTCCTGTCAAAGGCAACAAACAAAATAGCTACAAATGTTTTTCACACGTCTACGGGGTAATGCTTGAATATACCATACATGTATTTGTAATGGTGCTCAAAATATTGTTATTTATTGGTTAATGCAATATCTGTTTGGACAATACTATATTTAAAAAAAAAAAAAAAAAAAATTGTCGTATGATCCTAAAATTCCAATACAATTTACCTTTTTAAATTTACATAATATTTGTTTATTGATTCATAATCATGTTTTGTTTTTAAGATTTTTTTTTTAAATTATTGTCTTAGTACTATGAAATACATGTATAACTAAAATCATTCCATAGTAATTATTCATTCAATAATATTGAAGCAAAATATTGCAATGTATCACAATATATTTTTCCTGTTGAATACCAAGGTGTAATGTCTCCCCAACATAAAACAAGAGGGCCATGATGGCCCTGAATCGCTCACCTGAGTACCATTGCTTCAACTGATGTCAAGGTTTTTAAACAGACAAGGATTCTGATATAACTTAATCTAAAACATTTTACCCCTGACAATACTACACACCAAATACCTAAGCAATGGGCCATATGGTTTCAGAGAAGACTTGGGCGCAGGGTCATTTATCACCGTAGGGCCAAGACTTTGAAAATCTTTGTAATGAACCATTAGATGCTACTACATACCAAAAATCTTAGCTCTAGGCCTTATTGATTCATAGAAGAAGATTTTTTAAGATTTTCCTATTTAACTCTATGTAAAACAAGTGACCCCTGGTGCGGGGTCATTTATCACCATAGGGCTATGATTTGTACAATCTTGGTAGTGGCCCATAAGATGATGCTTCATACCAAATATCTAAGCTCTAGGCCTTATGCATTCATGGAAGAAGATTTTTTAAGATTTTCCTATATAACTCTATGTAAAACAAGTGACCCCTGGTGCGGGGTCATTTATCACCATAGGGCTATGATTTGTACAATCTTGGTAGTGGCCCATAAGATGATGCTACATACCAAAAATCAAAAGGTTAGGCCTTGTGGTTTCGGAGAAGAAGATTTTTTCTTAAGATTTTTCTATATAACTCTATGTAAAACAAGTGACCCCTGGTGCGGGGTCATTTATCACCATAGGGCTATGATTTGTACAATCTTGGTAGTGGCCCATAAGATGATGCTACATACCAAAAATCAAAAGGTTAGGCCTTGTGGTTTCGGAGAAGAAGATTTTTTCAAGTTTTTCCTATATTAGCCTATGTGAAATCAAGTGACCCCTGGGGCGGGGCCAATTTTGACCCCAGGGTCATAATTTGTACAATCCTGGTAGAGAGTCATAAGATCATGCTACATACCAAAAATCAAAAGGCTAGGCCTTGTGGTTTCAGAGAAGAAGATTTTTTAAATTTTCATTTTTAAAATCTATTTTTAGCTCCTGTGACCTAATTATGCAATGGACCAGAACCATTTATACAACTTTAGTAGAGCTTCATCCAAGGAACATTCCTGCAAAATATTTTTCAAATTGGCCAAGCCGTTTAGGAGGAGATGTTGTTTGAAGCAATTGTTGACGCCGGACGCACGCACGGACGGACGCACGGACGCCGGACAAAAGGCGATCAGAAAAGCTCACCTTGAGCACGTTGTGCTCATGTGAGCTAAAAACACAAATATTTACAACTTGCTCAAACACTACCGGTATATTCATAAACTGCATTTTTTTAAGTTCCTTTATGTCAATCCATACTTCCTGGATTGGACCAGTATTTGGTGCCTCTGAAAATCTTGGGGAAAATAATTGCTCCCTGCTGGGAAAAGAGTTGCTCCCTGCTGGGAAAATAATTGCTCCTTGCTGGGATCAAACTCCTGACCTTCCAACAATAACCACTGAGCAGTCAACTCCTCCACAGCAGACCAGCTCCTTGATATATTTCATTTGTCAAGGGAAAAGAAAAAGATACCATTCATTTGCCAAAAAACAATTCATTCACTAAATGAAAAGATATAAATCATTTACCACTAAACAATACATTTACCGAATGAGAAGATAAATATATCATTCACTCGTCAAAAAAAAGTAAATTTAAAAAATTTTTTTCATGAAATTAATTAGTTAATGTTTAAAAAAAAAAGAAAGATTGCATTGGACAAATTTCTGTTGAACAGTTTGTAAGAAAATAAAATCAATGTGAAGAATTGTCCTTGTTAAAATATTTCACACTTACTATATTATTTAGAGCTAAATTGATCAGTAAAAGAACAGAGTGAAATCTGAAAAAAAACACCTACAAATACTTAGATGCAATTAAAATAAATAAGCAACAGCTATTGATATTGGTTATAAAATTTTTTTAGATTTTTCAAAGTGTTGACATTTCATCAATACTATTGATGGAGGACAATTCAAAATATGGTATGCTACCAATGAAAAAAAAAATAAAGGAATAAAAATGCCAATTTTATACTACAAATTTGTGCAACACATAAAAAGCGTGATAATTGTATTATCAAAGTCAAGGTATCACAATTACTAACATTACAAGTAATGCACACATAATACCGGTACACATGAATATCAAAATAAAGATTAAGCAGGGTCTAACAAATTACAAAGGAAAGATATGTACACAATGTAAATTGACATCACTTAATATACATGTGTTTAAGGTAATCCAGCCATCACTGAATTGTGATCATGGTCCATGAAGTTAATTTTGATGGGAATTTTACAGTAAATGCAAGCTTTCATAGATTTTGTGTAAAAGAGCCTATAACTCCTAGTCAATGGATGCTTGCATCTACACTGAAGTCTTTTTAAGCATTTGATGGACCATGATTATAATTCAATTATGGATGGATGACCTTAAAACTTAAGCATAATTTCTCAATAATTTAATATTGCATTGTAGTGTACTTATATTTACAGTGACAATATCTGAGACCTTTTTTAATTTTTTTTTTTTTTTATTGACCGTTGCTGCAACAGTTCAGTCATAAAGTGACGAGAGGAGGAAGAGACAAGGAAGAGACAAGGAGGTTGAATTGTCGAGCTTATAAGCAGAAGTCAGCTGGAGAGCTTTCTCACATGGAAAAGTTTTGAAAGACCAAGGGTTTCCAAAAACTGTAAAACTGCCCCTTTTGACCCCAAAATATTTCAAAACTTATCTCTATATCTATATATCAAGGAGTCACTTGACCTCCATTTGAAAGAATTAAGAGAAAACCCTAGTGACCAGACTGGGAGTTGAACCCACACCAGGAGGAGCAGAGTGATCTACTTTGACCACTCAACCACAGAGGCCCCACCCCTTTCACTTCAAGGACAATTACTTGTCTAAAATCCACGATGATCGATATATGAAAATTCAAACACGGTATGAAGAGAACCCAAGTCAGTTTGCAGTACTGTAATTTTTTACAAAAGTGTAGCATGGAACGGATTGAATTTACGAAGTGTCTTTAAAAGATTTATGAAAATGTCTTTTTTTTTTTTTTGAAGAGTTCAATTATGCATTGACTGATTTAAATAATGTGTTTTCTATATTTGTAAACATATGTTCCCTATATCTGGTAATTGGTTATTTATTTAAATTTTATATAAATATATTAATAAAATTTTTAAAAGTATCTGTATTGACTTTATATATTTACATTTTTAGATATAAATCTTAAATATATTATTTCAAATCACAATTTCTGACATCGATATGAAATCTAAGAAGCTGGGATTAAACAC
>CM037786.1:8357757-8407757 GCA_021229015.1 Solen grandis | reverse complement strand
AGGCTGGTTTGCCATTCATTGGTTGGTGGTTCTACTTAAGTGATTATGTGCATTCGAGGTCTCCCTCCATGTGTGATTATCCAGATATTGGAAAAAAGTCAAATATTGTTGTAGGGAGGCAAACCTCAAATTAACTATGATTGCAGAAAGGCAGATCATAATGAGAGCTGTTCTCAGCCTGATTAGGTTTCATAATGTTAGATTTTCACACTGAACGTACTGGAAAAATGTTGCAGACATAAAAAAAAACAAAACCAGAAAAGTATGTCAATTAACTTTCAGGCTGATAAGATTTTGTACCGTTTGCTTTTAACATTTTGTGATATTTTAATTGGTCAAGGCTTTCTGATTTGAATGGACGGAGCATTAAGTTGTCCGTTTTGTGTCCCATGTTTGTGTGTGTATGTTTTTGTGTATACTTTCAAAATGAGTGAATCATTATATTTTATATCTTAAATGCTGTATTTACAAATTTATACCCTGTGAAATTAATGAACAGAGAACTGGCCCTGTGTTCTCAAAAATACTTAAGTACCCATCTTAGGCTCAAATTTGAGTATTATCTCAAATCCTTACTGAAACCAGTGGGCATTGTTTGAGTCTGAGTATGAAAATCATACTTAAGTACCATTTTATTTTCGAGAACACAGGGTCTGGATAAGAATTTTTCAAGGATTATTGTTAATACCTAACAGCATATTGTTAAAAAACAACAACAAAAAACATAATTCTTATATCAACCATTTGAGTTTTCCCTCCAAAATTTTAAATTTAAAAAAAAAAAAAAAATATTGATATTACTTTATATTAATAAATGTAATATAAACTTACTATAAACACAAAGAAAGCTGAAATAGGTAATAAAAGAAGTATTCTTAAATAGAATGTAAGCATGATTAAATGTAGAATTTATTTAATTGCTTAAAACTTTCTTTTTTGTGCTCTCTTCATGCATGTTTTTATTGATGGAAAATTAAATCACTTAACTGCTTATACAAATAATTCAGCGTTTTGTTGTATTTTGAATTTCAGTTTGTCAGCACTGCATGAATCCTTTGGTAGTCCTTCCTCTCCCAGGGGTTTGGACACGACTCCACCCAGGTCAAGGTCACATGATGCACCCACTAATGCTGTGACCTCGGTAGGGGTCAAAGAAAGTGACCAGCGGATGCCAGGGTTTGCCATCTCTACCAAAGACTGGGCAGATGACCGGAAGAAAGGGCCTTCTAAAGGTGAAATCATTTTAAGTCTAGATTTATTTATTTGCTTTCATTTAGGTATAAAAAAACTGGGGGAAGTTAGAAATATCAACAAAGCTCAGGCCATATCTGTAAGTAAGGCAGAAAGATTGTTCAATATTTCATAGACAAGGCATTGATGTTTTTTTCTATGAAATGTTGGAGAGTTTGAGGCATTCTCACATTAAATATTCCCCTTATTATACCCCCCCGCAACGAAGTTAGGGGGGGTATACTGGAATCAGGTTGTCCGTCCGTCCGTCCGTCCGTCTGTCCGTCCGTCTGTAGACACAAAATTCTGCGGACTACTCCTCCTAAACTTCTGGAAGGATTTTGATGAAACTTGCTGGCAATGATCCTTAGACATTGTATTAGCGCGTTATCTATATAGCATTGAGTTACCTCCCCTATTTACCAAGTTATGCCCCTTTGATGATTTTTGCATTACAAACTTCTGCGGACTACTCCGCCTAAACTACTGGAAGGATTTTAATGATACTTGCTGTCAATGATCCTTAGACATTGTAGCAGCGCGTTATCTATATAGCATTTGGTTACCTCCCCTATTTACCAATTTATGCCCCTTTGATGATTTTTGCATTACAAACTTCTGCGGACTACTCCGCCTAAACTACTGGAAGGATTTTAATGATACTTGCTGTCAATGATCCTTAGACATTGTAGCAGCGCGTTATCTATATAGCATTGAGTTACCTCCCCTATTCACCAAGTTATGCCCCTTTGATGATTTTTGCATTACAAACTTCTGCGGACTACTCCGCCTAAACTACTGGAAGGATTTTAATGATACTTGCTGTCAATGATCCTTAGACATTGTAGCAGCGCGTTATCTATATAGCATTTGGTTACCTCCCCTATTTTCCAAGTTATGCCCCTTTGATGATTTTTGCATTACAAACTTCTGCGGACTACTTCGCCTAAACTACTGGAAGGATTTTGATGAAACTTGCTGCCATTCATCCTTAGACATTGTAGAAGCATGTGTTAGTTATATAACATTGGATTACCTCCCTTTATTAAAGTTATGCCCCTTTGATGATTTTTGCTTTACAATTTTCTGCAGACTATCCTCCCATTGGATTACCTCCCTTTTTTATAGTTATGCCCCTTTGATGATTTTTGCTTTACAATTTTCTGCAGACTATTCCTCCTAAACTACTGGAGGGATTTCAATGAAACTTGCTGTCATTCAACCTTAGACATTGTAGTAGCGCTTTTTCTATATAACATTGGGTTACCCCCCCCCCCCTCCCCCCTGTTTTAAAGATATGTCCCTTTGATGGTATTTGTTTTACAATTTTCTTCCATTGATAGATTTCAGTGAATCTTAATGATATTTATCCATAGACATACATATACCCATATGTATGTAAAACATAGGATAACTAGATTTCTAGGTAGTTGGCACATATGTCCTCTGTATATTAAGATGGAGTGTTGCATACAAGAATTCTGATTTCATGCTCCAAAGCCATGTTTGACAAAAACACTTGCGGGGGGGTATTAGTAAGCCCTTAGGCGACAGTTCTAGTTAGAACATAAAACACCTGGTCTATCATACAGAAAAATTTGGAATAAAACACCACAAAATAAGCGGCATTGAACTCCTTCGTTGAAGTAAAAGGTAATATAGACCATTTCACTAGAGGATAGGCAATACCTGGTATAATTCGCTGATTTAAACTGACAAATCAGTGAATGGGTAAATATCTCAAGTGCTTGTTTATTTCCCATTGAACAATGTGTGAAATGTTACACCAGCATGTAGGTTAGGTGTAAAGAAAGCACTTGTTGATTTAGGTAAATTTACGTCTTATTTCGAAGTGAAATGGTCCATTAATATATTATAATATGATACACAGGAAATTTGCATTGTTGTCTTATGTAAACACTTTTAGACAAATATGTTTGTCCTTGCCTTTTAGACTGATATTCTCTCACTCCTTTCCTATGTTTGTCTGTCTGTCTCTTTCTTTCAACCATATAAACTTGCACTATTTCTCTCAAACTTGAATTCTATTCTCTCAGGGTCGTACCTCAATCTAAGGTCAGATCAGGACCTGAAGTCACCCCTGTTGCTCGGCAGCAAGACGTTCCAAATGCTACACAAAGAGACCAAAGGGAAAGCAAGGGTCAGAGGTCAAGGGTCACCAGCCGAGACACACCCAAGAAGAAGCCGACAGACAAGACAAGAGGAGATAATTCAGACAAAGACAATGTTGGGTCACATGATGATTTGTCATACAGGTGTGTTTGGTGCAAGAGTTGGAGCTTTTGTATTAGAATATATTCTTTGTATTGATTAAATTGATAAGTTCTTAATTTTTAGAAAATACAGTTAAGACCTTTGAACAAAAACTGAAAATCGGCCTTGTGTATAAGTGGCTCTTCCAGTGGTTAATCTAGGCCCTGGCAAAAAAATTAGAGCATCCTTCTCAGGGGCAGAAGGTCGTGGTTTCAATCCCCAACTGCAGTATGGTTAAAGTTGTTAAAAAGGGCACTAGTAGCTATAATATATAGCCACATATCTACAACGTGATACTGCAGTGTTGCAGCACCATATCTCAAGAAGATATAGTCTCCAAATGACTGCAATACTGTCAGAGGAACGTGAAACTCGACAACAAAATTGGTTGGCTGTCAATCAGAAGTGACTGGAATAGCAAACTTGACTGTTATGAAAATTACCTTTAACAGGCTTATGTTTTAGCATTCTTAACACGCTAATGATTCTAAAAATTCTGTGATGGAAATTTAATTATTAAGGAATTATTTAATCACAATATTTTACCTCAATTTCTCGATAAGTAAGACCTCAGGCTCAGAAATAAGCATCAGATATTTTTTTATTCTTTGAGATGAACTGAGATTTTGATAAAAAAAAGTTTAGACTGAGATTTGTCCGATATGGTGTAACATGTCCTACAATTGCACGATAAGGAATTCTCAAACTATATGTTGTTTTTCAGACCTGGCCAGGGCAGACAAGAGATGATGGAGGTTCCGACAAGGGACACAACTCCGCCCCGCCCTGTGTCTCCCGCCAGTCAGACTGAGTCAGAAGTCTCGGATTACTCGCCCTTGCTGAAGGCTGAGAGAGAGCTGTACAAACTGCGGGACATGATGCGCCAGGCAGTGGCCGTGAAACAGTCCACGTCTCCGTCGCAACCCAAACTGCAGAAAAAGTTCTACGGCAGTGAACGGCCGTCCAGCAAAGAGGAATACACGCCAGATCTTGGAGCGCCGAGAGCGAGGAAAGAGAAGCAAAGTGCCAGCAGCCATTCTGGGGCATCAAAATCTAAGTCTGCATCTAAAACTGGAGAACCAAAGTCCAACAAAAAGTCCAGTAGATCTGAGAAATCGTTATCAAAGACACATGATAGGGGAAGTGGAGATACAGAGAGAAGAGAGCGAGAAAAGTCTCGCGAGAGGGAGAAGGAGAGAGGAGGGGAGAGAACTGTGGGTAGGAATAACTGTGGCGTGAACACGGAAGAATTTGGCAGTCAGACTAGATTTGATATATATATAAATGAGGATGTGAAAAGTGCGTCAGCCTCGCCAAAGAAATCGGGAAATTCCTCAGGGAAGCAGAAAAATCTTGGAGATTCAGCGACAAATGGCATGAGGGAGCATGCAGACGGCTCGAACGGTCAAAGTTAGAAGCAGTTTATATTATTTTTTTTTTTTAATCACAAACATGTCAATCATTTACATTTTTAAAGTCATTCTTTAATGATGTGGGGATGTTTTTAATAATATTTATACTTGAGTCGCTTAGTAAAGTTGATTTGATATTATTTTAGTTTTTTTTCCGTGAGATGAGATCACTAAATTTTCTTAACATATTTCACCTATTGACAGTTTTACTCAGAGGAGAGTTCTGTGGTCAAGTGGTTTTAGTACTTAAACTGAGTCCCTCACCATATTCTGAAAACCCAATCCCTCACCATCGTCTGAAAACCCATATTCGCTGAATATGTTTAAAGGTTTTGCTTCTTAATCAGCCGTGGGATATTTTGTTAGCAAAACTTTTTACTCATGAATTATTGATTATGCATTTCATAAGTTCCGTAGTAGAGACAACATGGTGACAGCAGGGATCAGTTGACAAATGAAACAGCGTGGGATTTTGAAAGTTAGCCTACCATGTACCATGTAGAGCTGACGTCGCGCTCCTTGCCAAAGTGTTGCGGTTTATCTTGCGGGAGCAAAGAGTCAGCTTTTGTTTTTGTAAATTTCAACTAAGAGTATTCAAAATACTATGTGTGATTTCATTGGTCAGCAAGAAGTTGATTGATATTCATGAAAACGAAGTTTTCCAGCTAAAAATCCCACGGTATATACAGAAGTGATAACAGAATATATACCATGAGTTTTTTTACAATGGCGCCTTGGTAGGTCTTGTCATTTAGAATAGGGATGAGGGATGCTTGGGCCGGCTTGTGTATTGAGATTTACAATTACGTCAGATAGTCTCATCTCGAAACTGGCTGTTTGTTACGGTCACTAGGGCCGTATTTAAAAAAAAAACACAAAGTAACTGCGTTGTCTGTCTGCATGTTAATTATGACATTTGTCCATCTCCATGCATTATTATCTTTCCTTATCTACTCAGTATAGCAGACGTGTGTTTTGGTTCTGGACTTTCTTACTAGTCCTATGCCAGGAAGTATACATGGGTTTTACTGATATCCTTGGTAATAAATTGAATGCTAACTTAGGGAAGTTTAGCGAAGTTTTTGGATTAAATTTGACGTTAAATTCATAGTTTGTACACTTTCAGTATATGTACAAAATGGGAAACCGGCCCCAAAACCAGCCCCAAAAGCCATGTGGTTAGCGGCTGCTACTACCAAAGTTGTAAAAAAAAAAAAAAAAATGGTACTGGTATAGCTTGCTTGATGGCGTTCAGCATATAAGGGTTGTTTCAGGACTTGTTGGCCTGGTGTCAGGATAATTTGACTGGGTGTGGTATCATGCCACATGTCTACAGCATGATACTGCAGTGTGGCAGGGATTTATCTTTCTCAAGTTAGCATATGTCTTCAAATGAAACTATTGGTGGGCAGTTAAACTCAATAAAAAAAGTAGGAGATTGATGGTATTTGTATTCCCACAGAGAATGGCAGTGTCCAGCTAGAGAACACGTTGGACATGATGAGAGGAGGGCAGTTGACCACACGACCACAGTGGGAGGACGTATACACATCCATGGCGAAACCTAAATCTGACAGCAAGTCCAAACTGCAGGTAAGTTGTTATTTTCTCCTTGAGAGATAATAACCTTTTTTCTTATATAGGCATGTTCCAGGACTTGCCTGATCAAGTTCTTTTCTGTTTGCGCATAATGTACTCTAACTCAGATTCCGCACAGTTTATATGGCAATGAAAATTCCATTGTTTCATATACCATATAAAGTTCAAGCCTGGGAAGCAAGGCACATTTTCAGACTCCATGTCTTTTTTTTTTCATGGTGCATATCGTACTTTAGGAATTTATCAGCTTTCTTTTAAATTAACCTTCTGAAGATTTTTTTTCAGATCATACATTATGCCTAGTTCCCAGGGACTTTAATGGCTGAGGGTCTAAAAACCTTAAAAATAGGGGGTGTGATTACCTACAAAATTGACCTTTAACCCCCAAAAATGAAAGGATTTTCTGTATACAGGGATAACAAAATTAGCAGATATCACAAAATGTACCATCCCATTTCAAAAGCTAGTGGGAGCACAAATTTATATTGGTCTATCATTAAAATCAGTATTAGAAGGAGTGGCTACATGCAAAAATTTGAAATAAATTCCAGACACGAGAGGACCAGATTAAGGATCGCTTGAGGTCGATATCGGAGATGGAGAGCCGGTACGACGGGCTGCAGGTGGAGAAACGACAACTGGAGTCTAGCATCAACAAAATACCTCTCCATGGTCGCGTGGACCGAAACAATCGAAGGCAGAAGGTGAGTTTGTCACAAAGTGAGAGTCATTACCTACACTGAGGAGAGTTTAGGGTGATCCCAAGAATGTCTATTTTTGGATGGGTTTTTCAACAAAAAATTCAGCCCTTTAAATTGATGATGTCCAGGGGGACATTGGGCACCCGCTCAGGTTGACCTTTTTTTAATCTACTATAACTTCTATCTCCTTCATTGGATTGCTTAAATATTTAGTTGCTTAACAGGATGGACCTTTACATTATACAGTTGATCTTGTGACCTTGACCTTTGACCTACTTTTGATGAAAAAAGCGGCGTCTGGACAGGTTTACCTTTTGTTCAATTGGCTATAACTTCATTGTACTTCATTGGATTGCTTCAATATTTAAACAGTTGCTTAAGTGGATGAACCTCTTTATTTTGCAGTTGACCTTGACTTTTTCACCTTCTTTTGATGATATAAAGCCCCCAAAAACCCTGTCCATAAATCATCAGGTCTTGTTAGCAGATTTTTCTGTTTGTTTTTAAAGGAGAAGGGTATTGCACACTTAGATTGGATTAAATGCTGGCTATATGTGAGTTTGTAGAAATGCTTCAAAAGTTTTTATTTTTCACTAAAAGAGTGGTGAGACTCCTGCTACAGTTGTTCATCTAACTCTTTACCCAGATGTTACACACACACACACACACACACACACACAGAGTCTAGATGATGCTTAAAATTGCGGTAGGTCGGTGGTTCTACCCGAATGCCTCCGTGCATTCGGGGTCTTCCTCCACCTGTAATTAGCTGGACGTAGCTATATGACTGAAATACTGTCGAAGTGACGGTAAAATCAAATAGTCAAGTCAAGTCAAGTAAAAGCTGACTCTTGTCGGGGGGATCAAGTTGAAACTGAACACACATTATCGCTATCACTATAGTGTGTTTATGGTGAGCTTTTATGATCGCCCTTTGTCTGTCTTGCTTTGTCCAGCTTCAGTGATTTGTTTTTGAACACTTTTAGAAGCTACAGTTTTGTTCCAATCTTGATAAATCTTGGTTAGAATGTTTGTAAGTGTTAAAGATCAGATGAGTTAGAAACTGGGTCATTTGGGGGTCAAAGAAACTGGGGTCTAAAAGTAGGTCACTAGGTAAATCCTTGAAAACTCTTGTGAATGTTTTAGGGGTCACTTTTGTAGCACAATCTTGGTCTTGAAGACCAGGGTCCTCAGGTGGGAGATTCAGGACAATCCTGGCCCTTTTGTTTCAGATTTAGTGTCATTTTCTCATTAACAAAGAAAGTGTGTTCTCAAAAAAAAAAAAAAAAAAAAGAATCTTGCTGCACATGTATTTTTTTTCTTTTCAGGAGGAACTAGAAAATCGTTTGGACACAGTTGAGAAAGAACTTGGGTCATTACGGATGTCTCTTAAACGTTACAATGTGCTTAAAACTGCAGGATAGTGGATGAGTCAGCATGGAATACTTCCTGGTTTGATAATGGACTGTTTGTCACTTTTAACAGTACAGCAAAGTTTCCAAGGTTGTAAAGTAAACATTCTTTTTGTATGAAATTAAGAAAGAAAAACTAGTTAGTTGAGATCATAACTGTAGTAGTAATACAGGCAAATCTGTTCTAGCAGTCACTCTTGAAAACAGCAAACCTGTTAACAGAGGCCAGGGACTGGACTGCAGGCACTGAATTTATGGGGAATTAAACCTCTGAATAACAGCCAACCTGTAGACAAAGACTTGTTACTAGATTTCCAGCACTGAATTTATAGAGAATACAGCCAAGTTGTGAAGAAAGGCTTGTGACTAGATTCCCAGCACTGAATTTATAGAGAATTAAACCTCTGAATCACATCCACTTGAGAACAGACTAGTCTCTGGATTCCATGCTTTGAATGACAAGTCACCTCCAGTTAAAGGCCAGTTTTCAGTTTCCCTTGAATGGCCTTTATTCACAAGTTTCACTGTACTGCTACTGGAGTTCAAGCGTGTCTCTAGATTTATGAGAAATCTTGTGTCTTGTCACACACAAAGGATCTAAGCCATAAGGAAGTTTTAAGCATAATGCACCAATCAATATTTTGCCCAAGGTTAGAGGCACTGGCGGCAGACATACACAAGGCTTTGACAGGAAACAGTTCCCGACAGGCGGGAATTTGACAGACGGAATGGTCCCAAGTCCAGGGAAACTTTAGGCAAATTTATGTATAAGATCCTAGCATAACGTCTCCCACCCTGGAAATTTTGAATGAAATGAAATGTTCAGTTTGATTTGGGTTTTTCTCTGTTTTTGTCACATATACAAACTGCTGATAAGCTGTTTCCACCTGATCTGGTTTTATGTTTTCTCGTCAACAATTTTCTTTATAGATATTATGTTTGAAATAGTGATATTTTTCTCTCTTTTGGAAAGTGTGAGTATTTGTTGGATTAGTGACCTGGTTTTACATGGCCCTGTGTTCTAGAAAATAAAAGCTAATGTATTAGTTTCAAACTAAAAATGTGGACATAACACTCAATATACATTTGTGTATGTTTACCGTTGAGCTTGAAATTACTAGTATCTTAAGGTAATCATCCATCATTAATTTGTGACATGGTCCATCAATTGATCATGGGGATTTTATAGTAAATGCAAGCCTTTATAGACTTAAAGCAAGGCCTTTACCTTTTCTCATAGACTCATTTAAGCCTCATGTTCACATAAGCTGATTGCAGAACATTTAACTAACTATTTAATTCAAAGTCTCATTCAGACTGAGGACAGGGAACAAAACGATCATGTGTTATGCTGTTGATAGGTCTTCATGGTTTCCTCTATGGAAGGTTAACTCCAAGTCAACAGATGCTTGATCTGCTTAAATCTTTTTAAGCATTTGAAGGACCATGATAAGAATTTAATGATGGACTGTTTTAGAACTAGGGGGCGTGTTTTTGTCAAAGTGTTGATAGTTTGAATCAATGCAAAGGAGAGGTATATAAAAGTCTCTGGCAGCATTCAAGTTTATGAATTTTACTTTAACATTCCATTAAATGTATTAATAAAAATCAAATGTTCATTCTAAGCAGAAATTAAATTTGTGCTTGAAAAACAATGTGTTATTAACCCTTACAATGCTGCAACCAGTGCAGACCAAGATCAGCCTGCACATCCGTGCAGTCTGATCATTGTCTGCTCTAATTGCTATCCACTCAATTTAATTTTTTAGCGAGCACCCCCATAATCAGCTAATGGTACAGTCCAAAATGAAGAAAGGATAAGTCTAATTAAAAATTTAGCATGATATGGGTTAGGTAGATAAATAACTTTACATTTGAGTTAGATTCAAGTTATCTATCATTTAGATATAGGTTTGAATCTCTATGCACAACGGAAATCTCTTATGCAGAAACTATGCAAGATTTGGTTGTAGAACTTGTGTACCTGTCAGTTTTCTCTTGTCATGGAGACTATGCAATTTTAAATCTGTAATGAGTTATACTACTCAAAATTTACTAAGGCTTACACAGTGAAATTATTTTTTATACGTGTATTTGATACAGTAAAAAACCTCCCAAAGCGGCACCCCTGAACAATGGCTACCTCATACGAGCAACAGATTTATTTCCCCTTAGTTTTACCTTGACACCAGTCCATACCTCTGTACAGCAACACAGCTCAGCAGCAGCACTTGGTCTGTGACTCCTGCAGATGTTACTGTTGAGAAGTTCCACTGAAAATTTGTGTTTTACCATTTTTAATTACCATCAATGAGCTTTTAGTTTGATTACTTGTTCTGGGCAATAGGCTTCAAAAGCAGTTTTCCAATCATTGTATTGAGTCATTTTAGAGTTCTGATAATGATAATGCAATGAGCAATAAGTGATCCTTAGAAAATTTTGAGCAGTTGATGTTTGTATCTACTGGTATCTCCCAGCAGTAATCTTGCAGCAGTTCTTATATACCATCTGGTTTTTTCTCTGTCATTGTGACTTTGCAGTTTTACACCAGTAGCTAGTTATTTGCAGTTATGTGAAGTTATCATTTGTGGTAGAAAATTAGAGTGGATGAATTAGTCTTGGACCACTTAACCTCTACCAAGATAACCAAGGTTCCCTAATGAAACATTAGGAAACCTTTGTTATCTCCATGAAAGACCTTGAGGTCCAAAATGTAGCAGAACCATTACAGGGACTTTACCTTAACTCTTTACCTCATATAGGCATGTTGTGACCCCTGGGTAATCTATATTTATCAATTCATAAAATTGTACATGAATATTCATGAGGTAAAGGGTTAAAATTATTATAGAGGACTTATGTTATTTTAGCCAGTTTTGCCTCCTTTACGTTGTGTTACCTGTGATTCTTTTTCTAGGACTGAAATATTTTTGTTGTTTTAGTTAGGTAGGAATAAATCTATTTTCATTGATCATGTTTACCTCTTTGAAACAAGCAGAACAAGATATAAGAATTGCACTGTCATATGTTGACACTTGTTCATAGCAGTTAAGTATTTTGATACCCCCATCAAACAAGACAGCTGACCAGTTGGTCCCACGAACATGGTCAGATTATCTGCCCCATATTTGGGTAGAGGTGGCGTGGTCTATCCCTTCTAAGACATATCAAATTATAAAAAATTGAATGGGCATATCTTTCATGCTTGATTCTCAGCATATTAGGGTAGTTTTCGGACTGGTTGGCCCAATGTCGGGATAAAGTGAACAAACAAGGAAGAGAGAGAGTTTGGAACGAAATTGAAATCAAGATTTTTGTTACATGTTTATCAAATTGTGCCTCAGCACATTCTTTTCAGGAAGTTAAACTTGTTAACTTGAGCTTTATATTTCCATGGTTACCAACATGACAATTATCTTATACCTAAGATTTGATTTTTATTATTTTATTTATTTGTATTTATTGGGGTATGAATTACAAATTCTTGCATCACATTTAAATAACATTAACTTACTTGTTAATTACAGTATGTACTTCCTTTTTCATCTCATACAATGAATTTATCTGAAAATATTTAAATATTTAATCTGCTGTTCTTTCTCTCTTGATCTCTACACCCCTCTCTCTTTCTCTCTCTCTCTATTTATCAGAAATTTAAAACAACTCTTTTACTACCTATAAAATCATCAGAATGTAAATTTTAATGAAAAAAAAGCATTGCAAAAGATTTCTGATTTTAAGATTTTCTTTTTTTTTCCTGCTGAATTTAAATAGAAAACTACTTATAGATGTGATGCATGAGAAAATATGATTTTTTCAATATTTTTGGATTCATTTTTTTTTTTTTTTTTTTTTTTTTTTTTAACTTGGTTTGCTCATATCAAAATTTTTAAAAGATTTTAGATTTTGCTTCCTTGAGGTGATGAGCAATACGGCATTAATAGCAATCAAATCAAGTGACAGCAAGATAGATATGTATGTCAAGGTTTTCTTCATTGTTTGTAAGAGTGAGACTTTGTTCTGTTGATTTTCTTGTTTGCAGGTTTGTCAACCATTTTCCCAATGGCGAAAGAAATGTTAAAACCATAAAAAGGTTAAGACACATGAAAAAATTTAGACCATGAATGTTAAGACCATGAAAGAAATATGTTAAGACCATGAATGTTAAGACCATGAAAGAAATATGTTGAGACCATGAAATGTTAAGACCATGAAAGAAATATGTTAAGACCATGGAATGTTAAGACCATGAAAGAAATATGTTGAGACCATGGGATGGTAAGACCATGAAAGAAATGTTAAGACCATGAAATGTTAAGTCATGAAAGAAAGGTGAAGACCATGAAATGTTATTGAAATTAAAACCAATTAACCATGGAATGTTAAGACCATGAAATGTTATTTGGCTTCAAGAATTAGTAAATGTTTACCTCTTTATCTCATGTAGGAAGAAGTTCACGCCTTGGTGAACATAACAGACCCTTATCAGACAGCACCTTCCAGAGGTGTCCTATTATCTGTTTGTCTATACAACATACAGAAGTGTAGCTCAGATTCTGCAATCTGCACGGCAAAGAAATAAATATGTTTTGAATACTATTTAAGTTAAGTAAATGAATATTCATCAGGTCATTAATTTGTTCATGAATATTCATGAGGTAAAGGTTTAAAGGCAGCCTATGTTAGAAGAGGTCCATAATTTCAAATAAAAAAAATATGGTATAGAAATATATGATGCTAAATTTGGGTAAAGTTTTTATCAAGAATATTTATATATTTTTTATTGGGGTGACTTTTTTTGTTTTCTAAGTACAAGTATTTCATTTGTTTATTGGCAATGTAGCATAATGTTTTTAGCCAAAATAGAGTGAAGTCTTGCCAAGAACTACTTAAAAATAAAGGTTAGGGATGGAGTATATAGGTACCGATGTACTTAACAGATGTATCTAACATGAAACAATAGTTTTCATTATTTATTGAAAATAACTAACCAGATACGTCTTTATTTCGGCAAAAGTTTTATCTTAATGTTGATTGACAGAAGCTACTAGAATATGTACAAGTAAGAAAATGGCTGGTGGTGCTACGATAAAAACATTGTAAGATTTTGTAAGTACACCGGTACCATGGAGCCACCGGTATCATGAAGTACACCGGTACCATGGAGCCACCAGTATCATGAAGTTCGACTTTGCAAGTTGCAGATAATTTGTAACTTATAAGTTCATTCCAGTTCATTCTGATATTTCTTTCTTGCTTGGTATTGAGTTCAAGGACTGGTCGACCCAGTGTCAGGATAATGTGACAGGTTGTGGTATCATGCCTATGGTCTGTCTATGGTGTGATACCAGGATAATGTGACAGTGCGTGGTATCATGCCTATGGTCTGTCTATGGTGTGATACCAGGATAATGTGACAGTGCGTGGTATCATGCCTATGGTCTGTCTATGGTGTGATACCAGGATAATGGGACAGGGCATGGTATCATGCCTATGGTCTGTCTATGGTGTGATACCAGGATAATGCGACAGGGCGTGGTATCATGCCTATGGTCTGTCTATGGTGTGATACCAGGATAATGTGACAGGGTGTGGTATCATGCCTATGGTCTGTCTATGGTGTGATACAACACTGAAGCAGCAATTTATATATCTCACATTTTGTCAAAGTTCCCAAAATGACTCAAATACTGCTGGTGGGACATTAAATTCAAACAAGCAATCAATCATACTTAATGATACCCAGAGGAAGTTTATAAGTGTAAGCTATGTAACTTCTTTAAGATTGTATTTGTAGTTTTAAATGGGTGAATCCATGCAGTTGTCCCTAAATTGCTCTCATTATTACTTATAAAACATAGCTATGCTGGAAAATGACGTAAAAAGGAAGTTTTTATGAATTTACCTAATTAAATCAATGAATACAGTGAAATACAGACACTATTCACAAAATTAATTTATTCAGTCTATGCATACCTGATTTAATGAGAAAATTTTCTGTATAGGAGATCATCTTACATTTCTCTCTCTTTCTTTTTCACTCATCAAATTTTAAGGATAACCTGTTGTGATATCTTTTGCTTGATATCTTGGTTGATATCTCAGTTTGATATCTCGGTTAATCTCTGTCCACAGCTTCTTCAGTTGAGAAAGATACATATCAAGGGCTCAGCGCAAAATGGTCGTAACTTATATGTAATAATGAACAAGTCAGACCGTTTTGCGCTGAGCCCTCGATATAAGTTAAAGATGATCAAACAATATTTTAAAGTTAAGTAAATAAATATTCATCAAGTCATAAAATTTGTACATGAATATTCATGAGGTTAAGTGAGCTATCTGATCAAGGTCTCTTCTGTTTGCGCAATATTGCAAAGAAAACTCCAATGTTTCATACATCACTTAAAGTTCATTAAATTAACATGATGCCAAAACACCCTAAGATGAATATGCATATCGGTTTGACCAGTGAAAAGCTGTACAAACCTCCGACAAATAAATGCACGTGAACCTTGCTTTCAATATTTACCTTAGTTCAACAACCTCCGACGAACATTTGGGGCGGGGATATGTCTGTTTTGGCATCAAGTTAATGGATATTTATCAACTAGTTAGATTTTAAATATTCAAGGTAATTATACCATTGACTTTCCATTCCTATTTATTTACAATTCTTTAAAATTTAATCCAGCGTTGATACTTAGATAACACATTGAGTGTCCTGGCTCAAAATTCCACCAATTTTACTTGCGTTAAGTAATACTTAAATACTTAGGGGCAAATTTCGTCATAAAAGACCCAATATTGTTTGTTATTTCGGTAAATTTTTTGTCAATTATTTGATTGTTTCGTTAAACAGGAATGGAGATATGCCCTTCTACATGATTTAAAAATTTAAGTCTTACTTAAGTATTGTTGGTGGAATTTAACCCAGAAAGCGTTATTATGATTGAGACATCAGTGTGTAAATCTTTATCATTTTTAGTCCCCTACCGGTATAAACACCAGAGGGGACCATAGGTTTGCTCTCCGTCTGTCTCATCCTTCCAGATGTATAGAAATCTGGATTCTGTGATAACTTAAAAACCGTTTATGATAATATAATGAAACTTGGTATATGAATAGATGGCAGTATGGAGATTCTGCACTCACTTGGACCAAAATTCTGGTTGCTATGGTAATGGAAAAATATGCACCTCGTCAGTAGTAGGGGACTCATGTGTTGAGTGCAACACCAATTACTTGTTTTATTATGATTTTTATTATTCTGGTTACTAGCCTCACTTTTGTGCATCATTAACAGCTTATAACTATTTTTTTATATACTCTGTATAACTTTGATATAGATCTGGATTTCTGTGATTACATCTCTGTTTTACAGAAGTGGGGGTTTAGTAGGAGTCACTCCCGTCCTGTCCTATCTTGTCCTTCACTCACTTTACATGAAGTTTTGTTATTTGTCGATATTGCCTTCACACTTGGGACAATGATTTATCATGATAAGACCAATCAACAGACAAGGGCAGATAACTGTGTCAAGGAATATGTAAGAATTGTTGCCCCTTTTTCTGTGTGCAGGGGAATATATCACTTATAATGATAGCTAATGGTGTGATTTAACTTTCATTCATATACGAGGCTTGGCTAATGCATTACCGGTATGATATTCTCCTGCCATTCGTATATACAAGTATGTAAACAAATGTACCATATAAACTGGATGGAAAGGTTTATTATTTGTCTTCAAATCTTTTATAACTCATATCAGTGACCTAGAAAACTTATCCATGTCAAAGCTTATATTATTTCTGTATTTTTTATTTATATTGTACTTGTGAAGATACATATTTTTTTTATATATTTGAAATAATTATATTGATGTTTGTTTTCTCTGTCTTAATTTCGATTCAGAGATTTGAAGATAATAAAGATGATAATTTAGACTATATACATTCAGTTCCAAAAGAAGATGTGTACTTTTTAATTTTCAATATTCAGCTAACATTTTAGTTTCAATTATCATACACTACATATTGTGTGCATTTGTCTTTAATCTAGCCCAAAATCTTTTCATACCACGTAAATTTTGGGCTAGATCATTGACAAATACTCACAGGATATAGTGCGCAAAAATTGAAATTGATATTTGCTAAATAATGAAATATTTAAAAGTAAAAAGTGCACAATTTCTTTTGGAACCAAGTGTATATAAAAGACTACATAATGATAGGGCTATTAATGTCCTAACGTCCAGGTTCTATGATACAGATTATGTAGGATTGAAGCTAGGAATTTGTAATAATAATAACAACGAAAATTATCTTACCGAGTTTTTTCGTGATATATGATTATGTAATATGAAAAACAAGCGTTTGGTAGAAAGACCCTTGTTTACTGTTTCGTGAATAGATACTTTTTCTTCGACTTTTGATTTTGTAAGTTGATCGCCCTTTTATTCAACACATATCTCATTATCCAATATATAAGAGATTTATATCATATGGCATCACTTTGTAACAGACAGCTGCTTTTTCTTTAGCTATACGAGTTTACCGCCATTAGTTCTAAGCTATAAATAGTGAATACACGCTGTCCGTTCTTTAAATAGCAAATCGAGGTATTCTTTCAGTTTTTCACATTATCAACATTACAGTCATATGAGTGTGTTTTTTGTTCTTAAGTAACATGTTGTTATGGATTTGTTGGCTAATTTTATATGTAAAATAAATTTGATAAGTAAATAATTGAGCTGTTACTTTTTTTTTTTCCTAGATAATATTTCCCGCCAAATCGATGATTCAGGATTGGGATATTGTTTTGGAGTTGTTTGTCTTTCCATCCGTCCAGAGATGTAAATACCCAACTCCGTGATCCGTTCGTCTGGCCGATTTTTTTTCCATCCGGAACAACACAAGAGTGTTCTTTGGAACACATGTGTCACCCGCTGAAGCGTGACGGAAAAAGTGATACCTATGTGTCACTCTGAATTGGTTAATGTCAAATTCTCAAAAACTGTCAAACATATTCACTTCAAGGTTGGAATACTTGATCGCTTTCAAAGTTGGAAAATATTTCAAAAGGGCATGTAACAACTCATTTTGCACAGTTATGCCCCTTTTCAATTTAGATTTTATTATTTACTGTTCATTTAAAAAAATGTCTGACATCAGGGCCTCCTCATACTATATATAGAGACCTGCTGACATGGAATATTTATGTTCATGTGTTCCACATTCTTTTTTTTATTTTTAGCTCACCTGAGCACAACGTGCTCAAGGTGAGCTTTTCTGATCGCCTTTTGTCCGTCGTCCGCCGTCCATGCGTGCGTGCGTGCGTCCGGCATCAACAATTGCTTCAAACAACATCTCCTCCTAAACGGCTTGGCCAATTTGAAAAATATTTTGCAGGAATGTTCCTTGGATGAAGCTCTACTAAAGTTGTATAAATGGTTCTGGTCCATTGTATAATTAGGTCACAGGAGCTAAAAATAGATTTTAAAAATGAAAATTTAAAAAATCTTCTTCTCTGAAACCACAAGGCCTAGCCTTTTGATTTTTGGTATGTAGCATGATCTTATGACTCTCTACCAAGATTGTACAAATTATGACCCTGGGGTCAAAATTGGCCCCGCCCCAGGGGTCACTTGATTTCACATAGGCTAATATAGAAAAAACTTGAAAAAATCTTCTTCTCGAAACAGCCTTTTGATTTTTGGTATGTAGCATGATCTTATGACTCTCTACCAAGATTGTTCAAATTATGACCCTGGGGTCAAAAATGGCCCTGCCCCAGGGGTCACTTGATTTAACATAGGCTGATGTAGGAAAAACACTTGAAAAATCTTCTTCTCAGAAACCACAAGGCATAGAGTTAAGATATTTGGTGTGTAGCATTGTCTAGTTGATCTCTACCAAGTTTGTTCAAATCATGACCCTGGGGTCAAAATTGGCCCCGCCCCAGGGGTCACTTGATTTAACATAGGCTAATATAGGAAAAACTTGAAAAATCTTCTTCTCAGAAACCACAAGGCCTGGGGTTTAGATATTTGGTGTGCAGCATTGTCTAGTAGATCACAACCAAGTTTGTTCAAGTCATGGCTCTGGGATCAAATTTGGCCCCACCAAGGGGTCACCTGATTTTACATGGCTAAAAAAAAATTGAAAAAATCTTCTCTGAAACCACAAGGCCTAGCCTTTTGATTTTTAATATGTAGCATGATCTTATGACTCTCTACCAAGATTGTTCAAATTATGACCCTGGGGTCAAAATTGGCCCCGCCCCAGGGGTCACTTGATTTAACATAGGCTAATATAGAAAAAAAGAAGAAAAATCTTCTTCTCAGACACCACAAAGCATAGGGTTTAGATATTTGGTGTGTAGCATTTCTAGTCGCTTCTTACCAAGTTTGTTCAAATCATGACGCTGGGGTCAAAATTGGCCCCGCTCCAGGGATCACTTGATTTTACATAGACTTATATTGGTAAAAAACTAGAAAAATCTTCAAGGTCTGGAGTTTATATATTTGGTATGTAACATGGGCTAATAGACCTCTACCAAGTAGAGTGTGGTAGTGTGTAGCATTGTCTAGTCGATTCTTACCAACTTTGTTCAAATCATGACCCTGGGGTCAAAGTTGGCTCTGCCCCAGGGGTCACTTGATTTTACATAGCCTAATGATACCAGGTGAGCGATCCAGGGCCATCATGGCCCTCTTGTTTTATTATTTTATTTTCAAATTACATAAATTATATTTTGACAAACATAAAATCATATTGAATGACACAATTTTATTATGACGAATGTTCATAACCTTACCAAAAGTAGAAGAATCGAAGATCAACATCTTTATATATTTTTATATACTTAAAAGTCCTTCATTCGTTACAATACATCAAGCGATGTCCCATTCTGTTACTTTTTTAGCTCACCTGAGCAAAGCTCAGGGTGAGATTTTGTAATCCATTGATTGTCGTGCATCGTCGTGCGTCAACAATTTCAACAATCTTCTCCTCTGAAACTACCAGGTGGATTTTCATCAAATTTTGCCAAAATGATACTTATGATAGCCCAATGCAAATTCCTTTTTTAGCTCACCTGAGCACAACATGTTCAAGGTGAGCTTTTCTGATCGCCTTTTGTCCGTCGTCCGTGCGTCCGTGCGTGCGTGCGTGCGTCCGGCGTCAACAATTGCTTCAAACAACATCTCCTCCTAAACGGCTAGGCCAATTTGAAAAATATTTTGCAGGAATGTTCCTTGGATGAAGCTCTACTAAAGTTGTATAAATGGTTCTGGTCCATTGCATAATTAGGTCACAGGAGCTAAAAATAGATTTTAAAAATGAAAATTTAAAAAATCTTCTCTGAAACCACAAGGCCTAGCCTTTTGATTTTTGGTATGTAGCATGATCTTATGACTCTCTACCAAGATTGTACAAATTATGACCCTGGGGTCAAAATTGGCCCCGCCCCAGGGGTCACTTGATTTCACATAGGCTAATATAGGAAAAACTTGAAAAAATCTTCTTCTCCGAAACGACAAGGCCTAGCCTTTTGATTTTTGGTATGTAGCATGATCTTATGACTCTCTACCAAGATTGTTCAAATCATGACCCTGGGGTCAAAATTGGCCCCGCCCTAGGGATCACTTGATTTATAGGCTATATAGGAAAAACTTGAAAAATCTTCTTCTCAGAAACCACAAGGCCTGGGGTTTAGATATTTGGTGTGCAGCATTGTCTAGTAGATCACAACCAAGTTTGTTCAAATCATGGCCCTGGGATCAAATTTGGCCCCACCAAGGGGTCACCTGATTTTACATAGGCTAATATAGAAAAAACTTGAAAAATCTTCTTCTCTGAAACCACAAGGCCTAGCCTTTTGATTTTTAATATGTAGCATGATCTTATGACTCTCTACCAAGATTGTTCAAATTATGACCCTGGGGTCAAAATTGGCCCCGCCCCAGGGGTCACTTGATTTAACATAGGCTAATATAGAAAAAAAAAAGAAAAATCTTCTTCTCAGACACCACAAAGCATAGAGTTTAGATATTTGGTGTGTAGCATTTCCGCTTTTCCAATTTGTTCAAATAAAATTGGCCCCCCGGGATCACTTGATTTTACATAGACTTATATTGGAAAAAAAACTAGAAAAATCTTCAAGGTCTGGAGTTTATATATTTGGTATGTAACATGGGCTAATAGACCTCTACCAAGTAGAGTGTGGTAGTGTGTAGCATTGTCTAGTCGATTCTTACCAACTTTGTTCAAATCATGACCCTGGGGTCAAAATTGGCTCTGCCCCAGGGGTCACTTGATTTTACATAGCCTAATGATACCAGGTGAGCGATCCAGGGCCATCATGGCCCTCTTGTTTTTGTTTTTTTCAATTCCATGAAAAACTCTGGTTGCCATGGCAACCAGAAGATAAAAATCTTTAAAATGCCTTTTCTCAGAAATATATAGACCTAAAGATTTGATATGTGGTACATATCATCAGCTCATGTTGCCTCAACATCAGTGCAAATTTTGTGCCCCTGGGGTCATAATGGGCCACGCCCAAGGACCACACCCGAATTTTTGTATAGAACTATATAGGGAATTCTTGAAAAATCTTCTCTTCCGAAACCACTCCATGGATTTTCACCAAATTTTACTAAAATGATACATGTGTAAGCATGAGGCTTATTCTTAATTTTTATTGAATTTCATTTAGAGCTTTAGTTGCCATGGCAACCAGAAGACGTATATTGTGTTGTTGTGGTCAACAATTTCAACAATCTTCTCTGAAACTACCATATGGATTTGCCTCAGATTTTACCAAAATGATACTTATGATAGTCTGATGCAAATTCCTATTTTTTTTCAATTCCATGAAAAAAGGGAAAATCTTTAAAATGCTTTTTCTGAGAAATATAAAGACCTACATATATGATATTTAGTACATAGCATCAGCTCATGTTGCCTCAACATCAGTGCAAAACTTTGCCCCAGGCGTCACAATGAGCCACGCACATGGCCACGCCCGGATTTTTATATAGAACTATATAGGGAATACTTGCAAAAAAACTTCTTTTCCAAAACTAGTCCATGGATTTTCACTATATTTAAGTAAAATGATACTTATGTTAGCCTTAGGCTAATTCCTATTTTTTCTTGAATTTCATGAAGAACTTTGGTTGCCATGGCAACCAGAAGGCATAACTATAAAATGCGTTTTCTCAGAAACACATACCTACAGATTTAATATTTGGTACATAGCATCAGCCGCTGGTGCCTCAACACTGTCACAAAATATGTCCATCAAGGTTTACATGAGGCCACTCCCGGGACCACGCCCAGATTTTATATGGAACAATATAAGGAAAACAAAAAAACTCTTTACTTCTGAAACCATTGGTTGGATCATTGAGAACTTTTGTTGCCATGGCAACCAGAATGCATAACTATAAAATGCCTTCTCTTAGAAACATATAGACCTACAGCTTTGATACTTAGTATCCTCTCATGGTTCCAGCCTTTCTACAACAACCAAATTCAGGTGAGCGATTTAGGGCCATCCTGGCCCTCTTGTTTTACTGTTCATTTACGTCTGATTCTCTTGAAATATGGAATATTCATGCTAAGGATTTCCACATTTTTTTTCTCTCTCTCTCTCGCTGTTTCTCTTATTTTCACATTGTATAATACATTTTGACAAACATCATATTGAATGACATAATTTTATGTGAATGTTTATAACCTAACACAAGTAGAAGAATCGAAGATCAACATCTTTATATATTCTGTATACTTAATAGTCATTCTTGCGTTGCAACACATCAAGTGATGTCCCATGTCTATGTTTTTTTCAATGTGAGAGAAAAAGAAATCACACGCAAAAACAAAAGAAAAACATACGTATTGAGAAAAAAAAAAAAGATTTAGGAGAAATATGATAAAAATAAAATAAAAAGATGATTAAAAGGAGATGTTATGGTTGAATGTGCTTATCATAGTTTGTAATTAAGGTTTTATTGCTTCCCATATTTTAACGTGGGTGTCAAGTTTATCATTAGTTTGTGCTATATCTGTTCTTCAATTTTATTTCGTTTTCCACATTCTCAGTAAGTACTAAAGGTAGGGGATTGAAACTTCCAACATGTGTCCAGGTTCAATACATTGTTATTTATTTATTTATTTATTTATTTATTTATTTATTTATTTATTTATTTTTCTATAAAAATAAAAACGGCTAACATTATACTACTATCCTCACTCAGTAAGGCGTAATAAAAAATTTACTAGTTTCCACTAACCCGACCGACCTTTTTTTCGTAGCATTTTGGCTATTACGGTTGCAAAACGCTGTTTTCCGTCAACTTCTCTAAAAAAAAAAGAAAGAAAGAAAAGGTTAAAATGGAAAAAAGTTAAAAATAAAAAAGTTTAGCCGACCTACCGACCCTATTTTTTTGAAGATGTTAGTGGAAACTGACAACTTCATTTTTTCGCCTACCGTTGAGCACGCTTTCTTTAGGACAGCTTTTGTTTTTAAATCTTTATTTTTAATGGATGTGTCGCCATATCACCATAATTGAGTTATGAGTTTCGTGTATTTTGTGTCCGAAACTTTATGAGTAAAATAATTCTCGATTTTACGTGGATACACGTGTTGAAATTTGAATAGATATTTTAGTAACAGTGACCTTGATCCGAATGACCCCAAAAGCGAGTCCAAACTTCCTCTTTCCATAAGGCATCTAACTACAAAAATTGGTAATAATATCTGGTTAAAAAATCATTCATTGTCAAGAATTATCACAGCACCAATGAATGTTAAGGTAACCACCCATCAAAAATCATCAAGTGATCCTGGGAATTTTATTGTAAAAGCCTTTATAGACTTATAAACCAAGTCAATGGATGCTTGCATATGCGTTGAAATCTTTTACGGCATTTGATCAAAGGACCATGATCATGTTTTAAGGATGGATGGGTTTCCTTAAAATATCTCAGATTATGGTTCGCTTTGTGTGTCACTTAGTCATTATAAATGAACCAGGAAGTGCGGCGGCGGAGCAGACATTATATGTTTACTCCACTTTTAGTGTAGTAAGTAATTGAACCAAATCATATTGTGGGTGGCTTTATTACACATGAAACTATATTTGAACTCGGGTATAGATCTTCATGCAATCGTAACTACTGGGCCTTTTCCGTCGGTGGTCGGAAATGGGCGAGGTGTTCCGAATGATTCTTCCGGTCTTGAATGTTCAATCGCAATGTGAATAAAACTTATTCAGCCTTGCTTAGGTAGAACATATCTCATTCAGCATTTACACGTGTTTAAAACAAAACATGTTTAACTTACGTCGACTGGAAACTTTACTTGTCCCTCTCCATGATTTCCGGGTTGGTTAAGTACTTTACGTCAAGGGAGGTCATGAAAAAATCATTACCTCTAACGTGAATCGAACCCACACCGGATCCGCTGTCAGGTACGTTCCTACTGGATCATGGTTATAAGTAACAACAAAAAGGTCCTATGAAAAATCCAACATATATCAATGATAAACTATCTCCAATAGGAGGTGAAAGATAAAAGGGACAAAAAAAAGACATTACATTACATTACATTACATTACATAAAATAAAGTCTTCGAACGGTAAGCTACAGTGAGCGCATTTCAACTTCTGCTTTAAATTCCATTTAGCTAGTTTTCATCGATTTGAATATAAATTCTTACAATATATACGAACCCATCTCAACGGTTCTAGGGCTGGACCAGTACTTCGCCCCTGTGGAAGGTCGTGTAATTGCTTAGATAGAACATTATTTTTTCATTTATTTATTCATTCATTTATTTATTTTCTGTGAAACCAACGGTCAAAAATTAATGTCAGTTGGCACAAATGGCCACCTCACGTCCCACTACCATAATTGCTAAAGAAAAGTTGATTAAATTTCAACAATTCTTCTATGAAACCAATGGTCCGAATTTAATTTCATTCGGCACAAATGGTCATCTCATAGTGCTCTTCCATGATTGCTAAAATAGAATTGGTTTACTATGACCAAGAAAAACACATGTTATGATAATAACTATCATTTTATATTGTATTTCCTTTAAAAAAAATATTTGGTACGTAATTTTTTTTTTAAACTTTCTCTGTATATCAAATAAGACGTTGTTATTTCATTTAATACTACTGCTTTTAATATTGCCCTACCTTCTATCTAAATTTCACTATGTAATCTATTATTTATTTCACATGTTTCTTCTTTTTTATCATTGTTTATAATTCACATGTCATGTTTTGCTATTTTATTATGTTTTGTACATTGTATAAATCTAAATGAAATGTTTGTTCCGTTCTGTTCTGTTCAACCTCGAGAATTCATCAGCTATATTTTACTCCCACAGAATGTGTAAACATGATACATTCTCAATTCAGAATTATATACATATTTTTCTTATAATCTTTTCTTACTTTCTTAAATGTCAGCACAGTTTGTAAAATGTTAGAAGCTTAAAATTTTAATCTTGAAATGGATACATTGAAGATTCAACCATTGACAAATATAATTTTACGAGTTCTAAATTGAAATCAGTGAAAATTTGTATTCTTAGGTGATTTTCCCGTCAAACGTGGCGTATTTTTAAACTTGGCGTGAACCCTTCCCATGAGAATAGTTCACCGTTTCCGCATTTGGTCATGAACTGGGACTCATGACATTCTCCAAGTATCAGTTATAAATTTTCGTGGGGGATTAACTATCGTTGATTTCGTAGATGTCTTTTTCCATGAATATTCATCCCCACGAAAACTGTGTATTTAATAGACCTAACGTTTACCAGTAAATGACTCCCCGAATAACTATACCAACAGAAATAACACGATTACAGATTCCACGAAATTTTATATCAACGAAACATTAATTAATTTACAGTTGAAGGTAAAAAATAACCGACGCATATATATATATATTCCTTTAAGTACGTGATGCGCGAAAGAATGTTGACTCAGATGGCGGAAAAAAGAAGATGAAAAGACAAGAAAGGTACATATTAAACAATCAAAATCAGTCTATGTCCCTCGGAAAACCAACATGTTTATTGACAAGAAAAACGTTTATTTAATGAAAACGTCCGGTCCTCCCAGTTGCATGGGTCGTATACACCAATATGACAGGGAGGAAAATTATATAAAAAATGATTATGATTATTATTATTATTATTAGTAGTAGTAGTAGTAGTAATCCTGAATGTGGCAATTGTAACATTATTTTGTAATTTTGTATGAATAGGTTCTCTCTCTCTCTCTTCTCATATTTACATTTCCTTTATTATTTTTTTTTAATATGTTTGAACATGTACTTCCGATTTATGCGGAATATTTTTCATGTTCAATTTTGTATTTTGTACTCGTTTATATTGAGGCGGGATAAAGATATAAATATGTTTCCTTAAGAGAAGGTTTCTTTATAAGCATATGTCTTATGTGCGTGTGTGTGCGTGTGTGCTTATAAAATGTTCTTATAAGAATGTTTCCTTACGTGTGTGTGCGTGTGTCCTTATAAGAATGTTTCCTTAAGTGTGTGTGCGTATGTCCTTATAAGAATGTTTCCTTACGTGTGTGTGCGTATGTCCTTATAAGAATGTTTCCTTAAGTGTGTGTGCGTATGTCCTTATAAGAATGTTTCCTTAAGTGTGTGTGCGTATGTCCTTATAAGAATGTTTCCTTAAGTGTGTGTGCGTGAGTGCGTGTGTCCTTATAAGAATATTTCCTTACGTGTGTGTGCGTGAGGGCGTGTGTCCTTACAAGAATGGTTCCTTACGTGTGTGGGTCATTATATTCCTGTGTCTTTACGTGTATGTGTCTTTATATGTATGTGTCTTTACGTGTATGTGTCCATGTGTGTGTGTGTCCTTATGTGCGTGTGTCCTTATGTGTATGTGTCCATATGTGCACGTGCCCTTATATACATGTCTAGGCGCCCTTATGTGTACCGTTTGTGCCCTTATAAGCGTGTGTGCACTATCTAACCCGGAAGAAACATTTAATATGATGTTCCTATTGCTTACTACTAGGCCATTTGCTACAATACACTGATTAAGGATTACGTGCACATGTATACAATTTGAACACATTCTTTTAACAGATCTACGAAACAATAAACTTTTCCCCCTAAGTTTAATATTGGAGAGAGGACAGGAAGTTTTAGTTTGTTCAATTTCCTTTTTTAATTATATGAATGAAGGATCGTTCACGGAGATGGGAAATTTTTATTAAAGGGCGTGTCACAATATTCATTGATGCAGCAGATAAACTTAAGCGGTTTAAATTTGGGGATTAAATTTGCAATTGTTGGTTCGAATGCCATTGGTTTGTATTTTTAAACTTTAAGCGTTCGTGATAATCTTATCCGTGTCAGCAGCCGGTCGTACATGGTTATGTCACTATCATTGTTGTATTTGTTGTTGTTGCTGCTGCTGATGATGATGATGACACGGAATGACGCCGGATTATGGGATCAAAGGAAGAAAAATGCTAAAGCGTATTGAAGTTTGATGAATTTACCGTACTTTTCACACTCACGTGCACGCACGTAGGTGCATATTTTGAGCACATGAGTCCATACATTATACCAAACTGGTAGGCCCTCTTCTTCAAGGGGTGATAATTGCGAGTTACACAGAATAGACCCCCCCCCGCCGCCTCCAAACACACACGTGCTCACACACACACACGCGCGCGCGCGCGCTCGCAGTTATACCCACATACTCGTATACACTGCGAGGATGCTGGCCATCAATCGTGAACATAAGATTTTGGACAGATTCTAACTTTTAATCGTACGTATATAAAATACAAACAAATCTGAGAAAAATATGCACCTGATGCATTGTTTAAATTTATTTTAACCCCTATAAACTTTATTACATCCCATCAATCTCGCGGGAATTGGTTGATAATGAAGCTGACTTCCTGAAAACATTCGGCTGGAAAGGTATTTCCTAGTTGATAGTATGACACTATTTATATCTGTATATCTTTTCTCAAGACTAATATTATATATATATATTTAGATGTTTTAATTAAATTAAAACAATAGTATCATGAAAAAATAACCTTTATATTATTGTCATTGGCCAAAATAAAGCAAAAAATAAAATAAAATCCTAGCTTCAAAAATAAAACAATAATAATAATAATACATATAATAATATTTTTCGTGTGTATGTACGATTTTGGGTTTTGAAATAACCTCACTGTAATTTTATTAAATATATTGATTAATTTTAAAACTAAATATTAGACAAATGATATTGCAGCACCAGTAAAATATTTCGTGGCATGTAAATATTTCCGTAATCAACACATAACCCATACTTTATTTTCTCATGGCATGTTTATCAAATAGTTTCGGGTGGGAGTAGCATCCCTATGATTAAACGCTATATTACATACTCATTCACCCCCCCCCCCTTTCTCTCTCTCTCTCTCTCTCTCTGTCTGTCTTATTATATTTATTTTTCAGTTACCTATTTAACCACTTGAACAGAATCTACTTATATAAATTATGTGGAAAGGATGATGGATAATGTACAAGCCTCATTAAATTTCTGTTCTGTTTAAATCTTATATATTTTCGTAGATGATGTACAAATATATTTTAAATTAAAAGAAAGTAGCATGTATAAAGTATATCAATTACGTGTAACAGTTTTGCACCATATTTCCTCTCAAGTAAGAGAATTACGAAAAATACTAAACGCATATGTCAGAGACCGATTTGTTATGAAAACGAAGAGAAACAAGAAATATCCTAGAAAAAAAAAAAAGATATTAAGAACACTTTACAGAGGTGTTCCCTAAACGAAGGTTTACATATTTAACCCTCATTTAGCGATAACCCCTGTTAAGTGGTCATTTTCTCTTGTTCGATTGACTGACCGCTTAAGACAGGTTTGACTTATTCTTATATAGATGATGCTTCTTTTTGTAAAATATTCTCTGAGAATGAAAACAATTTTAGTTTTGAACTTTCCAGTCGTTGTATGTGGTATCATAAATTTAGTGCCTCATGGTAGACATCAAAATGACTGAATATTTGTTGGTGGGGCGTAAATGCAAACAAAATATATGAACAATTTGAATAACAGAAAGAACAAATAGATGTGGATGCTTTTATTTGACCTAGTTGTTTAACAATACGACAGTAAATATGAATCTTGTAACAAAATGAATAAAAGGTTTGAACAAACATCATAATTTTCTAAATGAAACAGATACATGTATATTCATAAACAAATCGACTAGTGACAAATTGACTATGGTAACAAATAAATAATTTAAAAAAATATGTATATGTATATTGGCGGTTTTGACTCTGAAGAAAGTCTCTCTCTCTCTCCTTGAAATAAGTTAAAACTTCTGTATCTCTCTCTCTCTCTCTCTCTATCCCTGCAATAAGTTAAAACTTATGTTGTGGCTTTGTAATGAAAAACATATTTTTTTCTAATCTCATCATAACTTATATTTTCTCAATTTGAATCATTATCGTTTCGATTAATTTTCGTGTAACCATTTTTTTCCTTCTATTTTCATATAGATCTATTGTTCATTTTTATGCTAGAAATATACATTATGTTCAGTTCATTGACGTAATTGCAACCCGGATATCATCACACGTGGACACAACACGTGAAAAACTCACTAGCACGCTCGAATGATAAAATGAACAAGCCCGTGCAGGGCTTTACATAATGCTCCAAAAGATTATTTCTCATCTGATATTTAACTTCTCATAACCACCCTAGTGCTACGTGCCGGTGGGTGCAGAATGCACGCGCAGCCCACGGGCACTTCTTCTATATCTGCCCTGTATACATATTCTCCAGTTATCTGGTTACACTCTCGCTTAACGACCGGCAGGCATATTGAAACTGATTTACAGGCGCCCCTTCGGTTGTGACAATGGTAGCAAGAACAAACTGCTTTTGAAATCGTTCTTGGTATTCTGTTTTCGTTGATGTCTTCAAAATAACTCCACGTGCAGACAGACCGCGAGAACAGCTGTCCGTTAGATCGCGTGTAGGAAACTTCTTGGACCACAGCGTCAACGTTTAGATTTCTGCTATGGCAAAACGAGAAAATGGACGGATGACGTAGACTGCTGGGCGTGGTTGAAGTGCACGGAAACGAATGGGAGGAAAAGTTGAAAAAGTTAGTTTCCGTCATTTTGCTATACAAGGCGTTTGCTATCTGCAAATCCCGATTGGCTGGTTCTGAGCACGTGACTGTTTGCGCATGCGCATCGGTAACGAAACTGACCAGTAGTAGCATCCTTATTAGGACAGTCTTGACCTGTTTAGAAAAGAAATAATGTCATTATTATTTCTAAAACTTGATTTGAGAAAGAAAGAAAAAAAAGAAAGAAAGAGAAAATTATTTAATAAATTATATAATACATCTCTTAATAACCTCTGAGCAACCATTCAAGTGAAAACATAAAAATAATTATCATATACAGGTGTAATGGGAATTCATCATTTGCTTCATGAATATTCATATACAAATTACTTGAATCAATCATTGATTAATTTGCTAAACCTCAAATGGTACATAAAAAAAGGCTATTATTGATTTGTCTTTGCCGAACAGATCATGTAGAAGCCGAGCTTCAATATTGTATGAGCGAACAAAGGAAACCCTAATCTGAGAGCTCCTAAAGGGCCAGTTTAATCTGAATCGGTTTTGTTTGCCAATTCGTCAAAACGATTGTATATGAGGCAAAGGGTTAAGATATGAATCGAAACAAAATTAAACATCGATAAATCGATTAAAAGTTGTCGATGGAAATAATTCTTTTTATATAAAAACTTAATATATTTGGTTTTAGAATTCGAGCTAAAATTAGGTTATGACACATTTCAGTGTCATAATGATACATATAATATTCATAAATCACACCTTTTTTATTATCAAAATTAATGGAAAACACATATATCTATTCTGTCAAGCCAATAATCAGCTTTCCTTAACGTAAATCAACGCCAACATTAAAATCTTGAATATAAGATTAAAAGCACATAGACTGTAATAATTGAAACATTTGAAATACACCTTTAACGTAATTGTAATACATAGATCTTATCAAGTATGTTTATCAACTCATATATTATTTATGTGTATAAGTGAATTGCTCTTTTCATAATAAAACGGGTATTACATTTTATAGGAATCTCACATCCCTATGAATTTTAATCATAAGCTTAACACAGCGAGCATGAGAACTCTTATGATGATCAAACGCGTTAACATACCAAATAATTCATTGTTTAAACGACATAAAGAATGGATACGGCAATATCTAGGTGACCATAAATTCAAAATGACAAATTGAATACATATACATGAAAGCAGCCATCAGGATCGAGGTAATCCAAATTTGCATTTTCTTCTTTAACTTTTTCACTCGACTATTTGCCCAAGAAAACTGTTTATTCAATAAATCTTACGTCTTCCATGATAGACATGCACGCGAAATTTATTACAGAATCAACGAAACTCGTGTTTAAACGAATCATTTTAAATTTGAGGATGGCTCAAAGAAGAATGAACTAAGTAGTCTTCATCATTTTTACATAGGAGGATTATATTTTTATGTCCTATCCATACACAATATACTAGTCCAAACCAGGAACCATCGGGAGGATCAGTATATTTAAACAACAACAACAAACAACAACAACAACAACAACCTGATTCTCATCTGACGTTAAAATAAGTTTATTATTTTTTTTATTTACAAATGTAAGACGTATACCTTAAAATAAAAGACATATCATATGATGAGATTAATCGATACCCTTTATTATTATATAATTATAAAAATTCTGATAATTTATAATGCAACAAAAAAAGAAAAAAAAAAAAAGGAGAAGAATCGATTATTACCTTTAGCGATTTGTTGAGTTCCATGGCTTGTTGATTACAGAACCTGCGTCTGATCAATAGCGAAATAGTCTCTGAACTTAAGATGCAGCCCTTAATATACTCGTCTACGAATGCCCCAAGGGCATGGAGTTCTAGTGATTTTTGGGATTTTTGAAATTCATATCCGTTTAAAAAAGAATCGATCAGGGGTTTACCGTTTTATTTACATAAATAGGTGGATAACTATCTAGCATCGAAACATCTATCGTCGCTCCACTGGAGCGAGTTATTGCAGTAAGATGTAAAAGTCAATGGTTCGTGACGCATCAATGAGCCAATATACATACAAGTTTTCATATCTCGTTTCTTCCTTCTGCGGTATCTCTTCCGCTGATCGAAAAAGATAATAAAACAATAATAAAAAAAATAAATGAATAAAAAAAAAAAATATTTAAAAAAAAAATGAAATAAAATAAAAATAGAAAATAAATAAAAAATAAATAGATGAAATGTACAAATAATATTTCCTTTTGAAACGACATATATTTATGCATTTCCTGTCATAATAGTTATAAATATCATGGGATACAATCGATTTCTTGCAATCAGCGAAATAAAACGTAATCAATGCATTCAGTACTGAATTCTATCACCACATTTAGTGTTGAGTAATGTTTACATACCTAGGGGCGAATTTTACCATCGCATTCCTAAGCAAATCCCTCAAATTTCATTTCTTTGCAGATATTGTTAGTTATTAAGTTTTTGTTTTTATCAACTTTGTATGCACTTTAGATATTTTTGTAATACATGCAGAAATGGTAGAATGCGTTTTTACATACTTTAAGAATTGATATTTCTAAGCGCTAAGTCAATGTATTTGAAAATGTGTGATATATGTATTATTTTCCTGACACGCCTATTAAGACTTTGGAGATAGCCGTAAGATTATCGTTTGCTATTTTTGGTGCAAACCAATGCGATGTCAGTGTCGCCCAAGAGCCCATTGAAATGCTTTTTTTTTCACTCCATAAAGAAGTAAATAAATGTCTTGAGCTACTTCCCAATTAGACAGACAATTTAATTTTCTATAAAATAAATTTCTGATGCCATTGGATATAACAGAATGGAATTTCAAAGCACGCAGAGCTCGGTTGAATTAAGGTTTATGCCCTGCAATTCACTTCCGGTTAAGGTTTATGCCCATAAAACCACCAAAGCCATGCATATAACTTCACAATATAATCTTTTAAAATGTCAAACCATGGAAATCTTAGAGGCAAACTGACATGTTATGACATATGACAGAAATTCTTTTATTACCTCGCCTTTATAATTTTGTTGCCATGAGTTATCTCCCCTGAAAACTACAAAAAAGTGGTTTCTCCATTTTCCTACGGTAAAGTTTAGATGTGTTCATGAAATTTGAATCAGATTCATATAATGCATCTTTCTACCGTGAGTTTTTCGCAAAAATCAAATTCCGTTTTTCGTATTGACCGAAATTGTATATTTCCCATAGACTACAATGTAAACTTAAATACAGATTATCTCCACTACATCTAATAAAACCTGGAAAAACTCTCGTCGAAACATTTTTATTTTTGGATGTCTTCAAAGTGACAAAATTTCAGAGAAATACTTCAATCAAGTGGCAAGATATGGAGTATTTGTATTAGGCGGGGGGGGGGGGGGGGGGGGGGGGGGGTGTTATACCTTAATTTCCACTATTGATTTAGCAGAAGTCGTATAAACGACAAAATATTTAATATGTAATTAGCTGGGCGTCGATATACAGAGACAAAATATTTATATAATTTGCCTGACGTCGCATACAACGACAAAATATTTATGTAATTTACTGAACGTCGCTATACAACGACAAAATATTTATGTAATTAGCTTGACTTCGCAATACAACGACAAAATATTTATGTAATTAGCTGGACGTCGCTATACAACAACAAAATATTTATGTAATTAGCTGGACGTCGCTATACAACAACAAAATATTTATGTAATTAGCTGGACGTCGCTATACAACAACAAAATATTTATGTAATTAGCTGGACGTCGCTATACAACACAAAATATTTATGAATTACTGACTCGCTATAAAACAAATATTTATGATTACTGACGTCGCTTACAAAAATATTGATGCAATTAACTGAACATCGCTATAAAGAGACACAATATTTATATGAGTTACTGAACGTCGCTTTACTGTCAGGACTGACTCATTTTTTCCCCGGATAACATCCCGTTCTCGTGACATAGTTTTGATATCAATCCAAATGAAATTAAATATCCTCTATATAACGATGCCAGCTAGTTACAAAAATACCATGTTGTAGTATAGCGACGTTCAGCTACTTACATCATAAATATTTTCCTGTATAGCGACAGTTTCAGATTTCGGGACAGGTTTCGGTGTGTGTTTGGGGCGTGTTGCCGTTAAAAGATTATATAATACGACCGAGGATTAAAAAGAAATGCTTAATTACTGGGATTAACTTCTACATTAACTTCAACATTTTTTTTTATTTTTATCATTGACAGTGAGAAGCTTGCACGTTGACCGTGTTTGAAGCATTATCTAGTTTTGTTATTTCTCGTCAAATAAACACCTTTCTCACCTACCATTTGAGATTCAATTCTGAGTATACGGCGTGCTTTTGAAGTGGTCCTTCTTACAATCCACTGAGGCTTAAGAATAGTTACTAGTTTTATCCTGCTGGGGTAATAGAAATAACAAAGGAGGACACTGGTTTGACCCGGTCTACAAAAGACGCCCAATACATTCAGGAATAAGTTTTTAATATATACATGTAATTATATAAACATGTTTTCCAATCATCCTAAATGAACCAAATCATGTTTATAATGTAGTAGCCAGCTATGACAATTGCTTGGATGGCAACTTCCAGCAAATAGCTAGACGTGAATTCTAGCCAATTAATGAGCTAAAGTGAACGTTGTGTTTTATTATTTTAGAATGAGTTCAGATTATATGACATAAATATTAGAATAGAAGTAGTAATAGTATCTTTATTTACATCTCATCATTGTACAAACATGAACACAATTACAAAATCAAAACAACGTTTAAATTAGTACAATGCAATTCCATATGGAATTAAAAGAGATTACTATTTACATATTAAAAAAAATTTCAATAATAACTAAACACGTAAAATGATATGAAAGCGATAAAGAGAAGACTGTTTAAAACATGATAAACAGCAGCATCACAGACACTTTTATACAGTGCAACAAACAACAAATATAGTAAGAAGGAAAATACATACTTAAAACAGTTTAGTTATATAGTAAAAAACGTCGTCTATCTAAAACATTTTGGACATGCAGTTCACTTTCAACTGAGGTGTCATTACAAAATGGACAAAATCTCTTGAATATGAATCACGATCAACGTGACACGTTTCGCAACATGGCGTCTTCACCCATTCTACCAGTTCTGGGTAGCTAATTAGTAAGTTCAGGCATGCGCGAATGGTGTTTATGATCAGTAATAAGACGGCAAACGAAAAATAAAAAATCTGAATACATGAAGAGGTTTTATAATTCTAAATTTCCGTAATGATATAACCTGTGATCGAGAAACTGACCATTTTTTTTCAAAATCACAGAATGTTGCATTGGGTGACCATGCGTCTGTTTACGTATAGAAAGACGTAATACAAACGGATAATTTTAAATCATATTCTTTGTAAATGACTATTTGCGAACGAGATGCTTTAAGAATGTTTCATCCCTTTCTTTTATCTCTGTTACCGTACTCAATACAGAATAGTCTGGGAATAACCTAATGTTTTTGTGCCCTAGGAGACCAATCCCCCAAACCCCCGATTCTCGATAAATACTTAAGCACGACGTCAGACTTAGACTCAAATACATGTAACTCAAATCTGTATAACATTTAATGGCCACACTTAAGTGTGAGCGTGAAAATCGTACTTAAGTATAGTGGAAGTATTCATTTTTGAGAACACGGGGCCAAATTCTAGACCCCACCAGGGATTCTATATAACATACATGTCTGAAATGACAGCCACGTTTCACATCCCTGTTATATAGAGTTCCTGACCCCATCGACATGCATCTTTAAAAAAAATCCATATACCGGTACTTCCGGCTATTTTTGCGTGTTCTCGAAAGTACGAGAACACGGGGCCTTACTCAATACCTTTAACTGGAATTACAAGCAATAATTTTACATGACTAATGTCAGAAGGCTGTGGGTTCGAATCCTGTTGGAGGCAAAGCGTTTTAATGACCGTCGCAGGTGCCAAGTACTGGTCAAATCGTCGATAGGGATCACTTAAAGTCGACGTATTCCCCAAATTTGCATTAGATGTATAAATTGAATGATAAAAAAGATTGAATCAGTGTGTGTGTGTGTGTGTGTGTGTGTGTGTGTGTGATGGTCAAACGATGGAATGAAATGTATTTTAACTGAAAGTCATAATTCAAACAACAACAATTGAAATAATATGAATCTATTGGTCAGTAGCTTGAAGTTATAATAAAGATTTAATGCTGTTGATATCAGATGGCATTGAGTTGAAATTGTAGCAGTAGTGACTATGGCTGATAATAGGATAAAAATGTATTTTTTGATGATGATGATTATTATTATTATTTTTATGATGATGAATTTTAACAACATTTACAACAATGGTAGGATAATTATGTATATAATCATATGTCAAACCCTAGACTATTTCCACACTTGAAATCTCACAATGTCACGCGAGATTACATACCCTCAAAATAACTTAAACTGAGTTGGGAATCATGGGTAACATGCACGTGCAACCGGCTGTTATTTTTTCAAACTGGAAAGAATAATCGAACACACCTGTCGCCCGGTTGCAATGTCGTCTGAAAACGGGAAGTGACGCCATGACCGGTTGACAGGTGCCTTCAAACTGGTAACATCCGGCGGGATTCGAACAACGCCCGTGTTTTCGCTTAATACATCGTGTGCATTTACAACGTGCCTCTAAAATGGTCACCGGGATTCTGTCAGGATCCTGACTCGTCACGGAATATACAGGGCATGTCGATTCAGACTCGGATACGTCGCTTGGTTCGGCGCTTTTATTCGGCAGACGACATTCTCTATCGTCTGCTAAACTGATTATTTTTACTTTTCTCAGGGTTACCGCATCGGGCTGCAAAAGTTTGATGTTCGCTATGGCCATTTCTGATACGAAAGAAAACCCGGTGTACATTTGCTTAAACTGGGCGATCAAAATATCATCAACATTTTCTGGGTCCTTGCATGCTGATTGTCCGAAACCATTGAGACCATCTGCGAAGTTTATCGTCAAACTTCTGGTGGAGTTGATAAATGCAAATAGTAGAATCTGAAATGTGGAATGAATAAAAAATGAAATAATGATAATAAAAGTAATTAATGTTACAACAACAACAACAACTACTACTACTACTGCAGTTTACTATTGTAGAATCATTAATTTTCGTGGGGAACTAATTTTCGTTGATTTTTTTGGATGACTTTATCCACGAATATTTATCCTCACGAAAACTGTCTATTTCATTGACCTCATGTTTTATAGAACATGGTTCCACGAATATATGTACCGACGAAATTAATTTAATCACGGATTTCACGAAATTTAATGTCACGAAAATAAATGGTTTTACAGTTACTATTATTACAATTATTAGAATGTTTTATTTGATGATGATGATGATGATGATGATGATGATGATTTTACCAATATAATTTCAACAATATACTAAATCCTAGTGATCAGATAATGGTGATGATAATGATGATGAAGATGTTACTACTACTACTTCTACTAAGTATACTATTACTTCTTGGTAATTATGATCATACTATATAACTACTATTTACAAATTTCTCAAACTTTTCAAAAATATTTTATATGCTTTTTACATCTTTTGAAACAACAATAACAAAAAAAAAAAAAAAAAAAAAAAACAAAAAACACTCCTTTTCTAGATATTAAATTTTGCTCCCGGCATAATTTTTTTTCTTTTCATATTTAACATTCCTACGCTTAAAACAAGTCTAATTGTATGTAATTTAACAGATTAACAATATATACTATTTAAAAATAAAAATAATAGCAAAGAACTTTGACAAAATGACCAAAGAGCAAGCACAACGTATTTCCCCATTACTGGAATTGAATAAAATACATATATCAAGCAACACTTTGTTGAATCTTTAAAATAACAAATAGAAACCCGATCTTATTAATTTGTCAAATACTATAATTAAAATCATTTGAAAAAAAAAAAAAAAAAAAAAAAAACCATAATTCTCCATTGATGATGTTGCAATGGAGTCATTTTATATTAAAAAGATAAAATAATTATTTAACGAAATAGTTTACCAAAGGTTTTAGCGTGTCCATTCTAACGTGGCTCTAGTCAGCTAACATATACCAATATATCGAGCATGGATATGTACTCATATATAGGCAGTTAATCCGGAGAATTTAATTTTTTCTAAAAGAAGAAATGAAAAATCGGAATTATGATTTTATAATTCCTATTTTTGGATAATTCCGCCGCTCCTCTTCCGTTGACTCTCAGTCTACCTTTAAAAGCTTCTATCCCCCATGTCATTAATTTTCCATATTTTTCTATTATAATCTGAATTAAACTAACCTGAATTGAACTATTCATTCTATTCAGAAAATAAGCCCTCATTCAGAGTGAATGTTTTGGTGAAGGTTTTAAAATATTTATGACAAGTGTCAAAGGTTGGAACAATTAGTTAAAAATAAAATGAATACACTTCCGCTTGTATTTACTTCCGTAAAGTTTTCATTCAGAACTTTTTGACTAGTCATGTATTCAAAACCTACCTCTTGGCCATTCTTTGCACACCAAACGACATTCCATTTTAAGCAGACGAACAAACGTTCTCCATTGGTCAAATATGAAAACATTAGAAAGAAAGGGGAAACCAGAGGAAGAGGATGATGATGATGATGACGACGACGATGATGATGATATTGGTGCGAAAACAAACCTTGATATGCTGAATCCGAATTAAACTAATGACGTCAAAATCCCCGTGAGCTATCATAATTTCGGTGGCCGTGAATTTCCTTTTACAAAAACAAAAAAAAAAAAAAAAAAAAAAAAAAAAAAAAAAAAAAAAAAGGGGGGGGGGTGGGGAGTTGGCATTTATGCGTTCAGCATGAATTGGTTTTTGGAATAATCGTTAATGTTTTCAATCATGAAAAAGCATGTGTGATTTATCATATTTTTTAAAATATGTAATAATGATTAATTGTTCAGCAACTCTTTATTCACAGTATTTAAAATAAGTCCATTTTGATATTATTTTTTTAGAGTACTGGTAAGCTTAATACAAACTTGTCCTTTAGAAGTTAGGAGACACATTTTGCTTGATTGGGTTTTACGTCCCAACGATATTATTTCGGTAATTTGGGGGGGGGGGGGGGACTTCCGTTAAAGGAAACACTCTTAACCCTTTCCCTCATATAGACTCATTTTGACGCACTCAATAGGTATCACATAAAGCCTGATCTGCAGAAAACCACAGTTAAACCTTACCAAATTTAATTGTAAAATCCTCATTACCAGACCACTGAGGAGCAGCGAACAGCATAAAACCTGATTAGCCTGCGAGTTACTCGCAGGCTGATCTGGTTTTCTGCTGTTCGCATAGGTCTTTTCATGGTATCCTCTATGAGGGAAAGGGTTAAATAGTGCTGCTTTACTGCAGATTTCACACCGTAGACATGTGTAATGATACTACACCCAGTCACATTAACTTGATACTCAGAACTCAACTTGTTTCCCAATCGACGTTTTAAATGGCTAAAATTGCTGACTAAGTACCAATTACATAGTTCGAATCCCAGTTTGGTTACTCTCTTCACGTATAGAAGCCCGTGGAACATGTAAGTGGACGTGTCTCTTGTACACTCGGGGTCCATCCTCCATCAGTAGTTAGCTGGATCTTGCAGTGACGGTAAACTCAAAAAATACAACACAAACAACATGTTTGTTTGTTGGCATGATACTGCACCAAGTCACATTATCCTGACACCGGACTAACCAGTCCTGGAACTACCCTTAGCTAAGTGCCAAGCAAGGGAGCTATACCAAAAACAAAAAAAACGACTTTGGTTTGTCGCGGCCAGGAATCGAACCCACATTTTCACAATTCCGAGGCAGACGCTATGACCTCTAAGCCACTGGGGACGGTACAACAACATTATAACACTATATAACTGTAAATGTTGACCTTGCGTACTCATATAAAAGAAACTATAGGTACAATGAATTATTTGTCCAAAACAATATACTTGTGAAACACTGAGTTCAGACACCATTTTCATATATATATGATACCAATGATTTTGAACTATTACCTCATAAATATTCATGAACAAATTTATGATTTGGTGGCTATTAATGAATGAAATTCAAATGGCAGAAGAAACGTTGATTTTTTCCTTGGCCTTGACTATTTAAAATCTGAGCTACAGCATCGTATGAGCAAACAGGAAAAACCCTGATCAGACAGCTTCCTGAAAGAGCTGTCTGATAATGTACCAATTCATCAAAATTACACGAGTTTCAGAGATAAAATTAAGCATACCTTTTTATTCATTAAAACAAACAAAACAAACAAGCAAAAACAATGGAACAAATTTTATGGCTTTATTCAAATTCAATATATGCCAGAAGGTCGTCCGACCCATGCGGCAACACATATAATATTTATAAGTGTACAAAACATGGCCGGCAATACATATAAAATTAAGTGTTCAAAACATGGCGGATGTGAATAAACGGAAGGTACTCACGTAACATAGTCGACACGTTATATATTTTATGGTATATATTAAATATTTTTTTATTTTATTCTAACTGATGGAATACCGTGTTCTCTCAGTGAGATAAATTCCATATCATCTCACAGTGTGAGTGATATAGATCTGCCGGACCTATTTTTTTTTAATATTTTTTTTTACTTAGAAGGGGTATGTATTTTGGAAGCAGCAGTGTTGCAGAAGTTAGCATTAATAACAAAGAAAAATTGTTTGTTCGAGTTATCTCACCGATAAGTGATACAATTTTCCCATATTCATTCGCGCTATGCGCTTGTAATATATCAATATATATAAATATTAAAATTGTATCACTTATCCATGAGATATATTCCATACCCACTCAAAACAAACAAACATCCTCCATATATCAATATCGGATAAAAGTGCAATGTTAAAGAAATGTGCATGAATAAAGCAACTAATTTTTATCTTATTATTTTGAATTTATCATAAAGCAAGGAACGTATAGAAAGGAGACAAATTCTATGACTACTCATGCATAAACGTTTAATGGTTACAAACTTACAAATTTCTCGGCTGGGAGACGTTGTATATTTGTCCTTTCAACGATACCAGCACTTGTGACTGCCTTTGCGACCAGTGCAGACCACGATCAGCTTGCACATCCGTGTAGTCTGATCATGGTCTGTATTGTTCGCTATTCGGTCAAGCGCCCCAATAAACTACCTATGATACAGTCCATAATAAAGAAAGGACAAGTCCAGTTAAGAAATCTGGCATGGTAAGGGTTAATGAAATTCGTTGTCATGGTAACATGTGTAAATATCTCAATTAGGAATCCCAAAATCATGGTTTATCTATTTTATTGCCACATGAACAAAGGTGATGGGATTCCATTTATTGCCACATTAACAAAGGTTTCACGACGCGGGGTTCCTGAGAAAAGTAACGCTGTCGAATACATATACATTGTAGATCGATAAAATACATATTGCAAAATAGCTTGATTAATTAGTTCATATCGCGTTTTTTTTTTCTTCTATGTCGTACAGAGGAAGTAGCAGCGGGAAGGAAGGCCAACCAATGGAAGATTAACAGTCATAAAATATTCAATATCGTAGTACGTTTAAGAAAAGAATTGCGTAATAAAAATGGTGTGAAGCATGGTAAGAAAATTATGTGTACCTATATTTGTTTCCTAGGAAACCAGTTATCAGAATTGTTTAACAATGAAATTAAATTGCGTAATGATAAAAGGGATAATAGAGTTAAGATACTATAAAGAACTAAGATTTGTTTCTTATCGGTTTTAGAAGTTGCTTAATAATGAAAATGAGTTGCGAAATATAAATGATAATCATGTCATTTAAAGGTTGTTACACAGATCAGTTTCTCTTTCATAACTATAGATATTGCCAAATATCGAATGAGATTAATAATAATAATAATAATAATAATAATAATAATAATAATAATAATATATATATATATATATATATATATATATATATATATATATATTCGTATATATATATATATATATATATATATATATATATATATATATATATATATAATAGTAAGTTAAAATATATTAAAATGTCTTTTGTGGGGTCGGGGGATATGGTCACCTGATACATGATAGGTCTTTCACAACCACATCTCAATAAATCTAACCGATTATCCTTTGATTATACTGAGTGCTAGATTTGTAGCAATTTGTTTTTAGAGTGTCTTACTCTATACAGTGTAAAACAGTTTACAACATGTACTTCAAAAAAATGTCATCTTACGCCAATTGGGGAAAAAAAGTTCATACCATTTCTATTAATCCTTCACGACGGTACCTTGGTTGACCCGTACATTGCGCCTGTACATGTATCAAGAAAATAAAAACCGACTCCATGGGGATCGAACATTCGATCCGTAGCCAATTGACACCGTAACCGGGCCGCGGCGCACCGCGGGTTTAGTGATTTCATATGCATTGTAATATATATAATTTTAAGGAACTTTTCAGATTGGTGTTTGTTTGTTTGTTTGTTGGGTTTAACATCCCACTGACAGTATTTCAGTCATTTGGAGACGATGTCTACTTGAGACAGATATAGTGCTGCCATACTGCAGTATCACGCCGTAGACATGTGGCATGATACCACACCCAGTCACATTATCCTGACACCAGGCCAAGCAGTCCTGCAACTACACTTATATGCTGAGCGCCAAGCAAGGTACTATTACAGTACTTTGTTGTTTTTCTTTCGTGTCAAACTGACTGCACGAATAAATATTACTTTGAGTAGGCTTTATTGTCAATTAATTAAATCTAATAATGTTAAACATATTCCATTACTCAGAAATATTTATATTTTTTACTTTTGTTTTATTCTCATTTATTCAAAATGTTATCGCCTGACATTGAGTAACTGGTGTTTCCTTTATATCTAAAACTGTGAAATCATTTATATTCGTTGGACATTAATTTTCTATTATTTCGTGGAGGGTTTTATCCACGAATATTAATCCCCACTGCAAAACTCGTTTATTTGATACACCCCCGTTGTCTAGAACAAGAATCCGCGAATTATTGTACCCTCGAAACTCCATTTTAATCGACATAATCAAGAAGGTACATTAAACTAGGTATTTATATCTCTGACATAATCAACGAAATTAAATGTCAACGGAAATGAATGATTTTAGAATATGCATATGTCTTAAAATATAATCGTTCAAGTCAGGATTGAAACATTAAATAAATTTAATAAAGTATCACAATGTTAAATTCATCACAATAAATGCCATAAGAAAATTCGTAGAGTGACCCCTTCTTTTCTTTCCCATTTCTTGGATAGGAGCAATTTTCATGGGAAGGAAAAGGAAATTTAGAAATCGTCCTTAAAACAGACAAATTCTATTCTCGGTATTCCGAACTTTGTCTCGCGACATGTCAGATTCGGAACACCTCGTCTTTTCCCGTATCTAACGGGTTAGGCCGAGGATTGCCGAATTGATACAATTTGTCTCGCGATTGCTCGGACGATCATAATAACTGTACAAAGAAGAGATGTAAAACTTTAACAACCCAATAGCTAATAAGCAAATAAATTTAGCGTTGTAAACATTCAACGTACATTTAATTCTTCAACTCATATAGACTCAATTTTGACGACTTGGCAAACAGAGCAGACTAATTTCTAAGGCTTTCTGATCAGGGTCTCTTTTGTTTGGTCTTACAGTATTTGAGTTCAGATTCAGACGACCTGCACAACTAAGAAAAATCCATTTTTTTTATTATTTCATAAACCCTTTAAAGTTCAGTTAATGAATATTCATTAAGTCATATATTTGTACATGAATATTTATGAGGTAAAGGGTAAAGTTTAATTTGATATATGCTCTTGCTATGCCTGTCTCTTCCACAATTGACTGAAATAATGTTGGTGGGACCTTAAACCAAAGCAAACAACTAAACTATTGTTGATGATGATTGCAGGTTCGTGGCTGGGCGAGTTTCAATGCATTCAAAAAACGTCTTGGTTTTAAGTGTAGAGTATCGGTCGCATGCATTGCGAAATTCAAATAAGAAAACCCACTTCCATAAATTAATTTAAGGTAATCCATCCATCATTAAATTGTGATCATGGTCCTTCATGGGAATTTTATAGTGAATTCAAGCCTTTATAAAATTTGATCAAAAGAACTGTAACTCCAAGTCAAATTCAATGGATGCTTCTGCACTGAAGTCTTTTTAAGCATTTAGGGACCATGATTATAATTCAATGATGAATGGATTACCTTAACATACATTATACATACATGTATAGGAATATTTGCGGGAGAGAAAAATAACATACTCTTTGTCAGACCTTCTCCCATTTCAAAATAATTCATGTGGGAAAACACCAAAATGAAAGTACAATGTTTATGTATATTTGTTGTAGAAACACATGCTTAGCTTAGTTATTTTCCATGGTTTAAAGTGGTTTCCAAATATGCAAAAATATTCCACTGTATAAATGTATAGGTCATGACTCAATTCAATATCACCCGGATTACTACAGTATCTACCTATTGATCCGGTTGGTTAGCGGTAGGTTAATGGTTCTACCCGGTCGCCCTCTGGGTTAGAAATACTGTACCCGAGGGTAGTCCTCTACCTGTACAGGGCATGACAGATAAATGATTGAACTACTATCGCAGCTAAATTAAATTTCGATCATTATTTCAATAATTAAATTAAAATTTTGGGTGAAAAAAACAACAAACAAACTGAATGCAATTTGAATCTACATTCATATTTATACCATGTGACATCTTGTGTTATAATAGCTGTTCAGTGTTTCACTAACACCGACAGATGTAAAGTGTTGTCAAAAAGGACAAGTCTTCACATTGCATATTATAGAATAAAATATTATAGAATATTATAGAATAAAAGCATTTATTGCGAAAAAAATATATTCTTATACTTTAAGGCTCATTATTCTTCCAAAAGCTGTGTATATTCTTCGGACAGAAAAGCAAAATGTGTGTTAGATTTGTTAAGAGATGCATACTCGTTGACGACCACACTACTACAATGCTTAGATAAGAAAAGATCATTCAATTGTTAACAAAAACACCGTATTTGCTTAGTCCGCATACTATGAAATGACACTAATTTTCGTCGAGTTCATGGAAGGTTTTATCCACGAATTTCGTTAGGGCCATCTGCATGTTCGCCTTTGAATGGAGGAATCTGAAATGCAAAAAAACGAAATCTCGACGGTATAATGGCCAAAACGCGAAATTACGATGATGAGAACGTGAAAGTACGATGACGAAAACACGATGGTAAAAATGCGATACAATTGCGTTCTTTCATCATCGTGACTTCGCGTTTTCGTCATCGTACTTTCGCGTTTTCGTCATCGTACTCTCGTAATTTCGTGTTTTCACGTTTTAGATTATTTCCTTTATAGTCGATGGCCCTAACATCCAGAGCCAGAGTGTCAGTAGACAATTTGCTTCTTGCATTTCGCTAAAAGTCTCTCGGATTTTCCTAAATTTATCGCAGGTGATGACAGGCAGCTGGCCAACTTTGAAAAAAAAAAAAAAAAACGTCGAGAGGTGAGGGACGGGGGTGGGACTGCTTTTAATATTTGGTTGTCATATATAGCGTTTAAATGTGGATCAACGTGTAAATGCATGTAATATGTAACTCAAAGCTTTAGTTAAACCATTCTCAATACCTTTATTGATAATGTCATACTATGTTGTTTTAGTACACTTTAAAGCGCTCGAATGTGTTAATGTTTAAATGATTCCGATATGGAGGCTAACATATAGAAGAAAGTCCTAACGCCATTCTGAGAAAATCTAGATATGAAAATCATATTTTAAATTCGCAATCCGTCTGATTTTGATTTTGAATATTGTTATAACCATTATGAATGGGTATAACTCGTACGTTTTTGTGAATGGGTAAACAATGAAGTTGGTGAATATCGAAAAAGCAGTACATAGTGTTTATAGTTTTATTACCTGGTTGATAGCAAATTCAATTATGTGTTTGTTTTAAAGTGTCCATAAAATGAATGTAACATATGTGATCTCTCTCTCTCTCTCTCTCTCTCGATTTGTTTTCTTCATTCGGTGACTTGTCTACACGAGGCCGCAATGCGGTCTCACACCATTGACTCGTGGCATGGTACCACATCCAGTCACATTATCCTGACACTTGGCCAACCAGTCCTGTAACTACCTTTATATGCAGAGCACCAAGCAATGGATGTACACCAGACAACTTTGGTCTGTCACGACCAGGAATTAACCTACGACCTTTCGCTCTAACCACTTGGTCACCGCGACCGGCTTCTCTCCCTCTCTCTCTGTATATATGTGGTTGTATTTTATTGGTATTTCTTATAGTGAAAAGTACAACAAAAACACCCTTTTTTCCACTTAACGTAAACAACGTTTCGGCTGTATCCTTTGTCGGTTTTTTTTTTGTGTGTCTTTTTTATAACTTAAATTTTACATACATAGTTGTAAATATATTTACAATGAAACAACATGCGTGATGCATAACCTCTAAATGAATCATTTTATGGCTGCACAAATATTTCGACATTCATCCTTGCGCAAGTAAAAATAGTAAAATGTCATACCAGTTTCCATTTTCCTCCGAATGAGTTTAGTTATTTGTGCAAGAAAGAAAGATACCGTGGGAACAATAGTCATTTTGCAAGTCATAACACAAACCACGCCATATTCATCGCACGATGAGTTGTTCTGGTAAAATATTCAATATTTTTGTTGTTTGTTTTGTGATGTGACGTTGGCTATTCGGGGAAACCAGGTTGAATGGCGATATAACTACAGTTTATATACTCATGAACATCTTACTTGAAAGAAAAATCACGGAAGGATGTAAGTGAGGATTTGGGACTCCCAGGTGCGGACGGATGCGGCGCATGCTTTTTAATCCACATATTGACAATCTTAATGAAACTTTAGCAGTTCGCCCCCAACGTAATCATTGTTTCATAGGTGGCCAGCTGCCCCCACTCCCATCACCACGCGCCTGGAAACCCCTTATAAAAACAATGAAAAAGTGAATAAAACATTTCACACACATATATTTTCTCCTTCCTTTAAATTGAGAATAATTAGCCTATTAATTTAGACCTGATTATTTTCTGAAAATGATCCAGAGACGGAATCTAAACAATTCATTTCAATGTTCATACTAAACCAAATGTTACCAAATTCAACCATCGGTTATTAATGTAATTCATCCATCATTAAATTGTGATCATGGTCCATCAAGTGATCATGGGAAGTTTATAGTAAATGCAAGCCTTTATAGACTATGAGCAAAATACCCTATAACTCCAAGTCAATGTATGCTTGCATAAACACAGTCTTTTATGCATTCGAATGACCGTGTTTTTAATTTAATGATGGAAGGACGAATTACCTTAATTTTTAGCGGTTGTCTTTATTCATAAGGGATAACATTTATGGCAGTATATTATAACCAATGTCCCATGCTGTCCACATATCCGGTCGATTGCCATTTATTGGTTTAAAATTGGGATTAAGAATACTTTGGCTTTGGTAAGGGTATCCGCTCAGGGGTTAGTAACCTGACCTTTTGCTTCCCACAGACATTACCCCTTTTTCTTACCTCGCGGATCTTTGTTATAGATCGTGACCCCAAAACAGCTGTTGAATCGCACCACGTTGGTTTCGGTCTGTTTAACTGTGTTGATTTTAAGATGCATTAGAGCATGAACATCTCGGTTAGCTAGTCAGCTTATATCACCCGATATGTTGTGCTATGGGACTTTTTCGTTTTCACTAGCTTTGTCACTAATGAGTAACTAAGCTAGCACAAGTCATATTTTTTTTAAATATAAACAGGAAAGTAAACAAAATTTGAGCAAGCATCTATTTTAGTACATGTATTGCAAAAAACAACAAAAAAACAAAAAAAAAAAAAAACTTTTAAAAAATAATCACAAAGTATGTAGTATAGTGATGACATATCACCTAAAAATAAGGAAACTGCTACATTGGTTAATGTGGGTTTTGGAGATAAACGCAATAGATAGAAATATGAAACTGTCCGAAATCATGTTTTTTTTTTCTCATGAAGTAAAAGGCAGCTGAACGGGATTTGAATAAGATCTCGCTGAGACGCAAGTATCAATCATAAAAGAGTTCTGCAATCTAATGAGAGACATGCATATATGGTTTTATCGGCAATAAATCGAAGAGAAAATTCGTTATATTTATAATTGATATAAGCAATTTTACACATCTCACGTTATCTCGCGGTCAAATTATCATACGAGAGCTTCTCGTGATTTCTTCTTTACCTATATCAGGTTAACAGGTCTTTGTTGCTAAATAATTTCTTCCATCGTGACATTAATTACTTTTTATTAAGTTTAACTAAATCTGATAAAGGTGGGTTTGTTAGCCTTCGTGGCCGAGAGAGAAAATTCGCTGACTTTAACACTCACTCAGCACCTCACCGCGTGTGTTCGAATCCCGGCAGGGTCATTCGGATTATCATGTGAGGAAACCTTCCAGCCGGCTTGCGGTAGGTCGGTGGCTCTACCCAGATTTCTCCGTGCATTCGGTGTCTTCTTCCACCCGTAATTAGCTGGACGTCGCTATATGACTGAAATACTCAGTCAAGTCAAGTCGAAGATGTAAACATATACATGTAGTCACTACACAGAAAATATTGTAAGTCATTAAAATTTGCTACTGGTAGCTTCCTGCTTGGCTCTCAGCATGTAAGGGTAGTTCCAGGACTGGTTGGCCGGGCGTCAGGATAATGTGACTGGGTGTGGTATCATGCCACATGTCTACGGCGTGATACTGCAGTGTATATCTGTCTCAAGTAGACATCGTCTCTAAATGACCGAAATACTGTCAGTGGGACGATTAACTCAACAAAATAAACAACCAAACATGAAAATATACACGGCGAAATATATATATAAAATTATGATTAAAAAAAGAAATATTTTTAGTTAGAATCCAAGTACGACTTGTACTCCGTGCATTGCGAGGTTCGGATGGCTTTCAAGGTAATCTATCCATTATCAAATTATAATCATGATCCTTTAAAAAGAATTCAGTTCAGATTCAGGCATCCATTGACTTTGGGTAAAAGGCTTTTTTGGCTCTAAATCTTTTTAAGGGCTTGCATTTAATATAAAATTCCCAACATCACTTGATTGACCATGATCACAATTTAATGACGGATGGACTACCTTAAGGTAGAACATGGATGGGGAAGTATGATTGGTTCCATTGAGAATAGTGTAAATAATATAGACAAAATACCTCTTCCTATTCCAACAACAATATTTTAATAATTTGAGGACTTTTGTCAAAAGGAGACAATGTTAATGCTGCTTCACAGCGATATCACGCCCTAAACAGGTAGCATGATACCCCACCCAGTCATATTGAAACTATCCATATTTGCGGGAATGATAATAACTTTAGTATGTCGCGGCCAGGATCAAACACGCGACCTCTCGCTTACGACAACGCTCGTACAGCTCGTCACGTGTGTTCGTGTATCTCACGAAAAATCGTTAAATAAAAAACAACAACAAAAAAAAACTCAATTACAACAGACACTAAGAGACACTGATTACAGCCATTTCAAAAGTTTCATCAGAGGATTGGTAATAGTCGGTATAATTCGCTGATTTAAATTGTCCAATCAGAGACTGGGGGAAAAAATCCCAAATGCATGTTTAGTTTCTAATAAATTATGGAATGAATGATAATCCTAAACAAGGTGTTCGGGAAGTGCTTGTTGATTTACGTAGATTTACGTCTGATTCCTGAGTGAATGGTTTATATCGTGACATTTGCTACACACCATGGTCACGTAGTATCTCAGTGTGGCAATCAATGTGTACACGTTAGGGTACAGTGCACACCCTTCTTTCGTGGTATCTATATATAACTGACTGTCATTCCTCCTTATTTAAGAAAAATGTGCAGCTCTTAGGCCGATATCCGTGATTTACCTAAGCGCCATATTATTTGTGCTTTATCACGTACA
>CM037786.1:8307657-8357657 GCA_021229015.1 Solen grandis | reverse complement strand
TTATACTTCTCTGTACATGAAATAGTTGATGTCCCAGGTCACATTATATTTTATAATATAAGTATATTTTTTTCAAATCAGAAATATATCATATCAACTTGATTCATAAGCGCGGTATATTAATGTTCACACCATTTCTCATTACTAAATGATTATTTCATGACCTTTGCATTTACATAACTTTGTAACTGTGTATATTTGTAATGGATTTTCCCCCAGTGAAACCTGGTCCAAGCAGGAAAAACTTTGTCACATTTACATATTTTCCATTGACTAAAATGTTTTACATTTAAGCGAGTATCCAGGCATGTGTATATACACCAATGTGTACAAATAGTAAGATTCTATTAAAAAAAGTAATAATAAAAGGGCAACAAAGTACCGAAATATATGTGAAGAATAAATGATATCTGCCTCCTGATTTTAAAAATGTCCTTGAGTTGTATTTTTTGTGTGTGAATGTTTAACTTAAGAATTACTTATACTATATATTTATGGTTTCCTGATATTCCCAGATTCAATGTTAAAAAAATATTATTATAATTTTTGTTTTCCTCTTTAACGTATTCTCATCCTAATAGCCATGTTCTATATCTTGCCACTGGATGGTTATATTTCTATGAAACTTGTCACTTTGAAAACTTTCAAAAGTAAAAATATGTCACCAAGAGTTTTTTTTTTCAAGTTTTATCTAATTTGGGGGAGATGATCCGAATATAAGTTAACATTGAAGCCTATGGAAAATATGCATTTCCTGTGAATATGAAAAAAAACTGAATTTGATTTATAAGAAAAACTCATGGTAGAAAGATGTTTTTTATGATTTTTGTATAAACTTTTGTGAAAAAAATCTAAACTTTACCATAGCAAAATGGAGAAAATCACTTTTTTTAGTTTTCAGGGGAGATAACTAATGGCAACAAAATAATCAAGGTTGTGGGGGGATAAAAGAACTCCTGTCACTTGTCTTAAGATCACCATTGTTTGACATTTTAAAAACTCATATACATAATGCATTGTGAAGTTATATGCATGGCTTTGACAGAATTGATCGCTATTAGGGTGGGAAGACCTTAAGATCATACTCGGACCAGCTTAAAATTTATCAGCTTATGTATTTAGATGTTTAGTTATTAATGTAATATTACTGAGACTAATCATTGTGATTTGTTATTTTGATTATGTGTGTATAATGACGATATACCTTGTATGTATATGTTAGTTTGTTTGTTGGGTTTAACGTCCCACGGTCTGTATTTCAGACATTTAGAGACTATATCTAATTGAGACAGATATAGTGCTGCCACATTGCAGTACGTGTGGTATCATGCTGCAGACATGTAGCGTGATAACACACACAGTCGCATTATCCTAACACCGGGCCAACCAGTCCTGGAAGGGCCTCATGTGGTTAGCGCCAAGCAAGGGAGCTATAACAGTAATATTTTTCGAACCCACGACCTCCTGCTCCCGAGGATGACGCTCTATCCTCCCGGCCACCGGGGACGGTACTTGCATGTTTAAGCCGTAACAAAAGATGCGTTATGTTTTACATAAAAACGATATTGATATTGAACTCTCTATTTTCTCCTAGTGACTTTGTATAGGAGTCTTAAAATACGGAAATTGTTATCTATTCAAAGGAAATTCCTACAGTTGATGTCTGTGAAAATGATTATTATTTGTTCCAAATTACATAAAATAGTTAAGTGTTAAAATAATCAAATATGACTGGTGCGGTTTAAAGTTGTAAGGTGTATGTTCTAGTCTCGTTATGTAAGATCCCATTACCCAAAATTGAGTTATAAACCTAACGTGAATGACCCCACTTCCTGATAAGGCAAATAACCCTATTGGATGGGCTGCGTGTGACCTAAATAGCCGACCAGTCCAGTAATTGACCAGCCCAGCCATCTTGAGTGTTTAAAACCCGATACGCTTGTTATCTGGGATTGGCGAATCACATTCCAAAATGACCACTGTAACAAATATGTCTGCATGTGCTCCACCAAAACCAACACCACCACCAGCAGCAACAACAACAAAAGAAGCAATAAAACTACAGATGAACCTGTATTAGCGATCACTTTATTAAGCGGTATACCTGTATTTAGCGGTATACCTGTATTTAGCGGTCACTTTATTAAGCGGTATACCTGTATTAAGCGGTATACCTGTATTTAGCGGTCAATCTTAATATTACCAAACTATATCATCTTTATACACTGTATATAAATAACCTCATTTAGCGGTCACCTCTGTTAAGCCTCCTCTTTCTCATGTTCCATTAACTGACCGCTTAAGACAGGTTGACTGTATACATGTATACCGATATGCGTAACATTCAAAGTTTCAAAAAAGATTTTTTTCTTATGCAACTACAAACAATGGCAATATATGAATAAGTTCAAATATTTTATTATATAAGTATTAATCAACTATTTAGTAGGCATCTATTTATCAAAATATAACAATATACACATGCTTTTAATATTATTTTGTAAACAAATTCTTTAAAGGTTAAGTCAGCAGTAGTATGTCTCCTCCTTTCTACTTGTGGCTCATTATGTATCCTGTATCAATATATTTACTACATTGTCATTTATGTCAGCCTCGTTTTTTACTTTAGAAACTGTATTTTTGATTTTTGTATTTCTCATTTTGTCATATGTGACATGAGCTTTGGAAATAGACTTGAAACACTTTAAAAAATATGACATCAGATTGTAATACTCTATTCATATATTGCCATTGTTTGTAGTTGCATAAGAAAAAAAAATCTTTTTTGAAACTTTGAAACTTTTTTTTGAATAGATTTCCAGTAGCTTCTATTATTTTTCTTGATTGATGGCTCAAAATGACATGCAGGTGATAGCCCGTAACTAAGGTGTAAAAACTGTCTTTTGTTTGTTACAATAGCTGTTAGCTCATTTGTTTAAAGCAAAGTGTCATTTAAACTGCATATTTTGAATTCCTGACTGAGTTTGTAAATATCATTTCATATAGGAATCTGTGAGAAATTTGTCAGTTTCAAGTTTAATTTGGTTGCTTTAGAAATCTGATGCTAGGGTAAAATCATCATCATCATCATCATCATTCAAGGGCCGTACTAGACCTTCTCCCGTGCCTACTGCATGGTTCAGTTATTGACCTCTTTTCAAATTTTTGGCCATATAAGATAACGAGATACACGCATATGGACACTTAACACAAATCTGCCAGGGCCATAACTCTTGACCAACTTGTCTGATACATGTATTTTTAAACATTCCGGAGGTCCTACACTCATATCGCTTACTTCCTGCAATGATCACGATTGTACAGGAGACGTGACTGACACTCATACATAAAAAAGAGAGAAAAAAACAACAAGAAATTGGTGACGAATGGACGTGGGGATTTCGAACTATTCAGTGTGGACCACATTCCCGGGTCCTGTAAGAACACATTTCAGTAATTGCGATTTACTCACTTATCAAAAGATCGACAATGCGATGGTACAGTGCAAGATACGACATCACGAGGTTACGATATAGCGCTACAGCCCCTAAAGACGGATTTATCGTGTGTGATCGACGTGAATTGACTCTCATACCAATGCGTACAACATGTAAACAGAAGCTATGTATGGCTTTTGTTACCGTCACGATCTTGTATCGCAGCGGTAGGGTCTTCAATGTCGTAAATGTACCGTCACGATCTGTATCGAAGCGGTATGGTCTTCAATATCGTTAATGTACCGTCACGATCTTGTATTGTAGAGGTATGGTCTTCAATGTCGTAAATGTACCGTCACGATCTTGTATTGTAGCGGTATGGTCTTCAATGTCGTAAATGTACCGTCACGATCTTGTATGTAGCGGTATGGTCTTCAATGTCGTAAATGACCGTCACGATCTTGTATCGCATCGTAGTATTGTAGTGTCACATTGTCAACACATTGGACAATATTTCAAATACTATTTCAAAATGGCACTAACAAGATTCTGTCCTGGGCAATCGTCTGCAATACTGAAAGTGTAGCGAGATATCTTCCTTAAGTCTGTCGTCATAATAAACTTCCTGTTGTCAGTGTCCCCATTTTATGTGGGCGCCAATTCTCGGAATTATGTTATTTCTTCCGCTGAATTAAACTACCAACAATTTCTGCTTAAAATTATCGACAGTTTCTGCTCTCTCTCTCTCTGTTATAAATGATTAAACACATTCGTTCCGTTGAGATTATGCAAATTTTAAGAACAAAAATATATAGTTTCAAAGTTTATTTCAAGCAAACCAGAAGGTCATAAGACCCGTGTGGTAACAAAGCATGGCGGCAAAACCATTTACCATTTATTTTAACTTATAAAAAAAAAAAAAAAAAAAAAAAAAAAAATACCATCTTAACTATCATCAAGCGAAATATTTAACATAGTCAAATCACATAGTATAGCTTAACAATAATGTAACTTGACAGAAACGATAGCTGTCCGAGATAACAGCACTGTCTGTCAGTCAGAAAAAAACATGAACAAAGAAAAGTATGTTATTATTTATCATAAACATCTACATAGTTTTGTATAAACAAAACCCGTTTCAACCATAAATATTTAAGGAGACAATAGGGTACTGCAATAATAATGTAGCATTTTTTTTGCCTGTTTATACGAACATATGAATGGTTCTCAAAGAAAAACTGTTTAACATGAACCTCAAAAACATGTTTATGGGGCTAGAATGTTGTGTGTGTGATTTTAGTCATACGCAAAATATTACTTCAAAACCTAATTATGCACAACAATAACATACCAATTAAGATTAGATAATGTCTAAATAAAATAATATACACGTTTTTGAAAGACAGTCTGCCACGGAATACACCGGAAACGGAAAAAGATTATTACCGCAGACGAGAAGTTCCATTTTAAAATTCATTTTCCTCAAGGACCATTTTGGTGCATGAATAATCCTCCTACGACAGAATTTTCCAGACTCCCCCACTCCGGGGAAATGATTTATGAAGCATTATTGAAAAAAATTATGTTCTGCATAAATGCACGTATGATTTTCGATGTTTTTCTTTGATTCAATCATAAAAGTGTCCGTAAAAAGACATCAGAATATTCCTTCCTTGTTGAGTAAGCGATTATGATTTATATCGTTCTAATACGTTCGATGACAGCAAAAAAATAAATAAACACTCTTTTAACCAATTGATAATTATAAAAAAAAATCAACGTATTTCTTTTCATTATTCTCCTTATTTTCCTTCCTTTTATCGCAATATCTGACGTGTCATCACACATATCAAACATAAAAAAAAAAACATTTTACACGGCTCTATTTTTACTATATACGGAAACGAAACCTTTAAAGTGTTTATACACAATTGCACGTGTACTATGCACAAACAAAACAAACACCGAGATGTATTTGATCACCTATTTGTCATAAGCAGAAGATATCAGTTTCTTCTTGTTCTATTCCAAACATAATGTTGAAATAATTAGGCAACTGATGTTTTATATGATACTAAAAAGAGAGGGCGCCGTGGTCAAGTGGTAATATTTCAGGTTGCGGATGCGAAGGTTGTAGGTTCGAACCCAGTTAGGGGCAAGAATTTTTAACGACCTTCGCAGGTGCAAAGTACTGGTCCAACCCAGGCACATTCGAAAGGGATTAATATCAGTTGTAAGAAAATGTTTTCTAATCGAGGAAAAATAAATTAAGTTAAAACTAACTAAAAAGAGATACCGAAAGGTATTTTAAACCGTTCTTTTCGTCGGAAAGAAAAGACAAGATACAAATGTTGTTTTATTCGATCGACACGTCGTCCTCAAACTTGGAAATACCCAATTACATAAACTTATGTATTCAATCTTTATCAATAGTTAATGTATAATTTTTGGAGACCGGTCCAGGTGACCGAATGTAAGAAATCCTCCCTGAAACTAGGAGTCGTGGGTTTGTCCCACGTCATATTTACCAAAATCATTTAGAACGGCGTTTTGCTTGGCGCTCGGTATTTAAGGATAGTGCAAGGAATGGTCTGCCCGGTGTCAAGATAATTTGACTTTTTATGGCATCATGCCACTTGTCTACGTCGTGGTATTGCAGTGTGGTAGCACTATATCTGTCTCAAGTATTACTGGTATATAGCTAATTTGCGTGGCGCTCAGCATATAAGGGTAGTTCCAGGACTGGTTGGCCCGGTGTCAGGATAATATGACTGGGTGCGGTATAATGTCACATGTCTACAGTAAAATGACGTCTCTTTAGATATCACTATATCTGTTTCATGTGAACAAAGTCCTCAAATGATGAAATATTGTCTGTCAGACGTAGAAATCCCACCCCTTACCACAAAGAAAAAATTATTTTTTTTAAAATGAATTTTGACAATTTTCGAATCTTATGAATGCAGATGTGCGTTACAAATTATGCTGATTGATTGAAGTGAGTGAGTGAGTGAGTGAGTGAGTGAGTAATAATAAGTGAGAAACTAATTGAATAAGTTCGTGAATTAATGAGTAAGTAATTGAAGGAAGGGTAGGTAATCAAGTGAATGAATATTTTTTATTTATTATTAAGAAAATGAACAGTGAGTGAGTATGTAACATAAATCAGTGAAGATTCTATTGACCCCCTTTGCAAGTAGTAAAAAAACCGGCACCTTTAAAAAAAAAATCCACCCGTTCGAGTCAAGACATACTTTTGTTAGCAATTCTTAATAACTGGTATCACAAGTTTTGCATTTTCAACTAATTATTTGCATGTTTTTCAGCAAAATATTCTTCCAATCATACAATATATAGCTTTAACAATTCATTATTCAGATGCATCCACTCAATTTAAAATTTGAATTAATCTCCCATCTTAGAGAGTAGGTATGGAAGAGACTGCACGACGTTATCAAATGTCCTTGATGTTATACTATTTTTGAAGTAAAACCCATCACGATCCATTAGTTTGTTAACATCCCGTCGTCTTTTTTTTCAATCATTTGGAAATAATGTCTACATAAGATAGATATAATGTCGACACGCTGTAGTATCACGCCAAAGACATGATACCACACCCAGTCACATTATCCCGATACCGGGCTAACCAGACCTGGAACTACCCTTATAAATAATAATGCTGAGCGCCAAACAAGGGAGCTATACCAGTACTATTTTTAACGACTTTGGTAGGTTGCGGCTGGAGATTGAACCAATGATATCTGGATTCTTGGGCGGACACTCTAACCACACAGACACCGCAGCTGGTCCACGGCATTTGTCTCATATACAATAAATATTTAACAATTAGCATGTACACACTGTCACAGTCACAATAGCCACTTGGTTGATCTACCATTATAGGTTGAACACCAAACAGGCTTTTGTACGTAGTGACACGGGATCGAACCCAAGACCCCCCCCCACCCCACACACACATATCGATTATGAAGTCAACGCTCCAAACATTCTATAACCGAGACCAAATTTGATTGAGGTAAATTTAAGACATTGCATTGGTACTGGACTGCTAATTTATAAATCTTCATTCTAATATACATTACACATCACATATAATCAACATTACAACCACCACCACCACCACCATCATCATCATCATTCATCAGTAGCAGCAGTTGAAGGCACGCTGACCGAACTCTATTCATATTAAACAAGATATATAGTGATCTAAAAATAGCACATGGTGTATCATGTGACGTGTGCGACCCACTCTATGGTTTACCCGGTAAACCTATCGTTAGTGGCTATCAAATATACGGAAGCTTGGAACTATAGTTTAAGTGGTCATCGGATATGAGTGGAAAAACCCGGGATATTGTGATATCAGGTATATAGATATTTTAACCCATATATATAGTTAAAATTTCTTATGATTCTTCAGTTTAGAAGACATTACACAGATATCAAGTCAAATTCAGTTGAAATTTATTTTAAGCTAGAAGCAATGAATTTTGAAAAAATGTAAGTTAAATATGATGAACAAAAACAAAAGGCGTAGGCAATAATTTTTTTTTTTTATCTTTATTTGATTGTTTTATATGTATTCAAATCTCAAATATTAACTATATTTTTAAAGGATTTAAATATCGGCATTGCGCCTGTTTTTGTTTGTATAATACATTTAAAACTCATTCAGGAGCGACGTGTTAAATCTGTTAACAAGTCAATATTGTTTCTTTTTTTTTTCTTCTTCAGCTTAATACCACCCGAATACCCTTTTTCAACAACAATTAACAAACGATTTTGATTTTATTTCCGCATTCCCGGTTTACGGTATTTACTACAGTTCGTAGTTAAGTTTAAATCGATTTTTGCAGGTATTCTTGTTGCTGGCTGTTTCACATCTGATTATCAGCTGCATATGTGAGTGCATACACAGACCTAATGTGGCAGACATAAAACAGGAGCTTTACAAAGAAATGTTCCGGGATTACCTTATGGGGAAACACACATATTTGATATTACCCCCGTACGTGGAAAATTTGCAACACTCGAAAAGGGACGAACGGAGAAACTATAGAACATCGAAAACACATCGGACCAAACTGTATGGGCAGCGTAAATGTAAGAGAAAGATACCCTCGCCAGACAGTGACGTCAGTGAGCGCTCCACGTGCCCATGGTAAGAATAGAATACTTTTATAATAGGTTTCTATTGTTGTTGTTGTTGTTTTTTCTTTAAATAATTACTTTTCCTATCAGATTTATTGTAATATTTAAGATATTTTACATGCATGACTTGCTCCTGTATGTTTTAAAACAAAAAATCCCAACTTAATGTGTACAGTAGGTTTAAAAAATATAGGACCAAGTCCCTGTGAATAAAGTAATGATACAATATATGAGATTCTGTCGAAAAGTGTTTTTCTACAAAACAACAACAACAACAACAACAACAACAACAACTACTACTATTACTACTGCTACTATTTCTACCATACCACTACTACCTACACCACCACCACTACTACTGCTGCTGCCACCATTACTACTACTTCAACTACTTTTATAAGAACTACTTTTTTCGCTGCTTTTACTAATACTACTTCTTCTTCTGCTACTATAACTACCACCACCACAGCTATTACTACTGATTCTAAATCAACAACTACTGCAATCACTTCTACAATGATGACTTCTTTTTCAACTGCTTCAGGTATGTAATCATGGAAGTTGACGAACAAAGAGAGCCTAAATATATGGCCAAGGCGAAGTGCTCGTGCCGAAAGTGCAACCGTGCAGTTCAAAGCGGAAGCGCACAAGAAGGCACGTGTACCACGATCAAGTCCTACGTGCCTGTCATACGCTGGAAATGCCATATCCAGCCGTCCGATCCGCCATATTTCGACTATTTCTATGAGATGGAACCTGTCCCCGTTGGCTGCACGTGTGAAAGGGCCCCTCTGGGGTAAAACTCTAGTCTTCAGTATTACGTGCAGTTTGAACGGGTCCTACAGCACGGGCAAAGGAATGCTTCCGGTATAGAAATCAAAACTTTTTCATCTAATATTGAATTATAGAATTCTACCTGTTCAATAAGTAAGCGGTTGAATACAGATATAAGAAGTGCATTTTTCATAGCCATTATAAGATTATTTTTTTATTGTACTTAAATAACGTAGTTGATATTGAATTATTAAGAAATTATTGTCAGCATCTTTTTTTTATTCTGATATAGATTTGACAAGATTTCATATCGTAATTTTATATTCATAAACATCCAGATTAAGGCATATTTTATGATTAAGATTTTTCACAAACAGACCTTTTTTGGCACGTGCAATATTTACAAAAATTCAAGCTAAGGGCTCCCCCCTGAATTAGTAACATGAATCAATCAAATTGATGGGTACGTTTAGCATTATGCCTTTTATCATTTAAAAAAGCTTATAAAAAGTACAAAAACGTGTCAGAACGCAAATACCAAAGGAAAAAAATCTATAACTGTAAAATTCAAGGCCATGATTGCGTGTATTTTGCATACTGTTCTAGTTTCTATTTTTAGAAAAATAAGACATACAAATAAGCTGCGAAAAGGTGCTTAAATGTTGTTGTTTTTTGTTCGTGTGTTTGTCTTTTCTGTGTTATTGATGCTCAGTCGAGTTTTGGGTAACAGGGTATAGGTTGGAATTCAAGTGTTACAGACGTGAAGGTATTTATTATCTACTTTGTTTTTAATGCGCATGCGCGAGTCTAGCGTGACATTGCGAGAATTTTCGAAAACAGTATATTGAACAGTATTACGTAACCAATCCTAAATATAAGTAAAAGAAAAGAAGAACAACAAAACCAAATCAAAACTTGCATCATTTCGAATCTAAGTAATATATATAACGATTTGCATTATATAGGGAGGTATGTAAATGTCATAGAAACGTATCTGTGACGTTTCCTTTCACCGGTATCTATTTTACATAATCGCATTTAAATTGAAATTCTGAATATAATTTTGACAGGGAAATGAGTAAAAACAGAAATATTCCCCTTTAATCAGTATGCCGATAATTTAGGTTTAATCTTTAAATGCTTTTATTTCTAGAAATATTTATTCTTGACAGTGGTTGATTATACATGACGATGTATTAAGTACACCTATTCTAGTCACCTTGACACCTGTCTCATTTATTCAAATTTGTCCAGTTTTGACTGGAACATAATAAACACATGTATTTTTATATATTAATTTATTTATGTAAATTTACATTTGATAAAGGAACATTCTGTATCATCCTTCTATCGTTGAAGATGCTGCCGTATTGGCAGTTTTTGTTTCATAAATATTCCGTATTTGATCTTTTTAAAAAAAAAATTCAAATTCTTTTTAAAGTCTTTTCTATGCCAAAAATGTTTCATTTATATTATTTTGTCAAACAAGTATTTCCGCCAATGGTGCTTACGTTTGCATCCCGCATATCATTTGACCTAGTTGGCTCTTCGATTACACCTTCCTGAATTTGTTCCGTGATTAAGTCCCAATCTTTGATTCGTTTATGCATTATCCATTCCCCAATAACGTGCCCCAAAGATTATCTCATTTGATCGAAAAGGAACAGCCAAGACAAATATGTATATAACTGTATAAACACAGTCCGCAAGTATGTAAAACGGGATCACGTGTACACTTTAGATAAGAGCGGGGCAAAATTAAGTTAACTTCCTTGCCCAGGTGCTTTTTGACAACCTCAAATTCTTATCCGCTTAAAGGATTGAATACATCACAGGCCACGTGTCAGATTTGAATCCCCTGATTTTTAACGGTTTTTTTTAATATTTCTATTTTTATTTTATTTTTTGATTATTTTTCTTTTTCTTCTTTTTTTATGAAGGGGAGATAAATCTTGCTTAAAAAGTAGAGGAAAATAACAATAACAATAACAACAGCCACAACAACCAAACTTAACTTAATACCAGCATAAAATATTCCCTTATCATTCGGGCATCTCGGATTTTATGCATTATGCATTATGTACAGGTGTAATGTAATACGGAAGTTTACATTAATTATTAACAACCTTGACGTGTCTTGAACTTCCCTCTCTATACATGAAGATTGGTTAACACTTGAATTAAACATCTGTCATATCATAGAAGATCTGATGAGTAACCTTTGACTTAATATCAGGAAAAGAGATTCGTTTTCCCCGCCCTACATTAAGGAAAGTAAAAATAACACCAACAAACAAAAGAAAACAAGAAAATAAAACAAATCAGTTTAATAAATTGCTAGAATGGTTAAACTACCTGTTTGCTTCTATTTAAGGAAATGACTTTAGAAAGAAATGCACCCGTTTTCACCGAAAAACAAAAAATAAAAAATGGAGGTCTGTATTCAATGATTTGGTAGCGTAAAGTTACTTGTTTCCACTAACCCGACCCCCTCCCCCCCCCCCCCCCCCCGGATGCAAAACGCCCCCCGGATGCAAAACGCTGTTTTTCGTCACATCCCCCAAAATATGAGAAAAATAGGAAAAAGGTTTTGCCGACGAGCCGTCCTTATTTTTCTTCTTATTATTTTTTTATTTATTTTTTTTTTTTTGGAGATGTTAGTAGAAACCTTTTTGATGGGATTTAATTACCTTTTCGTAAAGGTGCATTTTAACTGGAATGTCTTATACCGTGCATGAATGTTCCTAGTATTTTATGTAACATTTTAAATATCTTTTTGCAAGAATAACGAATTTTAGAAAGTGTACAGTTTCCTCAATACAATGTATTAAATATATTTATTTATTTTTATTGTTTTACATTTTGTGAGTTTGTTTAGTTATTTGCTCGTTCATCTATTTGTGTATTCAGTTTTTAGTTTTAATATGTTATTCATATTTGTCACTGCCATTTTTTTGTATGGAAATCAACCATGTACAATATTCATTCTCGTTAGAAAAATATGATTTTTTATGACATTGTCAAAATAAAATCATAGATTTTTTAAAATTTCTTTCTAGATGTTTTTCAAATCTAAACTTTACAGGAGAAAAACTCATCTAAAGATGTATACATAATATTAAACAGAAATTCATGCTAAATATTATTATGACAATTGACCTCCCCTACTATAAGATATTTCGTAGTCGTCATGAAATATATTCATATACAGTCAAACCTGTCTTAAGCGGCCAGTCAAGGAAACAAGAGAAAGTGACCGCTTTACAGAGGGGGTCGCTAAATGAAGGTTAAACATATAACAAACTGCTAGTTTAGTTACAGTAAACTGACCGATAAATGGAGCTTGATCGCTTAATCAAGGTCGCCACTAATACACGTTCATCTGTATACATATTTTTTTTCGATCATGACTTCCCATAACTTTATTATAATGAGAATTATTATAAAATATCATTAAACATAACTGATAGATTAATGGTTTATTGTACATGTGTTGTTATGAGCATTTATTTTGTGCTTTGATCCTCCCAGTCAGGGAGTTATTCACACGTCATCAGTGACGTCAATATTTGTATGAACGTTTAAGTTCAACCAATGTTTTCCTCTGCATCCTGCTTCCTTTTTAAAGGCGGGTACGCTTAAAATTTGTCAACATATCATGACGTGGGATTTTTTTTTATCTTATCTGATTCGGATAAATTACATTTACGCTTGAAATTCCATATTGATTCCGATTTGAGTATTTTGTTGATTTTTTTTTTAAATTTAAATAAAACTGTTTTTACTGAAAAACGATTGCCGTTCACTTTTATTACAGCTCTTGACTTCCATTGCCAGTTAATATTTATAGGTAACTCTGATGATCTTGGAACACTTTTACCTATTTCATTATATTTGATATCTTGTATAAAATGTAATAAATATCATCTACCAGGTGTCCTCTAAATATTGAATTGTCAAATATGTTTACGCGCCTTTAAATTTTTAGAGATATTTTGTGCCCCATTGTGTTTTTAACGAGGTATTCCGAGTGTAATTGACGGAGTATTTCATCTGTTATTGACGGAAATATATCGTATATTTATTATTTGTAGGATCCTTTATTCCTTTATTTGAGACATGCGCGGATCCAGGCAATTACCAAACAGAGATATGTTGGGCAAAACTATGAAAGTCACCGTTCGTTGGTTGGGGGGTGGGAGCATGCCTTTTTCTATACTTTCTTCTTCATCTTTTTAAATTGCCACGTGGGGGTAGGGGATGCTTTTCTTCTTTACACTTAGTTTAATAGCCAAATTCTGAGGGGGGGGGGGGGGGGGGGGGCATGACCCCTCATCCCTCTGGATCCACGCATGTAATGTAACTATATATTTCAACATGTCTCAGTATATTTATATCTAAATATTGTTCTTAAATTTCTCAATGCAATAAGATATTGTATTTTTTATAATTTTTATAAATCTACATTTAAAGGGAGCTAACTCCTATGGCGTTTACATTCCAGTCTCATTTCTCCTAGTTATTTTGTGCTCATTTTATGCTTTTTTTTGTTATATTTGATTATACATATGTTGTGTTCCTTATTTTACCAAGACGTGCTCGATGTTGCTAATTATTTTGATTGTTTTTGCGTTCTCGCTTTATTGTGATATGAAAATAAAGTTGACCAAAAAATACAAACGCTTTTTTTTTTGTCTTTCGTCGAGACTGATAAGTCCCGATTTTACAGAGGCTTAAATTCAAATGTGTGTGTGTGTGTGTGTGTGTGTGTTTCGAACCTCCGGTTAGAATTTGTATAAACGTTTAAAGTAAACCATCCATCATTAAATCAGAATCACAGTCCTTCAAATGCTAAAAAAGACTTCAGTGCAGATGCAAGCATCCATTGACCCGGAGGCTCTTTTACTCAATATCTAAAAGGCTTGCATTTACTTTAAAATTACCACGGTCACTTGATTGACCATGTTTATAATTTAATGAATGGATGAATTATCTTCAACGTTCATACAAATATTCACGTCTCCGAATGGGAGGTTCAATTCCGTATGAAACAACAAACAAACAACAACAAAATCAACAACATTGATATATAGACTTTGATATTCAAATCTCCACATATTTGTCATCATCTAGGTGTATATTTTTATTACACGCGTACGAAATTATTTTAGTTTTACATTTGGTTTAGAATATGCAATTTTTCACGCCGCTGTTTTTATAATAATGGAATAAATACGGGCTAAGGAATGACTACATAATTGTTCAATGTGTATACTTTGAGGTAAATTAAATTGTGATCATGGTCCATCAATGATCATAGGAATTTTATAATAAATGCAAGCCTTTATAGATTTTGAGCAAAAGAGCGTATAACTCCATGTCAACGGATGCATGCATCTGCACCGAAGTCTTTTTAGCATTTTAAGGACCATGATTATAATTTAATGATGGATAGATTACCTTAATGGCTTACATTGTCGAATAGAGAAGAGTTTGTTTTTATCTTGATTCCGAGTTTATATAGCTATGTTAATAAGCCAAGCTGTTTCATATCAAAATCCGTCTCATTATTTATCCTTATTTTCTATCGATATATCGTAAGTCAAACTTCGTTTCCAGATCAACACTGTCGCTGTTTGGGTAAAATCTTATATAATCAGGCCCCGTGTTCTCGAAAATACTTAAGTACGATCTCAGGCTCAAATTTGAGTATCATACTCAAATTTCTGTTAGAACTAATGGGCATAGTTTGAGTACAAGTATGAAAATCATACTTAAGTACCGTTTTTATTTTCGAGAACACGGGACCAGTTCTTTCGTATTCCCATATAGATATTGAAATCAGAAAGCAGTCCATGCTCATTTTGATGTTTCCTTTTTTTTTTTTTTTGACAGCAAATTGAACGCTACATGTACTAAAAAATGACGATTCTTAGATGTGTGCATTTTGATACAACACGAACATGTTTAATCACCCCTTTTCGACACCTTTCATTCTTTATATTGTATTATACGACTACAGTTAAACCTGTCTTATGCGGTCACTCAAGGGAATAAGAGAAAATGACCGCCTAACAGAGGTTGCCACTAAAATGTTATTTTAAGTGACCGCTAAATATAGGCTGCCCGTTTAATACAAATGCCGCTAATACAGGTGCAACTATAATAATAATATTTTTAATTTCTGGCTTCAATATTAGCCCGAACTAGCATTTCATCAGGACACATAGTTACACAATCACAGAGTTACTTCAATAGTTATAGGCACATAAGGTGCAATCTTGCTTTATCTACTTTTTTTTTAATAACTTGGCTTTATGGCATTGTATCTGTTACGCAATAAAGTTCTACGCGGTAGGAATGGCGAAAATATATCACGCAAGTTATGTTATCAGGGCGAAGTGTATAAAAATCTATTGCAAAGGAATATGATATTTTACATACAGCTGAACCTGTACTAAGCGGTCAATCTGCAATTAGCGATCGGTTTTAATATTTCCAAACTAGCATTTTGGTATAAAGTTAACCTTCATTTAGCGACAATCTCTGTTAAGCGGTCACTTTCTATTTTTCGACTGAATGACCGTTTTAGACAGGTTTGACTGTATAAGACTCCCACCCCTTTTTAAAAACAAAAAACAGGGCTATACTCCCCAGCGGACTTCATGGGGTCTTTAAATCAGTCTAAGGGTTTATATTAACAATTTAGGGAAACCAAAACGTAATACATTTTTGAAATTTTGTTATAAATGAAACATTATGATTTAAGGGGTTAGGTTTAAGGGTATTTAAAAATGTTTTAACTGAGCGTTGCGGGTTATTTCCTCTCGTATCGATTGTGAAATCTGAGAAAAAAATCCCTTCAGCTTCATTAATAAAAAAAATATTTACTGTCTTAATCTAACCCTAAAACGTCTACATCCCGTAACTCTTCAGTGTTCTAATAGCTGGTCATACCGTAGTTGTCTTTCCTGACATGTAGTATTTTATTAAAACCTTTTACCTTCACAAAGTTCTTACGACCTTTTACTTGTCCTTCTCGACGGTTCCTTAGTTAGACCAGTACCTTGCGCCCGGGAATGTCATGCAAATGTCTTGCCCTCAACGGGATTCGAACTTAATATCCACGTTCGGGTGTGTAACCACTGGGCCACGGCGCAGGAATTAATATTATGTAACAACTATATGGAAGTAGCAATGGTTTTGATCGCAATAATACAAACAGCAGCAGCAGAAGTAGTAGTAGCAGTAGTTATGATGGTTGAAGTTGTCATGATAAAAGAGGTGACAGGGATGTTAGTTGAAGTAAAAATAGTTATTAGATGTAGTAGTAGCAAAAGTCATAGTAGAAGTAGTAGTATCAGTAGAAGTAGCAGAAACAATAGTGGTGATAGAAGTCGCTGCTGCTACTACTTTAGTAACAGCTATTTCTGCTACTAATACGAGCATAGCAACAACTTTTTCTACCACCACCACCACCACTACTACTTTTTCTAGTAAGAAATATCAGTCAAATTATCAGTAGCTTTAATAGTTGTAGTAGTAGAAGTAGTAGTAGTAAAAGTTGCAGCAAAATAGTCATAGTAGCAGTAGAATAAGTAGTTGTAGTAATAGTAGTAGCAGCAGAAGTTATTCATGTCACCGTGTAACAAAAACACTGGCTGTGCTATTAGTACCATGGTAACCACAGCAATAACGTTAGTTGTGCTAGTAGTAGTAGTAGTAGTAGCAGTAGGTGATGATGATGAGCCTGTGCACTCAAAACAAAATTATCAAATTAAAAAAAAGCACAACGGCCTAAAGTACATGAATTAAAACTATATATCAAGGAGAATTTGGCAATGCTTATAACATGTTTTACTTTTAACACTTACAACTTTAGCCTGCTTATCAGGCGACGTAAAGACTTCAAACACATTTGATATCACTACAGTAAAAAAGAAGATCGTCGAGTATCATTTACAAGATAAAACTGTCTCGATGAATTGCTGGAAAGATTTAATTCAATTTAATGAGTATTGATCTTTATTCACATTTTAATTTACAGATTGTTTAGTCTTGTATCACTAATGAGAAAAGTAAGTCTAGTTTTCATCATCATCATCATCATCATCATCATCATCATCATTTTCATTTCTATTTCATTATCATCATGTATCATCCACGACTATTAATACATTTAAACTACTATAACTACTTTTTTTCTTATTCCTCTACTACTGCTGCTACTACTACTACTACCACTACTACTACTAGCACAACCTATTGCTTTTTTTACCACGATGACATTAATAGCTGCTGCTACTACTTCTACTAACACTACTTCATCTAATACAGCTCGTACAACAAAGTCCTTGTTCTGTTGCTCTTAAAAACTAGTGGTAAATTAAGGGTAAATTGTTAACATTACACCTATATTTATGTGTTTTTATAGACTAAAATTATTAATAAAACTAATTTATTAAATTCAGAAGGCGATGCGTCGATATCAATGTTATATTTTCATTTGAATTTGCTGGCTTGTTGAATTACTTCTGTTTTTTTTTTTTTTTTTTTTTTTTTTTTTTTAGAGGGGGGAGGTATAAATAGTATCAATAATTCGCATTCAATAAGCTTTCATCTCAGCCCGAAGGGACTTTACTGTAGTCTTTTGATATATCTATTTATAGAAATGTCCTTATTTCATTTCTGTAAGAGTATCTATAAATAGCATACGTTCAACTTCGGGTGGTTTCCACCCTCGACCTGTCTTCCCGGTCTACTCATTACACTGGTACATCTACCCAAGCTGAAGGTTGGAGGGGTGAGGGTGTTTTTTTTTTTTTTTTTTTTTTTTTAAATTCATCTATTGATTTTTCTTTTGGACAAAACACGAGGAAGACAAAAGCCACAACGTATTGCAAATCTCAAAATCTGAGTAAAACCACAAATGTTTGAGTCATTCAGCAAATACAATAAATAACACAGAACTATTGTATCGATCAGCATTTTGAAATGATTATTTCCGAATTTTGATTTGCATTTTTCCCTCCCCCGCAATGTTTTGCCTCTAGATTTTACGCAATGTCCCTAGCGTTGTTCCGTCAACGTCACGACATTTCCCATTACAAACATAGAAAATCATTTTTACTCTTGATTTTCCATATTCTTTTTTTCTTTTTATTTTCATATTTGTCATAAATGTATTTTTTTTATTTTGTAAACAGCTTTTACATTTAAAGTAACAATATAAATAAATAGATGGGTGGATGACTGGGCAGACAGACAGACAGACAGACAGACAGGCAGGCAGGCAGACAGACAGACAGACAGACTTCAAAAAGTCTTAACAACAAACTATAACGATAATAATAATAAACAGGTCCATGTAAATTCTTTTTTATGTTAATTATCACTAATTTATGTTAATTATCACTATTTTTTGTTAATTATCACTAATTTATATTAATTATCACTAATTTATATAAAAAAAGCTCTAAATCTGTACAATTTTCAAGTAAAAGATTTTCATTGACACAGACATACGATTAAAATATGAAAAAAACCATAATATTTTCGTTTTCATTTTCAATGTTTTCAACAGCCAAGTGTTAAATGAATGATCACAGTAGTATCAACTTCAAAAACAACGTATATTGAATAACTTCAGACATATGGCTAAATAATACACCCCCTTTACGTATGGAAATGCGATTTTATTTATACCCATTCGAACAATTACTAATCAAGTTACATAGTGAAAGAAAACTATAATGTTGTTTTCTGTTCTTTCAATATTTGTTAAATTATTGAAAATTGGTAATATGATGGTAACATTTGATAAGGTTTATGTTGATATTGCGCTGGGGATTATCGTTGCTGCGAAAATCACATAAATAAATAAATAAATAAATAAATAAATATATATATATATATATATATTGTATATACACGCAGAGGAACTTCTTAATGTCCATTAAATGTTTGATAATTTTTTAATAATATTGCAATGTATGTATAAGCCAGATTGCTCTTTAGACCACTTAACTATGAAAAGAAACGCAAACCTACATAAATCAACAAGCACTGCATGAACACCTAATCTACCTACTACACGTTGTTCATTTGGAAATAAACATACATTTGAATTTTTCCCAGTCACTGATTGGTCTGTTAAAATCAACGAACTATACCGAGTAATGCCGAACCTCTGGTTAAATGTTCTATTGGCCTTGTGTAATTAAACCAATATTTCAACAATCGAATAAATATGTACACCTAAATGAATTATGACTAATACACTTTTAAAATAAATAGTTTAGTTATAATTATATACATATTCCAACACCTTTACGATTATGAAAAAAATCAACGTGGACGTTTAGAAGGTAAAGTTTTGTTCGTATGGTATCAGTAGAAAAGTATCGAGAAGCTTTCTTTATTTTTTTTCCATTTATTCCTTTATTTATCAAAAATAAAATATTGAACAGCAGTGCTACCTGCAAGTGCATTAAATTCAAAGCGGGAACTATGCATAGATATTTTATATATCGCGTGCGCAAGCGATTAATTTTTTCGCACGCATTTATTATCGCGCGTAAGATATCGCATGCAATATCTACTGCTGCGAACGCGGTGGTTATCGCGTGCGCATGCGATATAAAAATGTCTTCATTGTTCCCCTTTTTGAAATAAATTATTTTCAAAGGCTGTTTCTATCATTAAAAAAATGTTTGTTGCAATTTATGGAAGCAGTTCTTTATCATTATTATTTGCTTCCGATATGATTCTGTATTTATTGGTTTGAAATATTGTCCTTGATTTTGTGCGGGGCCGCCGTGGCCGAGCGGTTACAGTCGTGGACTACAAATCTCTCAGCCCCTCACCGCTGTGGGTTCGAATCCCGGTAGGGACTTCGGATTTTTCATGTGAGGAAGCCTTCCAGCTGGCTTGCGGTAGGTCGGTGGTTCTACCCGGGTACCTCTGTGTACTCGGGGTCTTCCTCCACCTGTAATTAGCTGGGCGTCGCTATATGATTGAAATACTATCGCAGCGACGGTAAACCCCAATACAACAACAACAACCTTGATTTTGTCGATGGATAAAATATGTTCCTTTTCACATTGAATGGAGGAGCTCACAGAAAACTCAATAATTTAGTTTAAAAAAAATAATTAAAGGTAACTGTGCGGTATTTCAATGTAATTGAACTACAAATATCAATATCGTATGACGTAGAATGTACGTAACCAAAAATATGACAGAAATATTTATGGTATTAAATGATAAAATGTTAAAGAATTAATGAATAAACTGGTAAAAAAAATAAATCATGTTTACCGAGATATCTTATTTAGTTATACGTGCATGTACCTATCAATAATTTAGAGACTACGTTTCACGCTATTAAATGTTTTGATTATCAGAGACACACTTCGACATACCCCTCTAAAAACCAAGTATGATTTACCTCGAGATTAGAATAAAAAAAATCTCCCGGCCTGGACAGGTTTAGCACTATAACCGACACTTACTAGTGAACATTTTAATCTTCATAAGGTTTATGGGTCGAGATGATCCGCGGATTGTCGCAAGGCATCCCTGATTCTAGAGATAGGAGTTAAGAAACCGTTTATTTGGAATTCTCCTATACTTAAGCTATATATATTTTTACCCTGTATTTTTTTTTACATTTTTTTTTTTTTTTTTTTTTTTATGTTTATCAATAATATAATGGCTAATATTGTTTAATATGATTTTAATTTACACCAATTTTGGAAAATAAATTCTTATCTAAGTTCTTATTAGTAATCCCTCCATGACGGTTCCTGGGTTGGACCAGTACTTTGCGCATAAGAAGGTCATGAACAATCTTTACACCAAAAAGCTCCCTGTTACAGTTATAAGGTACCCGACTGCGGATCCGAAAGTTGTGGGTTAGAACCCCTTGGAGGCAAGGATTTTCAATGACTCTCTTTAGGAACAAAATACTGAGGTTCGAAGATCCACATTTATGTATGTCACCACTGAACTTTGACACCCTCTAATGTTGTTGCTGGTGTTATTTGTGTGGTTATCACCACCATAAATACATTTTCATGGCATTGCATAAAAAATGAAAAAGGAGCACATTTATTTCCTTTCGCCATGGTCGATCTGTGTGACTAAAATCTTGGTTAAACTGTATGTTTGTGGGCGAGTGGGTAGTGCTTTCAATTAATTGGTTTAAAGTGTGCAGGGGTCATATGTATGGCCAATGTTTTCACTTGTATACCGAAAATATTTGACTTCACTTTCAAATGAATATTACTGACTTTTTTTGATAACAATATATATATATATATATATATATATATATATATATATATATATATATATATTTCATTTGCACTTCTTTTTACTGATCGTATTAATTCACATTTAATATGTAATAGCTTCGTCCAATAAGACTAGACTATCTTGTTGATTCTGTGATTACGGTATTTGTAGCTTTCAATTTATGATGTTGAAATAAATATAAATATATGTAATAAAAATATACAGCGAACTCTCGATATATTGACATCCTTTATACCGGAACTTTTCGTACACCTATCAACGTCATTATGTACTTTAACACAATGTTTGCAGTGTCGGTGGCATGCAAATCACGCCGTTTCTCATCAATGAGTTCTGGGTTCGATCCACGGTCTCACACCATGGTGCTGTTACATTGCATAGTTGCATAGTCTCTCGTGCAAACGTAGGGTTTCTCTAGAGACTCGAACATTAGACTACAGGATGTTCTGCTTGTAAGCATTTTTTTTCAAGCAAACTCACCGTGTTGCTGTTTAGTACTTTCAGATATTGTCACCTCTGAAAACAGCCAACCTGTGTACAGAGGCAGGGACTGATTCCAGCATTGCATTTATAGAGAATCTACCCTCTGAATAACAGCCACCTCCAGATAAAGACCAGTTTTTAATTTCCATTGAATGGATTTTCTTCACAGGTTTTACTATATGTGAAAGAGTAATTGGTCGCTTACCCGGACAAATGAAATTTTTTACGGCTCTTCCTGTTTCCTCCTACATAAAAAAGTGGTGGTGGGCTTGTGGGCGTTTGGGTGTGGGGGTGGGGGGTGGCGTTGAGGTGCTTGGGCTATTAATACCAATCCAGCGGCACTTCCGTCAAAATGGGGCTTTTGTTTATAGAAACATTAAGTGCAGCTTTAGACAAATCAACTCATTTTTCAAACTATGTCTATACTTGAGACAGACAAAGTTCTGCCACATTGCTGTATCACGCCGTAGACATGTGGCATGATACCACACCCAATCACATTATCCTGACACCGGGGCATCTAGTCCCGTAACGACCCTTTTGTTTATGCTAAGTGTCAAGCAAGGAGTTACCTGTACCATTTTTGAACAAGGGCTGGAAATTAAAACAACTAAGCCACAGGGACCACGTTGCCGGTTTCATGCCCAATCGTACATCTCTCAACCGTCCCCATTAGCCGAGTGGTTAGCGGGAGGTCGAGTGTTCGATCCCCGGCCGCGACATACCAAAGTCGTAAAAAATGGTACAGTTACAGCTCCCTTGCTTGGCGCTCAGTATATAAGGGTAGTTGCAGGACTGGTTGGCCCGGTGTCAGGACAATATGACTGGGTGTGGTATCATGCCACATGTCTAAGGTGTGATACTGCAGTGTGGCAGCACTATATCTGTGTCAAGTAGACATCGTCACCAAATGTCTAAAATACTGTCGGTGGGACGTTAAACCCAACAAACAAACAAACCTATCTCTCAACATTTATCTACCGTCAGTGTTGTCAGTACTTTGATGAACATCATTCAGATAGAACATTAAGACAGGGTTTTGATTGAAGTCAAAACTCATTCATTTCTGTAATAGAGGGAATATTTCTGCTCACTAAATCATGATCATGATCCCTCGAACGCTTATAAGACTTCAGTGCAGATGTAAGCATCCACTGACTTGGAGTTATAGGCTCATTTGCTCTGAGTGTTAACTTATTTACACAGAATTCAAAATTATTTGTATGACAAAAGTTAAAACATACAAATTCTTGACTTTTTATTTCAAAACTTCTCGGTCACGCTTGACTCTTTAAAGGCGACTTTTTTCAGCTAAGTTTAACCTTAATACATTAAGGTAGGAAAATGATATATTTTGCAAATGTTTGTTTTTGTGTCAAAAATCAATCAACATTGGTGTACGGTGGGGGAGGGTCAAACCTTAAGGCAAAAATAAAAATTAATAAAAATTTTTTGGAAAATTTTCCTTAAAAAAATATAGCTTTGATGCATTTTTTTTAAATGACAGCAATTTATCTGAAAAAGTACAGTATCCCATCTTTTTTACGTACATGTTCATGTAAAGGCCTATTATTCTTCAAAAATGAGTGAATATTATTCGGACAGAAAAGCAAACTATGTGCCACAGATTTGTCAAGAGATACTATCTGTACATACAAAATGACGACAGCATTACCTAAATGCATATAAATACTATTTTACTTAAGATCATTCCATTGTTCAAAAAAATATCCAATTTGCATATTCCGCATATCATCGTCCATTTTCTGAAGTTTTCCAAGGACATTCCATAGGTCTCCGTTAGCGGATTACGAGTGCTTAAATTGATGACGTAAAAGATAAAAAAAATATGATTCAAAGATGGTTATTTGTGATTACAGACCCTCTTCAGGAAGATTCGTCAATGAAAAATGTAAATTATGAGAGTATTTGACATCCATCCAAAATTCTTAATTGCAAAATTTGGTCAACATTTTAATAGTTTAACTGTTATTTTCAGCAGATATTTGCACATTATGTACATTTGTGTTAGTCACAACATATCAATGTTATTATATATATTCTTTTTCACGGAAATATATATCGTTGTGAAATATAACGGACCTTTAATTATTCAATAAACACACGCATCATACAAACACTAAAACCGATAGTCTTAATAATTTCAGTGCAAATATACATTTATTCATAGATTATTATGAAAAAAGATTAACCAGAGTTGCTACCATGCCCCGCAGGCTTTTTTGATGTATTTGTTGATCTCACGCACGTGCAACCCACGCTGACTGCCTCGGTTTCGATCTCATATTCGTATACTCCGTCGACACAATGTCGTCTAATAACGGGCATATAATTATTCAATGGAATGCATTTGCCAGCCCTGCAGCTACCATTTCTTCTGCAACTCTTACCATTCGCTGGCAAGCAGTGTTTGCAACTGCAAACCGCTTTTGCAACCGATTTTGGGATTCGATCTTCGTCATATTCTAACACCGTATACCACGGACAAGTGGAGATTTCACTACTCGTCATCTGTGAACGACTTATCTCGCGGTTGCTTAAAGCTCGACAATGTCTCGTGCCAAACAGTCTTATTATCGTAATATTCTTTTTCGGAGACCTGTCCTTTATTTCGATGCTTTGGCGATAGTCCGGTACGCCCATGAATGTCATTATGTCAAAAAGCTCATCTTTAATTGTGTAGGCCAGTTTCGTCTGAATTTCGTCGACATCTGCTGGTTCCACACAACGCGTCTCTGTGGTAACAGCATGCGAAAGCTCGACAGTCGCCAGCAATAGAGCCGGAAGAAAGAATGGCAACCCCTGAAAAAGGCGAAACATAATTTTAAATTCTTTACCCTAACCACCGGTAGCAGATATACCAAGGTGAGATCCGCAAGACTGATATAGGGAGAGAACAAGACATGAGACGCTCTCGTTAAGTTTCATGTACGATCATGTGACCGCGAGAAAACAATAGATGTAAAATTCCTCATATTAATTATATTGTATAAATATACCGAGTTTTTTTTCTTCATTTTATTGCCAATTAATCAAATGATGTATGTCTCTCATTCGATCGCAGATCTCTACAGCAGCGTCTGTCTGTTAAGCGCCTGCATGATGTTAAGCGTCTCAGTGAGATCTCGTTTAAATGCCGTTCAAATGTTTTAAAAAAATATATATATTTCGGACCGTTTCATATCCCTGCTTAATAGGCGTTTGGATATACATTGTTCCACTTTTTTAAGTCTGGTATCATACTGTATATACCTCACTGGCGTGATATATACTCAAACATATTAATGCCGGATCACAATGAAGTTCGATCTAGACGTCAGAGACTTTATTACGTCACGTTATAGTACAGAGGTTTCAGAGTCACGACAAAAAAGAAGAAATAAAACAACAAACAATTAAAATGACAAGAAAGTGACATTAGATAAATATAATATTGTTACTTTATTGCAATATGGTTGGTTTTCTATGACCACCCGTGAAATGAATATCTATCTTATACTAAGATAAATAAATATATCTGAATTCAAATACCTTAAATTTCATATTCCAAATGCTAACTCAGAGGAACTTCAAAACTCCCATAAAACTGAAAAAAGACACTTGATCGAATGCTCACACGACCGCTTCTTATAAAGCTTCTAATTGGCATCATTAAACCACCTAAAGAAACCAATTTCTTAAACGGAAGTCCTTGCCAAAATGTTTGAAAGAAACGATGGCTGCCTTCACCATTAATACTCATACATTAATATTGTTATAAAGTTACACCTTTCAATTCACTGGCCGGTTTCTACTTTGGTCTTTTCAAATGATTTGTCGTTGAAGCAATTAATCTCAATAACTTACAATTGCTGCATAGAAGTAATAGTTTGAATGCAATTATTTTGCTCGATTTTTTCTTCCCTTTGACATTGGTTTAAAATAATTATTGACAGTCTCAAGGTTGTTTTCCCAATCTCACTGCAACTAGGGCTGAAACGAGTTCGTTTTTCCCCCCTTTTTTTCTTTTACCCGGGTGCCCGTTATACTATTATCCTCTGGTACCCGTACAAATGTCGGCATTGCATAAAAAGTACCACACTTTATCAAATGTAATGACTAACACATTTCAAATTTATGATTTGGACTTGTAAACACCCAAAATAAGTCATATTGAATCCTGTGATGTTGTAGTTTATACCGTTCGCTGTCGTCGTGTCGATTTCTGTCAAAGAATATCATTACGAATTGGCTATTGACATGTATATATGTTATAAAGAAAAGAAGTACGTGTGATATCATCATAGAAAAAGCCAACATTGGGTAACGGGTAAAAATTTGTACCCGAGTATTGGCAATTTTCTACCCGACCCGCGGGTACCTGTATCAGCCCTAACTGTGACCCAAGTCGGAATGTCAATATCAATGTGAAAAGAAGAAATAAATCAATTATTTCAAATCTAAACTGTTTTAAATGATATGGGAAAGTTTTGCTTTAATCTTTTTTATCACCCCCTTTTTTCACTCAGCTATTTGAGGTTATCTCTGCCCCCTCCCCCCAATATTTATTTAGTCTTAGATTTAGGTCGATGCACAACGTGCATTTATTTACGTGCAGCCTTGTCGATTTTACGACCTCATTAAACAGGTTTACATTGACATATCAGTGTTTAATACATGATACTTGATTGCATACATCGAGGTCAAAGCAAACATGTAATGTCAGGCCCAAGTCCAGAACACTTTTTCTACGCCCCAAAATAACGTTTCACTGGCCTCAGTGGACGCGAGCTTAGAGTGCCCGACCTATAACCGGGGTTCTTGGGTTGCAATCCCTTCCACGACTCACCAAAGACGTTAAAATCTTCCTTGTTTGGTGATCCCTGTTTAAGCGTAGTTCCAGGACTAGTTGGCTCGGTGTCAGGTTAAGGAAACCTGGTAAGGAAACATTTTTTGCCACTTGTTTTCTGACTGACATCAAATCGAAACAGCACCATATTTGTCTTATGCAGACAAAGTTATCGAATAACTGAAATGCTGTTGAAGGAACGTTAAACCAAAGCCAGACACGATGATTATTCCATGGAAGCCATACTTTTCCGTGGATTGGGTCAGTACTTAGCGTATGCGCAGGTTTAGAACTTTTCTCTCCTAAACGCGTTTCGAACTCACAACCTTGGGGTCAATGGTCAACGAACCGGTCTAATACCATTAGACAACCTAATTTACAGTCTATTTGGGTATAGAATGAGTTACCATGCATCTATCATAGAATGTTCACGGTTCATTATGATGATATTGACAGTCAAAATTGTTTATTTCTTCGTAACCGTCTCCGGAGGTGGTTAGAGAGCCCGTCTCGAGAACGAGAGGTCGTAGGTTTGTTCCTGACCGCGACATACCAAAGTCATCAAAAATTATACTGGTAGGTACATGCATGGCATACAGCACAGCACATATAGGGTAGTTCCATTGGTTGGCCCGGTGGCATGCAGGACTGGAGGTGGTATCATGCCACATGTCAATGGCGTGATGCTGGAATGTGGCAGCACTATATATGTGTCAAGTAAACATAGTTTCAAACTGACTAAAATTCTGTCGGAGGGGCGCTAAACCTAGCGAACAAACGAGAACAGCAAAAAGTTATATATCTTTATTTTCCTCTAATACTGAAGAGTAAAACATGAACATTATATAACGTTGTATACAGTGTTATATATACATAATACATTCAAGGTGGTTGACATACAAACACATGCCATGCAAGAGATAAACAAAAAAGTTTTGGTGATAATGGATTTGTGAGCTTACCGGTTCAATATTACCGACTTCCGCACATCGAAGTCAGAGGGATCAAACCACGATATCCCGCTATCGGGGCAAACACGTTAACGGCTACCATGGCAAGTTGTTGCAGCTATGTGACAAGTCATTGAGATAATGAAATGCCCATTTCTCTTCAAATGAAATCCGTTTCGAAATATTTCGTCTGTAGTTTTATTGTAGATCTATTTGTGGTATGCGTTATTCATGAATTTATTAATCAACTCAGAAAACAATTTACTATAAAATCACAATAAAATGATGTGTGTTCAATGGAAAGCAGATTGTGGTAGATAGGTGGATGTACCCGGTTGTTTCTGTGCATTCGGGGTCTTTCTCCATCTATAATAAGCTGCAACTCGTAATGTCAGTAAAATACTTTAACAGAAACTCCAAAAAAGAGCGAGTTCCTGTGCATAGCGATAATGCACGGATCCGCTCAATGGGGGTCTGAATCCTTATTTTTCAGCGGATGTAAGAGTCCCATGTTGGAAACTTTGTTTTTTCCCTTACAAATGTTTGATAACCAATAAAATCATTAAGGGGGGAGGGAGTTGCGCATATTTTATCCGGCAATGGAGGCGGTTTCATACGACCACAACCAAAACCTTTCTTATGTGACGCGATATGACCGATTTCTAATACATATACCTACTTGATTTTTGCAATGTTGCCACTGAAACCTAAAAGAAAGCTAAGTTTTATGACCCTTATAAATCTGATTTCCAGCAGTTCTTGTTTCAGTGTGAGTTACAACGGTTTAAGACCTCGAATCATGAAAAAGCAACTAACAAACTACTATGTTGATTACAGCCGACGACAAAAAACAAAAACTACAATCTTAATGATGACGTTGATTGCGACAATATTATGACAACGACAACGATGATGATGATGAAGTAAAAGACTGTGATGATTATGATGATGGTGATGATGATAGTAATGATGATGATGATGATGTTGATTTTGATGATGATGATAGTGATTATGATGATGATGATTTTGATGATGATGATGATGATGGTCTTAACATGGTTGGTGATAACAATGATGATGAAGAGAAGGAGGAGGAACCAACGCCCCCACTCCACCACACATTCTCTCTCTCCCCCTCTCTTTAATTCGTTAGCGCATGAGCAGCTGGTTACGTTTGTATATGAGAACCCCATTCAGTCCGAGCCATGGATGATATAACGTTCAATCGTTTCAAACATTGATCAAGCATATTTGTATTGCTAGAAAGACAGGGAAGTTAAATCTTTGAATCTAGACCCTCACCCCCTCCAAAGAAACATAGGCGAAGAATGTATACTTATCCTTTATCACATTACTGAAGTGCAAGAGATAATCGTTGGTAAGACGTTACTACATTCATTCGAAGTCTTCTAATCCATAAACTACCCTTTATTTGATTTATTTAAAGTTTAACAAATGGGTGACTATGTTCCTTTCCAAGATTTTCAGCAGTAAAAATTTAAGCCCCGTCTTTACCCTAGTAGAAAGGTCACCGGCTCACAAACAAAGCCATGTGATATTTTTGTGTAAAGCAGGTCAGCCATCGACTACCTGTTATCCAAGAGTAGGAACTGGGCGGCCTGTAAGTCAATTAGAATGCAACTGTAATCACCTGAAAGATCTTTTGATTGAAAGATGAGCGAATACTTTATTTATTTCCGTAAAATATTAATGATGTTCCGTATAATGAGAAATTCTATCATTGTATTATTGCACGTGCGGTCTTTGTGATTTTCTTTTTTCCTGTAAGGATGGTTTGAGATTTTATAGAATACACGGTTGAGAGAAGCGAATTAGGAAGCAAAGGCAGGGTATTGGTAATCAACGAAGATGTCCATTTGTCATAATATACTACTCTATGTATCAGAGCCTGCATGTGTGTGGTTTTCTTTTCTTTTCTTTTTTTTTTGTCATCAGCTAAAGCCTAAAACTCCACCCACAACTCGATCTTGTTTCTATGGTGATTCTAGAAAAGATATCTTGGATATATGTGACACGTCTTTGCTTTATAATCTATTATAAAGAACTACACAGTCCATAATGGGATACTATTCAGCAGAAGAGGAACTTGTAACCTCTGATGGTGTGGAAGATCTTGTAAAAATAAAATAAAAAAAATCAAGTTTTTCCAGGACAGTCACCCATTAATATAAAGTATAACGTCGGTTGGGAATCAAATTGTTAAAACTAATATTACCCCCCCCCCCCCCCCCTTCGACGATCCCTATAGGTTTTACACGTACTTTACGTCAAGGAAAGCCTTGACAAATCTTCGCCTTTCCTTTTTACTCTAACAATAAACCCGACTGTAGTTTGTATATGGCTGTACCTCCAAGTTTTTATGGTTACTTCAGGAATCTAAACTTAGAATCTAAACTGTGTGGACCATACACTAATTTATAATAAAAATGACAATTACACATAGGAATTCAAAATTGTTTGGAAGTTTACAACATATACGTTTACAATAAATAAAGAACGTGCAAGATCATATTAGTAATTTCTCAAAGAATATCCCAAAGACCATTTGTTCCACGTGCTGTACCCCAGCACTGCGCCTTTGCGCCCACTGATTCTGCAAGTGTAAGACAGGCTTTGATTGGCTGAAAATATTCAGTTCAACCAATCAAATATTGCCTTACTCTGTCAGTTTGCAACCTATTATTAGTTAATTCAAAGTTCAACACCACGGCTATAGCCGGAGTAGAAAGATTTGCTAAATGATTGCTGAACAATTTCCAATCCAAAAACCATCAAAATTAACAAACGAGAGCCAAGCATGCGTAAAATGGACATGGTCTTTTGAAGGGGAAAATATTTCGATTATGATTCAAGGGGAGCAGAATTGTACTGAGTTTAACACTCTGTACTTTTTCTTATGGGACACTTATAGGGATATTTCTCATGATCACGGACAATAATTCAGAGAAATAGTCGCCCTTATGATTATCGTAATTACCTCAGAAAAAAATGACGTCGAATCGAAACAAGAATGACGTCATATCGTATTGTTCAAGTTCCCCATATGGAAGGCAAAATTAGGAAAAAAAAAAGAAATTATGAAGTTGCATTAGAATAGCATTTTATAAGGTTAAAAAATAAAAAATTATGTGTTTGCTTTCACTAACATCTCAACAAAAAAAAAGTCCTATTTCTCCTTATTTTGAATGGATATGACGAAAAACAGCGTTTTGCAATACTGATAACCTGAATACTGGGGTTGCAATTGTACCATCACTAAAATAGGGTTTTGTGGGACCTAATTATTCTTTAATTGAAAGTTCTTAGACTACAGTCAAACCTGCATTAAGTGGCCAGTCAATAGGAAAAGAGAATGCGACCGCTTAACAGAGGTGGTAGCAAAATAATAGTTAAACATATACCAAATGCTTGTTTGGTAAGATTAAAACTGACCGCTAAATACAGGTTGACCACTTATTTTAGGTGGTCGCTAATACAGGTTCAACTGTATACTGTAGACCCCATTCTTGCTTAACGTTCAACTTGACACAAGAGCTTTATTTGGGAATATTTTGGTGGTATAAGTAAATCACATTTAAGCGGTTCATGGGTAACCTCAAATCCAGGTCAAATCCAAATTTCTTCCGTCCATTTGTCATCAAAATTTATTATTTCATCTATATTATGTATCCCCTTTTCCACAGGTACAGTTCAACTTGCGTAAACAATGTCCAAACTAAAAGAATATGTGCTGCATTAAAGTCCTGTTTTTTTGTTCCCTTTTCACAACAATTGGGATGTATTTCTTAAGCATTTTGATAAAGTTTTTTTTTCGGGGATTAAGTACATATCATATTGTCAAAACACCCTAGTAACCCCTACGTTTTTTCATTCATACCCTCGTGTCTTTACTGTTCCAGAGTTGGAGACGAGTAACGTCAAATCGAAAAAGAAATGACGTCACATCGTATCATTAAGGTTCCCCGTGGATAATTTCAAATACACGAAAAAAAAACAGAAAAAAAAAAAAAAAAAAAAAAAAAAAAAAAACTGATCTCACTCTACACAGAGGTGATACGTTGAAAATTTCCGAAAGGCATTTCCTGTCTCGAACCTAGGACTTACTGCACAAAGTCCGTCACCTTCTATAATTAAAGATTTTTTTATTATTATTTTATGTTGTTTTGGTCTTGTTTTGGTCTGTACTGTCTCTATGACATTATTCAGTCATATAGTCATATATACCTAAGCTTTTATTGAACCCGTACAGTTAATTAACTTTTAATGCAATGACCTATGTGAACAGTTTATAAAACTTTATCAGCCTGCGATTAACTCGCATATGTTTCATACGAAACGATACCATCATAAACATCAGCTCAGAAAATACCACTTTCAGTCTGAAATTGCTATAAAAATCTATGATCTAAGGCATGGTAAAATGACGCGCTCGAATTATTACGAGTTAATAATCAGCCTTAACCACAAATTAGTCGTGTCCAAATCTCGAGCAATGATCAAATATTAAATTTTGAGTTACAAATTCAATGACCAACCGAAACTTATAATCTGAGCCTCAATTCGACAAAGTCTACTCGGTGTATCATACACGGGGATGGAAAAGCCGTCCGACTCCTCGCATATAAACGCAACTATTTGTTCTTTTAAAACTATTGAGTTTTGAGAGAGTTTTGAGAGACTTAACGAAGTTTGCACAAGAATTAATCAAGAATGAATGCCATGCATATAATCCAAGTAATTTAAAAATAATTAACTTTTGCCATAGAAAAATAGCAGATAATGATTTAAATTGTATTTTTGTTAAATTTTGTATTTATCTTTTTAAATACAGCAATTACAAAAAATAGTGCTCAAATGCATCCCTCTGAAAAAAAAAAATCTTTTGATCATATCGAATTATGTTCGTATCTGCTTTGGTTTTTTTGTTTGTTTTTTTTGTGTTTTTTTTTTCTCTTTAAATAAATGATTTTCATTTTTCCAGTCGCTTTTTATGTATGATTTTCTGTTACAGGTTGCCATTTTGTTTTTTGCAAAACTGGGTTACGTGAAGACCGCCTGTAATAAGAAGGCCGCCTTTGATAAATACCAGGAGTGGGCTGGAAATGGTTCCGATATTGATTCCACGTTTTACATAAATCCACACTTATCGGCAGCCCTCGATGAAAAAGTCAAGTTAGGAATATTACCACATCCAGATAATTCTAACAGAGAAGCCATAATTGCAGGAAGGCGGCATTGCTCGAATGACACCCGAAACCATAGGTCGAAAAGACCATTAATGGCGCGTTCTCTGTGTCCATGGTATATTGTGCTCTCGTACGACGTAAATCGGTTTCCTGAAATGATTTTTACCGCCAAGTGCAGTTGCAAGACATGTTTTCAAATGTCTCCAAGCGAGTCGGACATCAAAGCACCAACTTGTGAGCCAATCAAAATTTGGAAGAAAGTTTTGAGATGCAGTAAGAGCAATGGAACTGAGACATACACCAACTCATGGGAAGCTGTGACTGTAGGCTGCGCATGCGCAAGAAGAGCCGAATACGTCACAGAGTCACATGTAAACCAAGAAAAGATCGCTCAACGTTGAGGTGAACCGAAACCGGAAGCTGCCGTGAGACCTGTAGATTCAAACTTTTGCGGATGTTAATTAGTCAATTTTATGCCTCGCCGACGTTGACCTTTGTGAACTTCCATGCCCCGCAAAAAAATATTTTCGGTGTGCATGTATAACCTTATCTCTTTACTGAGATCATGAGACCAAAGAAGGAAAATTTAATTAGTGCGGAAATAAGTTGAGATTTGTCCAGTGGTGATAGTCATGTTTATGAGAATAGTTTTCAATTAAAGCAATTTATTTCGATTAAAAAGGAGTACTGTTTTCTTTCTTTCAAATGTTGGACATGCAAAATCTTATCTTTTTAAAACAGCAACGATATAAAATGATATCTGTGTAAATATCCTTGTACAAAACGACCGATGACACCCGTTATTCAGGAAACAAAACCTTGTTTCGGGAGTTTACGGATTTTGGAAAGGCTCACTGGTAATTTATTATGCATTCAATACTTTAAGTTCACCGATGCAAAATGGCTGAAAAAGCGACCCAAATAGAAGTTCTTTGTAAGGGAGAAAGGCCGAAACATAGGAAAGACATTGAGGCCCGTAGGGAGAAGATATATTTTTCTGTGAAATACTGGATAGTTTACACTCTCTTACACATCGGCTTATATTACATTCACCTCTGTGGTGGACTCAGAAAGTAGCTCGAAAATATTTAATTTGAAGGACGACTAGATAGGCTCCATAAACTGTGAAATATATATATAAACAGCACTACTGAACCTCATCAGAATGGTCATTAAAATTACAAATTATGAAAGTAAAAAGCTTGTCTTAAATTACGATATCCGGCTGAATATGTAAATATTTACATTTGCAGACGAGCGTTTGCGGAATTTTCCCTTAGGCGAAATAATGCATGAAATAGTTCCCATAATAACAATAAAAACTGATATTTTACACACGTTTTATGGTGATTCAAAATGTATTTATTCAATGTTTCTATACTAATGTATCTATACTGTTTCAATACTTTTGATATTTAAAATACATTTAAATCCACGTTTAATAAGTGTTTTCTGTTTTGACAAGATTCTTGTCATTGAGCCCATTGCAGAGATGTTATGTGAGAAACTAACGACAACTCTGCTTGGAGATTGGATAGTTAAGGCGTTTTTCACACTTTTCATGAAGTAATTGACAATACCTAAGAAACACGAAGAATTAGAACTTTGCATGGTTGACTTATGCAAACAAGCGTATTTAATGTCAATCCCCTACAGCTAAGTGCAAATTTATGCGCAAGAAAAACGTGGAGCCTTTTGTTGCCACACTGATATTCATGCACGATGTTCCAAGCGTTTCCGAATGTGATCGGATTATTTCCGACTATGTTCGGTAATCTCCGTGTGTATTTGTCAACAGATTTTTTTTTAAAGATTTTCCTTGTTCATATATTTTTGTCTGTTTCAAACTTTCGACCTTTATGGAAATATTAATGCCGCACGCTATATTTTCATACAATATTTCAACATACAACATTCTGCCAATATTGGTAGAGATAATGTTAGACGAATACATCTCTAAATCTAATTTAGTTAATTATTCATGGTAAACAAAGGCAATTCACATGAGATTTGTAAGAATAATGACGTCATCCAAAGAAAAGATTTCCGCAAATTGTCAGCTCAACTTTAATATCGGTTTTGGCAATAATAATAATGTATGCATGTATTAATTATTGATGTATAAAATAATGAAAAATATAGAACACATATTCATCTTATAGTGACGTTTTCATTTACGACCATTTATCAAAATGACATACTAACGAGATAAAAAAAAATGCCATGCATGTATAATCATAGAAGGCGTGTAGCGTGCATTCTGAAAGAAATAATGTATATAATGATATTATGATGTAACAAAGTAAAGCATAATAAAATAAGCCGACTTATTTGTATCACTTTTTTAACTGTGCTGTCTAGTAAACGTGTCAGAATGGACAGAGAGTTCCGTTATTTATGCAGAATAGAATGTTGCGTTCAGATGCTTTGTAATCATACACACAGTCCTCCAAGCTTCATAATTAAATAACTTCGCTTTTGAACTGAGCACCGTGCATTTTATTCGGCTATATAGCACTTTAAGGTAGAGCACTTCGGCGATATAGCACTTTAAGGTAGAGCATTTCTGCGATATAGCACGTTAAGGTAGAGCATTTCTGCGATATAGCACGTTAAGGTAGAGCACTTCTGCGATATAGCACGTTAAGGTAGAGCACTTCTGTGATATAGCACTTTACGGTAGAACACTTCTGCGATATAGCACTTTAAGGTAGAGCACTTCTGTGATATAGCACTTTAAGGTAGAGCACTTCTGTGATATAGCACTTTAAGGTAGAGCACTTCTGCGATATAGCACTTTAAGGTAGAGTACTTCTGTGATATAGCACTTTAAGGTAGAGCACTTCTGCGATATAGCACTTTAAGGTAGAGCACTTCATCGATATAGCACTTAACTGAACTTTCGTTTGTTGTGGAGTAACGCAGAATAACGCATGGTGTTGCATTCAGATGCTTTGTAATCACTCCAGCCTGCGTCCTTGCGCATTCGAACTAAACACCGTGCATCATTCTGCGAAACAGCACTTAAAACGTATCTATTTTCTATTATTAAAAGATACATGTATAACGCACAATGCGTGAAAAAGGAACGAAGTGGTCTCTCATCTTAATATGATTTCGTCTTGATATGGGATATTCTAAGCCATTCGTTATTCGAAAAAATGTGGCTGTCGGAATTTCGAATAACCGCAGGTATACTTAGTTTGAAATAGAACATTTCATCTTTTTATCTATCGTTTAATCCTTGTAAAGTTTCTAATAGAGTTTCTAACACAACCGCAAGGAATTATTTGCTTTACTCAAAAATATGCATGTTAAGTGCATTCAAGGCCACACTCTATGTTCATACAAAACTGTAAGGATATGAAACCCAAGCGGCAAGCTCAGCTTATGTGCATATATATATACATTTATACATTTACAGTTAAATCACCACATAGCGTAACACATGTGCTATGTCGTCTACATACTTCATGTACTGTTTTGTTACATCTATTAATGTGTTTTGTACACCTCTTTGTCTTATAAAAATGATATTAAAATGTTCTAAATAAACTCCGCAACTTCAGAGAGGCTTTCAGAGCGGGTTAAAACCCCGTTTTTTCCGCTCTCCAAAACTAAATTCAAAATCTCTTTTGCGCATGCTCAACATGTCTGTTTTCATGTATACAGATAACTTTACTTCCTGAATGAAACCAACGGTGTTTATTATCATAAGATTCCTTTTTTTATCATGAATGGCCTATATTTGGTTTATTATCAAGAAAGGACATATTCTTGTGCTAATGGATGGGCTTAAATTTGGGTGACACACGATATGTTTGTTGGTTACAATCTTAAACTTCCACAGTTATTTATTTCCTGATATGTGTATTGCAATACACTAATCGGCCAGCTTGGCAAGTACGATGACTAAATGTAAAATTCCTGTATTCACCGGACTTTGAATAGAAAAGGTACGTCTCTCTCTGTCTATGTGCACTCTATAAATTGAATTAAGATGGTTTAAGAGGTGGCGAATTGCAAATGACCATGACGTCACTCTTTGGCTTAAGGATGAAGGTACAGTGGCTCTAACAAAGAGAAATAAATCGTTTCTCAGAAATGTTTTTCTTGAAAGTGTTTTGATGATTTGTCACCCTTAACAATAATAGATGGTAAATGTTTTATAATCTCTGTGAAAAAGATACTCAAGTTAAAGTTTGATAAAAAGGCCACAAACACAAATCCAACAGACCGCAGGGAGATACAAACTGACCGCCAACCGCAGTTGTCTTTTGTAAACAGTTCATGGCTTCAAAGGTATTTATTTTATCACTTCGCGATTTCTGTGTCTTAACTTGAATTGTCACGTGCTTTTCTTTTTTTTTAATTCAATGCATTTTCAATTAAAATCAACGTGTATTTATAATTAATATTGAATGGGCTGATTATTTGCATGCGACCGGTATATGGTAGATTTGTGGAGGTAAAACGTTTGTTTACCTGTAATTTACAAATATCATATTGATTCTATCAACTGTCTCACTATCAAATATGTTAACCTTGCAGGCTTGTTGTGCTTTCACGGGCCTCGTTCTGATTCTTAACATCGGATTTATGCACGTGATCTGTTCCGTCATCAGCAACAAGTGTAGTTCTAATGCGACAACACCGAACCTGCAAAAGCAGTATTCTGACTGGCTCTTAAAGAGTGAAACCGATCTGGATTCCAGCTTTTTTTTCCATGAGCAGTATTTTGAAAATATCAAACATCACAAGAACTTTAGAATTGCAGAAATCGGGAAGGATGATAAAGATTACGGAATTATTGGAGATAGGCATTGTCCTACCAGACGTGAAATAAAACGTAAAGGAAAACGCAAAAAGTCAAAAGGACCAGAATTTCTCATGGATCGGGCGATATGCCCTTGGTACATATTAATCTCATATGATGAGAAGAGGTTTCCACAGACGATCGCTAGAGCTCATTGCAAGTGTACCAAATGTTTACCCCCAGAAAAATGGAGGAAACGTCGGCGCTGTTCTAAGCGAACAGGATACTGTGAACCGATTGAAATCCAGAAGAAAGTGTTAAGACAAAAACAGACTTCAAATGGGGAACCATTTTGCCAGGATAATGTGATACAATATGTTGAGACATTTGAAACAGTGCAAGTGGCGTGCGCATGCGCAGGCGGAAAAAGAGGTATTCCGTCACAGGAACCGACTGCTAAAACACCTCAAAAGCGGTAACAATTACACAATGGGATTAAAACTGTTAGCATTATTGCAATATTATTTATTTTTATTTCATTTTTTACTTTCAAAAACGTTCTAGTGTCTCTCATTTATGCGTTAGTGGATGGCAAATACTTCCTCAAGAGTTATCAAATGTCATGAAATATTAAGATATTTTCCCCATCAATAAGCTATTGATTATCGACCAAATACATTTACTTGATGTAACCGATTTTCCGTGAAAATTCACCAAGTAGCCAGCAGTATTACCTTAATATTGGAGAACTATTATAGCCCGATTGATGGACAGAATACCTTAATATGATTCTCACTGGCTATTCCATGTCTTTGTTAAAGTTTCAGTATTAACTAATTTAAGCTCAATGTATTTCCCTCAAGCAATATATTCATTTTAGAAAGAGTTTTCATGTACATATTCTAAGAATATTTTTTTTGAACAGAACAGAAATTTTATTTAGACTTAAGCATACATAAGCTCATCGTCATATATCACAGATATAAATATGATAAATTGGATGTTTTGACACATGCACTTATAGATACACGTTTTTTAAACTAATTTATAATTTTATTTAGAATTACAAAGCTTTAGCACTTTATAAATAAAAAAACTATTTAAAAAAAATATGTAAGTCACGTGTCCTGAAATACATTTTGTATCTGTTTGTTTCTCTCGATTGTTGATTTTACAGAACAAGAGACTTTAGATGATATACTCGAGTACTTTAAGATCGCCCCATGAGTAAAATATATACATTATTATCAACCCTCTTGTAATCTCTTATTTTCTTCAATACAGTCAACCCTCGATACAACGGCATTCGATACAACGGCACACTCGGGTTCCGGCACTAAAAGTCATTTGACGGATTTATTAATTTTTTAACAACAGCAAATTTGGATTCCGGCCGATACATCGGCGAAATCGAGATTTACAAATACTTTCGGCTCATCAAGGGTTGACTAATAAAATAAACATCTATGGCTTGAAATATTCCACATAACCTTTCTTACTATATCGCAATAAAATATTCGACAATTTTTTCAAGTTGAGGCGTTTTTGATGTTCTTGAGTATAGTTGTATGTTTATTGTATAAACATGGCGTTTAATTAAAAAAAAAACAAAAAAAACATGAGTGTTAGTATATAGATATTTATATAAACAAATGCATCATTTTAAGTACATGTATGATAGTTTCCGGTGTTCACGGGTTCTTTCTTGTCGTGGTATTCTCATTTTATCGGGAAGACTTTGCCGATCGCCAACTAGAGATACCACATTTTAAACAGGAAGTTGCGATTTTTTATTGAAATAAAAAACGTAATACGTCACCGGAAATGGTTAATAATAATAATAATTTCTTGCAGTAAACCGATTTCCTACTATTGGGGTTTTTCGGTTTAATTTATTGCAAAGACAATGAATTGACAGACTTGACACTTGACAGTTGCTTTAACTTCGTCTGCTGCATTGTTTTTATGGATGATAATAGCAACCAACGTCTTTAGTTGTGTGTGTGTGTGTGTGTGTGTGTGTGTGTTTTAAGAAAACCACGATAGTAGAGAATTGTAGTTAAAACATTGTGGAATAACATGTTTTAAATACAATGATGAAATGATAGTGACATACAGAAATAAATTAAAGATGGGACTTCCGTTCCAGTCATTAGTACCGTGATACGAGCGAACTTCATTCTACTAAATTTGATAAGGTACAAACCAATACGAGAAATGATGTGCTCATATTTTGGAGTTTTGATAAACCTTCGTCAAGTTTATTCACTCAATACACTGTATTGATTATTAATAGCGTGCATTTTATTTTCATAAACTGCGGTATGCATTTAGAGCCAATACTGCTTCTTCTTTTTTTGTAAATATAGTTTATAATTGCCTTTTGATATCTTCTGTAACATTTGAATGAAATTAAATACACGACAGGCATTGTGTGTTTAACATTCGAATATCATTTGATTAGTTTGATTAGCCGTTCGTCATATATATACAAGTCAAATACATATCAGCTAATTACGGGTGGGAGAAAGACAGAGACACCCGGGTAGACTCACCTATCTACCGCATGTCGATCGGAAGGCTACCTCATCATTTAAACTGTGTCGATATCTTTTAGGTCGATAATGGCGATATCGACCTTATATAAAACAGCTATGTTTCGTTGAATCTGTAATGAATCCAATTTCGTTGTTACATACTATCGGGGATAAAATCTGCAAAAAACGTGTAGTTTTTTTAAATGTATAGTTTAAAGTAATCCATTCATCATTAATTTATAATCATGGTCCTTATAATGCTTAAAATGAGCTCAGTGCAAGCATCCATTGACTTGGAGTGATTGGTGAGTTCCAGATGCTCATACATGTATATAATATCAAGGTTGTATAGATTTTTCAGTTTATATAAATATGGACACAAAAATAAACAATATATATCTATTCTTATAAGCTATTTTGCTCTCAGTCTATAAAAGCTTGCAATTATTAAATAATACCCATGATCATTTGATGGACCATGGCCACAAGTTAACGATATAGCAATAAATTTTCTTAAGTGGAACCAATATTCATGGATAAAGCCTTTCGCAATATCCAAATACCCAAGATGGTTACTCGCTTTGCCCCACTAAACACAGGATCCCACGACCTCAATTTTAAATTTCGGGAAAGGTCAACCAGATATTTACGCATGGAATAACATTAAGACATATGATTATTGAATACTTATGACGGATAAATCTTGGTAGAGAGTAGAATTCGAATATAATGTCATTCGTGCAAAGAACTGAATACTGGAAATTTAAATAGGGAATAACAAATACGTACTGTTAATTTCTTATATTTTATATACCTTGGCCATTGTGCTTACTTTTACCAATTTCAACCGGAAACATCGTATATTACAATTTACTGTAATGCCCAGTAAAACTTGGAAATGAAGGTCACACGTACAAAACTGTAATCTGACCTTTATAAAGAGGTTGCTGTTATTCAAAGGTTAGATTATCTATAAATTCAGAGCTGGGAATCCAGTCACTGGCCCTTTTTTTACAGGTTGGCTGTTATTCAGAGGTTAAATTCTATAAATCCAGTGCTGGAAAACCAGTATCTGACCTTTGTTCAAAGGTTAATTAAATGTTTGCCATTCAGAGGATTTCTTTACAAATTCAGTGCTGGGGATCAAGACACTGGCCTCTGTTTACAGGTTATTTGGATGTATTTTCTGAGGTAGCCGCTTATATAGGTTCAGCTCTGTAATATATGTTTTATATACTTGCAAAAAAAAAAAGAAAAAAAAAATGTGCCTGTGTATCTGTGTGTCATAGACCGAGGTAGTGTCAACATTCTCCCCATCGCAGTCTTGTGAATCACTGATGATTTTTTCAAGACCTTTCCATGCGAAATATTTTAAGTAATCAATTTTCTTTATTTAGGACTCAGACTTAAACCCTAATTAAAAGAATTTGAAAAAACTCAATGGTTTCTATTTATTATTTTATAATTCAGCCATCATTAAATTGTGATCATGGTCCATCAAGTGATCGTGGGAACCTTATTAATCAAAGTCAATGGATGCCTGCATTTGCAATGAAGTCTTTTTAAGCATCTTAAGGACCATGATTTTTTTGAAATTTAATAATTTGATAATGGATAGATTACCTTAAGAAATAAAGATATGGTCGCAGTAATGCGTATAAAATTAGTAAAAAATCACTTTGAACATGAAGCATAAGAAACATAATTCAGGGGTTTGAAATATTAGGGCCCTGGTACATCCAAAGAGTATTCGTGTGAATTTGGTTTAAGTTGTAAAACTTGTTACTAAATTGAAGATAAAAAAAGGCCTAAAGGAAATTAAACTTAATGTAAAAATGCACGTTTATCTATGTTGGGGATAATAGTTTTCACAGATTTGAGATGGTATTTATAAAAAAAAAAAACGCACCTTGAAAGCAAAATCAAAGTAAATTCAAGTTATTTAGATATTAATGCGCTTTGTAGTAAAATGCACAGAAATCTTTTTTTTTTCTAAGCTCTAACAATCTTTTTTAATGTGCTGTACAATCATGTATAAGCATGCTAGTGTTTACTTATAAAAGGATTCATGGTCCAGTTATAACAGACCCGACTACGGATCTGCAGGTTGTGGGTTTGAACCCCGTTGGGGGAAAGGACGCAAAGTACTCGTCCAATTCAGGAACCGGCGAGAGGGATTAGCATTATTGTAAAAACTTTGTACCCCAATCGACGTTTAAAATGATTAAGGTTAAACTAAACTGTTGACTTCTTTATAAATACGGTATGACAGCGCACGCACGTATTGTTATATTGCTGGCGGTTATTATGAAATAAGTATTTAGTTTTGTATTTGTGAACAGCATTATAGTTCTGTACGTTTTTAAACATTTGCATTGCAAACAAAAGTTCACGCATTAAATGCAGGTAGACCAGCTACTTCCTAGTTGGGAAAAATCGATCAATACTGTTCGTGTTTTTGTCAATGTAATATAAATCAGGTTAAGATAAAAAAACCTGAGTATCGATTCCATGAATTCGCCAGTTTTGTTTGTTTGTTTTTTTTAATTTTGAAACATGATCGAACTGCAATTTATGATTATGGAAATTTCACAGTAAATGCAAGCCTTTTAGACTAAAAGCAAACTACGAACCTCTATCTCCAAGTTATCAGATGCTTGCTTCTGCACTGAAGTTTTTTTAAGCATTTGAAAGACCATGATTACAATTTTATGATGGATGGATCACCGTAACCCGTTCACGGTGATCGAGTGTTAAAAGGGCTTTAAGGCCCCGCCCTTTTAACATGAGGGTCGACGGTTAAATCTAGCATCGGTATATATCACTGCCACACTATAAACCACGTTACAAGTGTGTGTACCTCTTGCTATACTGATAAACGTCAAGATCTATTGCTTTCATGATTTTGTAAAGTAATTGTATTAGAACTTCCTTTATAATTATGCGTATACAGTCAAACCTGTCGTAAGTGGACAATCCACGGAACAAGAGAAAATAGCCGCTTAAGAGAGGTCAGGCGGCAGGAATGTCAAACATATAACAAAATGCTAATTTGGTGATATTAAAACTGATGGTTAAACGCAGGTTGGCCGCTTTATAGAGGCGATCGCTAGTACAGGTTAAGATGTATGAAAAACTGTGATGAAATAATAATAATAATAATAACAAAGATTTAACTTATGATATAGGTAGACTTGCTCTTAAAGAGATACGATTGAGATCTCCTGTATAGGAGATCAGCATATCTCTCCTTTCAGGCTCAACACAAAGGAGGTTGGCCCAGTGTCAGAATATTAATTGGGGTGTCAGGGCACGTCCTCGCATTGAGTCAGCACCAAAATCTGTCCCCTGTAGACATAGTCCTCTACTTATTGAAATACTGTCCTTAGGTCGTTAAAACAAATGAATCGAACATACTAGCAGAATTTATATTTGTTTGTTTGTTTGCTGGGTTTAACGTCTCATCGACAGTATTTCAGTCGTTTGGAGACGATGTCTTCTTCAATCAGATATTATTGAATCTCTGTCACACTGCAGTATCACGCCATAGACATGTGGCATCATACCAACCAGTCCTTAACTACCCTGTGTATATGCTGGACGCCGTGCAAGGGAGCAATTCCAGTACTACTTTATACGATTTTGGTATGTCGTGGCCGGAGATCGAACCCAAAACCTCCCGATTCCGGGGCGGCCGCTCTAGCAACACCGCCACCGGGGCCGGTCTATCAGGGTTTAAAATAAACATGAAAAAACCAACTTTGGTTTAAAATGAGCGTTTATGGACACATATTAAATAGAGCATTTCAGTACAATTAAGGACTCGAGATAATTTTTTGGGGGGTGTCCTCGTATCAAGTTATTTTTTACATGAATTATGATAATAAGGTACCATAAGATTTTCAAAACTTATTTTCTTGGGGATTTAATTTCGTGAATATTTTATCCTTTAATAAGGTAACTTTATCATATATATCATATATTTTTGTTTACTCAGCAGACATTACCCTTTTTTAAAACTTCAAAATACAAATATACAAACCCACGAAAAAATTATTGATTTGTAAGGTACATCGCTCGCTCTTCATGCACATCAAACGCAATGACAAAGAAGCAGGGCTTTATCAGCTACATGCATCTTGCACTGAGTTGTATAATTTTCGGATAATTTGGTTTTAAAGCACGCGTCATTAAATGATATACCACAAAATTTGTTTTAAAGCCAGCACCAACCGGTACAAAATAGGCCGGTACACACATATTTGTCTGCTTGACGATTTGTTTAAAAAAAATTAAGAAAATGAATCACTTTATTACAGGTTAACTTTAGTTGAAATAAAAGATCTGAAAAAGAAAAAAAGAAAAGAAAAACACACTTTTGTTTATAGATGTAAACATCTTATGCGTTTGCAGCGAAAAGGTTGAATGAAAAACTATGATGATGATGATGATGATGATGATGATATGCAAAATGGATAAATGAATAAAAATAAAATAAAAAAAGTTAAATAAAAAGATGATTAAAATAAATAAATAAACAAATAAATAAAATAAAAAGATGAATATTATAGGAATACAAATATGCAATAAATTAGGAAAGTAGGAAATTCTCATTTATATGGTGGGGGCCTCCGTGGCCGAGAGGATAGAGTCGCTGACTTTAACACTCACTCAGCCCCTCACCGTGTGGGTTCGAATCCCGGCAGGGTCATTTGGATTTTCATGTGAGGAAGCCTTCCAGCTGGCTTGCGGTATGTCGGTGGTTCTACCCGGATGCCTCCGTGCATTCGGGGTCTTCCTCGACCTGTAATTAGCTGGACGTCGCTATATGACCGAAATACTGTCGAAGTGACGGTAAACTCAAACAGTCAAGTCATTTATATGGTCGTTGATAGTCCCTGTCACGTGCATGTATTATCGGGGTTGTTCAAAAACCTTAAAAGATTTTCATGCAGTTTTTAGCGAAGGCCGTGATTTCACTTCACCTAGATTGTGTTTTTGTGCATGATAAATCTTTGATTTGGCGATATAAAATGTAATATGAGTAATCCATTTTATTGTGTTCACAACACACAAGCGCGCGCGCACGCATTCACACAACAACGAAAAAAAAAAGAAAAAAATCAAAATTGGGATAACATAGAAATATGCCCCTTGTCAAGTGTCGGTATAAAAGATTTGCATGTCTGATTTTCGTGGTATCATAACACGAGTTCTGTTACCGGTGTGGTATTAAAGTACCATACCGCTTGTCGAGTATGAGCACTATGGTTTTATCCCACCTAGCAATATCCAGCGCAGGAGATATTGCCAAACAGTGAGTTAAAATAGCAGGATTTCAGCTATATCAATATCATTTTGGTACACACCGTGGTAACGTGCGCCGGACATGCCCACCCAGTATGAATGATAAATGATCGTGGGTATTCGAAATTTAATGCCCCCTAACGGGCAAGTTATACGTGTACCTGTTCACTCGTACCATATTTGTACAATAGATAAATACGCTTGCATGACGAACTCATGTTAACAAATTTTACATGAATAGTGTACAACAATCTTTTTATATGATGTTTTTATCATTTTATTATAGAAGCTGAGACGGAACACAACAAAAGGTAACTCTGCAACGATAAATTATCAATGGAAATATTATGAATGAAATTGTGTGGCGTAAACCTGTGGCGCGGTATACATGACGTGCAGCATTTCAGACATCTCTGGCAAGTACTATGTCCTTAGTTAATCTTATAGGAATATGGCTAATAAAATGATGTCGTTCATTTAAATATGTTCGACCCTCAAACCAAAATGATATATTAGCTACAAGATCCATTTGATGAAGAAAATCAATATATGACGCCACTTGACTTTCTGATTGCCTGTTCCAATTTATGCTTAGCGCAACAATAGGACTCCCGGCCCTTTGACGTTTCTAGTCAACGAGTCGTTAAAGTCGCTGCCTTACTAACACTTAGCCTCTCAATGCCGTGGGTTTGAATCCCGACCTGGTCATTCAAATTTTTAAAGTGTAGAAAATGTTTTGTTGGCTGGTTTTACCCGGATGCTCATAACTAAATATTTTGTGAGTCTGAAATGACATGTATTTGCCCCGGGTCTCCAAAACCTGAACTCGCAAACTTCGACACAGAGGAATCACGTCCACACTGAGTACCACGTGACCGCAGATGTGTACCAAAAGTCAGACTACTGACTACCTGTGATTTTGCAGTACCTGACCTCATTCGGAACCCCTCGCCCATTTATTCGAAATAACACGTGTAACGGGTTAGGCCGGGGATTGCCGAATTGATGCGATTGTAACTGAGCTAGTTTTCACTTCTCTGTGTCAGAGATCTGTGTGAGATATTCGTTGCATCGACCTTAAACCCCTAAAAATTCAAAACTCGGGATTATAATCGTATTTACTTAATCATGTACAGGTATAAAGTATCACCACTATAACTCATTTCATTTCTCAATTCATACGCAGCATGCGTTTTTGTTCCATTCAGCTCGACAAACAATGTCTTTAGTCCTACTGTGGACTTCTTTGTAAATCCTAGCATTTTATTTCGTAAGGTAGACTCTGACAAAACATATTTTATATTTAATTGATGATCCCTGTAATGCTAATGCATTCATGAATCGAAATGATTTGTGCAGAAGGTTCCTTCAAGAAAACTTAAAAGTCGAGCCTATTGAAATCACGTATATAATTATTGTTAACATGAAAAACACGGGCCCTAATATGTATATTGAATTAAAATTGTTAAAAACGATGTGCAGGTCTACTCCCTCCATTCTTATACATTTATTGCATTTGCCAGGTAACCCTTTAAAGAGTTGTTACGCCGTGATTTGTTACGGTTTTTAGAAGTGTTCTGTGATGCGAGACGTTTTATAGGACAAGGTCGAAAAGGAAATGCAAAACTTTCCATTGTCATGTTTTCCAATTAAACTAGTCGTCTTCAAAACTTCCTGATTCATGAATGGGTAAACCTCATCAGATTTCCAAAAAACTATTAAACTGCAATAAACACTTTCGTAGCGTAACCAATGCGTTGGTGGGTTGATGTATTAGGCCAAAAACAAAAACAAAAAATAAACCGTTCTGTTTCTGATCTTCCGACCGACCCTCTTTTTTAAGGACCGACCCTAGTTTTTTTTTTTTTTTTTTTTTTTTTTACATTTCCGCCTTAAAGAAAATATTTCCCTTTTTACCTTTCGTTTCATGCAATAAATAAAAAAGTTATAATAATATCCCGACCTACCGACCTTTTTTTTCCCCCTGGAGACCAGAAACGGATTTTTTTTAGTCCTTACAAGTTAGATATGAATGGACAGTTTTGATTAATAATAATAAAAATAATGCATGCAAGTCACGTTTGGGAACAGTTTTAAACATCTTTTATACACTCTTCTTGTCTGTCCCTTTATTGGACCAGTACTTTACTTTTAAAAAAAAAAAAAAAACACGGTTCGAACCATCAACCTACGAATGCAATCATGAAGGCAGCCACTTGATCGCGTATACTTTCTGTCCTACATACTCTTAATACTCCAGATTGCCTATTTAATAATATTTCCTCTCTAACAATGGCGCCATGTTAATTGTACACACAATCTAAATTGAAATGCATTTGAAACGTTCATTATTGGCTAAAAACATTTTATTCACTTCTTAGAAAAGCACAAGGCTTATTCATATCATTATGGCTTATATTTTCAAATTATGGCATAAACATTCAATTATTGCAGGCGCCATGAGTTTCCCTGCTTTCATTCACGTGCTTACTTTTTCAATGTTTCTCTACAGTCTTTGTATACATCGTTGTTAATTCACACTACGGCCTATGGTCAACCTATTTACCCAGGATTTTCTATGGTGGCACATTTCTGCCAGCCACTTACCCACTTAGCTATGTCGAAACTTTTCTAAAAATTTACCACATATTCAGTTAGTATCTGGCAAGTAGAAAACTTGCGTGTTATCCTCGTAGGTATCCTAACAGGACAAAACTGTCTGTTAGTGACCATTACTGCCAACCGCATATTCACTGGATATCGTGTTTTTTTTGAAAGTTATTCAGTTAAATTATGTGAATAACAAGCATTTTTTTTCACATAAGTATCTGGAATAAAGCATGATATCCAGTAAACCTAAGTGAATATGTGGATGGCAGTAGTGGGCAATAACAGACATTTTTGTCCTGTTAAGATACCTAAGTGGATAACTTGAAAATTTTCTACTTGCAAGATAATAACTGAATATGTGACATTTTTTTTCTTCAGAAAAGCTTCGACAAAGCTAAGTGGATAAGTGGCTGTCAGAAATGTGCCACCATATTTTTATAACATTTACGGTATGTATAAGTTATCGTTTAGATTTAAACTTTATAGAATTTATCGCAAGAATTGCGAAGTTGATCGCTGCAATAATTGTTTACAATCTGTCCTACATAATGCTTGTATTTCGTTCAAAATTTGAAAAACATATTGCATAGAAATGAATCAGTGAAGCTGTCTATCAAAGCTGTATGGCGTACGTGAAAAACTATAAATATGTTATCGTTTATAATTTAAATTTTATAGATTTATCGCAGCGCTCCACCTGCGCTGCTTGCGATAAATTCCACAAAAATTAAAAAATTAAAACGATAACATATTTACAGTTCGCCATACTTATCCCTCGACATCGCATTGTGGAACCAACGCCCTTTTGATTGAGAGTTTCTCTTGACGTTTTAAGTACGTTTCAACCGAAATTTGTTGTTTCGTAAAATATTTTTTTCTTTCTATTAAGACTGAAAATCTTGTGTTATTATGCAAGAAGCCCTGAGCTCTGGGTTTCCCCATTTTAGTATTTATGATCAAAATATAGCATCTTCATGTTACATAGATTAGAAACCTTCTGGGGTCACCATAGTGAAAATGAAAATGGAGAAAGGCGCATTTTGTAATAATCAATTTGCACCTTTCATTTTCAAAGGTTTTTTTGTGAAATATATACATGGCTTTGATGGATTTTTTTTTTTTACCTTTTGGGTGCTTACAATTTACAGCTTATAACATGCCGTTTTTATCTGAAACAATTTTTATATTCACTTATGGGTACACTCATAAGAAACTGGTGAGCTGCAAACCACATTACCCTTCTTGACCTACATCTCCTACAGATTCCAGATAGTTTTTTTTTTCCAATTTCGTAAAGCAGAAAAATACGCACAGGGTCAAGTCTGAACTTGATACGGCAATACATTGACACGGTCAAAAGTTGTGAACATTACTCATTCAATGTTCACCTATTTGAATGAAAACTGTTTATCTCGTTCAGTAAGTAATGCTTATCCTCTTTGGCGTTCAGTACTCACTGAAATATGTGAACATTATTCACTGAACAGTACTCACTCAATTTAGCGCTGCATTAAGTGAGTAAGGGTTACCTATTCACTTTATTTTGTGAACAAAACTGATTAAGTCACTCTTAAACGTGAGTATTTTATAAAATTCT
>CM037786.1:8257557-8307557 GCA_021229015.1 Solen grandis | reverse complement strand
TTTGTTGAAATGAGAATTCGCTGGATGTGTATTGAAGTCAATGTCGTTTTCTCATATTTTCGAGGATTCATGTCAGAGCAACATGAAGAATATTAGGGCCTAAGTATTTTCCACGAAAATAAGTTACTAACGAAAATAACTGATTATATAGTTTCAGGGCTGGGAATCAGAATTGCGTCGTACCATTCATTTTGTAAACAAAAGCTGCCATCTTGAAAAGCAAAATGTGTATTTTTTGTATTATAACTCGAATTATTATGTAGGTCTACTGACCGCGAAAAAACTTCAGCACATTGAAAAATTCGAAAAATAAAAGTTCGACTGATAAATATTTTTTTCTTATGATTATATAGGGGAAAAAGTCGGGACTGTCTTTTCGAGAAATTCGACTTATCAAAGTTATACACATAGAAGTTCTACTGTATATTATGTTATACGTATTTCATTATATTGTAGACTCTCTATTGGAATTTATTGTGATGTACATGTATTATTGTAATATATTAAAATGTATAACGCAATGTCTGTTTATTTTATTGTTAACGAAAGAAGTTACGTCATAAATAACGTCACGCATGCGAGGTAATCCCGCCAATATTGTTTAAAGTCTAAATTTTATTTATTTTACATCGATTACGAAATCGTAAACATAAAAAGATGCATTTTCGCTCGTGACTTCGACACTCCTGAAAATATCACCTGTTAATGTTCACTCAGTAAAATTATTAATCAATCTTACACCAAAACAAACAATTATCTCTATGTAATGTGGTGTGATGTATTGTATTGTATTGTATTGTATTGTATTGTACAGGTGATGTACGTGACGACGACTATCCCTATCATCCTGACCGTGGTCATATTTGTCCGCTCCCTGACCCTCCCGGGCTGCTGGGATGGCATCTACCATTTCTTCAGACCTGACTTTTCAGCGCTTCTCAATGTTAAAGTAATTCTCTCGTTCTGTCTCTGTTGGGGTAAGAATTCGGTTTATGTTTAGGGTGATTTTTTTTATTTGGCTGAAATACGTTACGTTGAATTACAAACCGGGAAATCATACCTCGCCGTGACTCAACTACAGTCAAACCTGTCTTAAGCGGTCAGTCAAGGGAACAAGGAAGAGAAAGTGACCGCTTATTACAAGTTCAACTGTTTATACAAATCGCACGTATGAGGTATGAGTCACACTGAAATAGTAAATTTATACAGACGAGTGTCAGCCACGTGACCACAAAGTCGTAGGTGCGATCTACATTTGTGACATAAAATTGTACATGTACATCTCCCTTTCTTTGCGCTCATAATACGAATGGGTGTGGTCTCGTGCCGCTTGTCTTTGGCAGTGAGGCAGCACAATATCTGTCTTATGTAGACACTGTCCCCCAAATGAAATGAAGTACTGTTAGTGGGCCGTTAAACCTGAGCAATCTACGAAATATTTGCAGATCTGGATCGAGGCTGCCCTCATGACGTTTTACACGCTTGCTTTCGGGTGGGGTACAATTGTGATGCTTGGGTCACATGCAAAGTTTCAAAACAACAGTCTCAGGTGAGTTCACGTGGTACCAGAGTTAGACAGACTCTACTCTTGTGACTCGAGTTACAAAGCTTTTATTTCGAACTCAACTTTTAAGAGAAAAGCCCTGTACATAAAGTTTGTATGAATATACAGTCGAACCCCAGTTACTCCACCACCTCTCATTCAAATACCCAGCGTCATTCGAAACACTTCGTTGGTCCTAATCACTCTCCTTCTTATTTCTATATAAAAATATCTGGGTTATTCAAATTTGTGCCATTCGAATACCTGGCCTCATCCGAAAAGATATTTCGGCCCGTGCCAATAAATTCGTAAGAGTTTCGCACCTCCTTATCCGAAGTCGCTGACGAACATTAATTACCGGCGACATTTTGAAAACAAACAATGGAAAGGCGCAAACGTCAATTAATTACCGAAATGGGTGGGAGACGGCCGCTTACAGTTTGCATAAGTTGTTAATTGATTGGATGTTTGTGCAGTTCAATCATAAAGATAAAGGTGATGATTGATGATTTTTTAGGTATGCGAAACGTATTTCGGATACGCTTGGAAAGGAAGAATTAAACAAGTGTAACAAGCAGACCACGATTAATCCTTTTTTAAATGAACATTTCGAGATGATGTTGATATCACGTTGATACATGTAGTTTCTTGTGATTTAGTCAGACCTGATGGATGGATGCATGCATTTCTTATGTATAATTTATGCAGAAATAGATGAATGGTGTTAATTAAATATCAAATATCCATTGCTGTTTTCATTACGACGTTGATATTGGATACGTGTAGTCGCATGTGATTAAGTCACACCTGATAAATGTATGCATGTATCTTTGTTATTGACGTATGCATTTATTATATATGCATCGATATCATTTATGCACAAAAAGATAAAAGTTAATTATCTATAGTCGTTTTCATTAACGTTCCTAAATCAAAATAACATATTTTGATATAAAATACATTATATATTACGTTCACTGCATGAAAAAGCATGGCTGGGATGGGCTTTTGTTCCAACGGTCGACGTGATTTGGTTTATTCGAATACGTGCCTTACTCGAAATAAAACGCCGATCCCCAGGACTTCGAATATCCGGGATTCGACTGTACATGTATGTTTATTTAATGTCTTCAATAATATACATTTTGTGTCAGTATGTCGTTTAATACACTTAAAGTCTTTCCATCCTAATAGCGATCTTTTCCATCAAAGTCATGCTTTTAACTTAACAATACACATGTATATAGTTTTTAAAGTGTCAAGCAATGGAAATCTTAAGGGCAATTTGACATGTTATGACAAGTGACAGAAGTTCTTAATACAGCTTAATGCAGGTTGACCGCTTAATACAGATGACCGCTTAATACAGGTGACCGCTTAATACAGGTGACCGCTTAATATAGGCGAGCGCTTAATACAGATTCAATTGTGCATGAAAACTTGTGATAATTCGAGGAAAATTCGAGTACTCTAAAAGTAGCGTGGGCCTTATAATTGAGGATATTCTTTCCTATCAAGAAAGCCATTTTAATGTCTATTTCTCTAGTTTGTTGCGTTCACTCTAGTTACGACGTCGAAACGTCGTGTGGCTAAACCTTCAAGCGTTAGCGAGACACCAGGTAATAACATTATTTCTACGTTCACTCTTGTGTGTATATTTTATGGTGCTGAAGTTTTTGAAAAGTGAATATGCATTATATATGGCTCAGCACATCTGATTTTGATTCTCTCGGATTTTTAGCTCACCTGAGCACGGAGTAGTGCTCAGGTGAGGTATTGTGATCAGTCTTTGTCCGGCGCCCGTCGTCCGTCAACTTTTGCTTTAAACAATATCTCCTCCTAAACCACTGAGCAAATTTTGATGAAATTTTACGGAAATGATCCTTAGGTGGTACTAAAAAAAGAAAATTTCCGCCAACCAAGATGGCTGCCAGAGCTAAAAATAGAAAAATCTTTAAACGACATATCCTCCTAAACCGCTAAGCAGATTTTAATGACACTCAATAGGAATGATTGGTTGATACTGCATAAAAAAAGCTAAAATCTTTCTGGTCCGCCGACCAAGATGGCCACCAGAGCTAAAAATAGAATAATCTTTAAACGACATCTTCTCCTAAACCGCTGAGCAGATTTTATAAATTTTAAGGAATTCCGCTGAGCAAATTTTAATGAAACTCAATAGGAATGATCATTGGGTGATACTAAGATGACCACCAGAGCTAAAAAAAATAAAAATAAAAACGACATCTTCTCCTATATCACTAAGCAAATTTTAATGAAACTCAATAGGAATGATGATTGCGAGATACTGCACAAAAATCGCTAAAATCGTTCCGGTTCGCCAACCAAGAGGGCCGCCAGAGCTAAAAATAGAATAATCTTTAAACGTCAACTCCTTCTAAACCGGTGAGCAGATTGTGATGAAATTTTACAGAAATGATCCTTACGTGGTACTGAGCAAAATGGCTAAAATCGTTTGGGTCTGCCTACCAAAATGGCCACTAGAACTAAGAATTAATAAAATTTAAACACTATATAATTTATTATGTGTATTTTTTTTCCTTACTTAAGCATTTTCTCTCTAACAGTTGAATTCAGGTTAAAGATTTAGGGCCATCATGGCCCTCTTGTTTCTGTCATGGTTACCTTTTATTAACACTCATGGGCAGGTGAAACTTAAAAGATAGTATACTATGGATCAGCATGCAATACCCTAGCTCTTCCCGAATATATCCCTTGGCTATTTAACGTATCCGGTGTATAGCACCGATACACACGGTGCCCCTTGCCCACTGTCTGGATGAATCAGCACTGGACTTCCGGTTGGGCGGGAGACTTTGGAAAGCGCTGCATGGCATTCCCAAGAATCTATAGGAATTTGAACCCATGTCCCCTTGATTGGCAGTCCAGCGCGTTACCACTGAGCCACCGCTCCGTCTTTGTTCCTCTAGAGTAACACAAGGTTGTCCGCTTGGTCACTTTGGCTACTCGAGCGAGAGCGAGAGTTCAGAGTGCTTTAATCCTGAGTTAAAAGCTTCCGATCTCTCGTACAATTTCCGCAGTTTTTTGAGGTCATAAGAAGCTCGTGTACAAGTCGCAATAGCACCGTATGGATATCATAGGATCGTGCGATACATGTACGATATGAACCACTCGCGAGAATCTCGTATGAGACGTGTACAAGACTAGTGTGACATCACGAGTTATTAAAAATCGTACGTACAGGTATCACACTATTTCCGTGCGACGTATAATGCAATTTTTTGCTTTAGCAATCGCACAATATGACCACACACAAAAATGATTGAGAGCTCATTGCGAACTTTGCAAATGTCTACGAGCACTAGTAATCGTACGATTTCATTATTTTTACGGAGACATCGCACGAGTAATGTGATTGAGGCATAAGTGCTCCTCAGATTATCGCAAATTGCTGTACATGTAGCTAAAGCGGATGCGAGAACCTTCCCCAGATCCTTCAAAATAAGCTTACAATAATATCCTACTTCACTGTCGCGATATTCAGTTTTACAATACGATTATATGATGTTTTTTAATACAGAATATACAGTTGTACCTGTTTGAAGCGGTCATCCTGCATTTAGCGCCAAATTAGCGGTCAATTTCAATATTACCAAACGATGGCATTTTGTTATATATATATTCAACCTTCATTTAGCGGTCACCTCCGTTCAGCCGACATTTTCTCTTGTTCCCTTGACTGACCGCTTACGACAGGCTTGACTGTATTTGAATTTTTGTATATTTGATTTTAGGACGGCCATATTGGTTCCGATCTTGGACATGGGCATATGCATATTTAACGGGATGGTCAGTTTTGCCGTGCTAGGAAACATGGCACATTCATACGGAACCAGCGTAACGAATGTGATCAATGCAGGTTGTTATGAATTCTGTATGAGATTATATCAAACATTGTTGTAGTTGTCTACTTTGTGTAGATTAAGATAAATAAGCACCGTCCCTTGTGACCGACGGGATCCAGCGTCCGCTCCGTGGGTTTAATCGCGGGCCGCGACATACCAAGTCATTAATAAGGATACTGGTAGCTTCCTGCTTTGCGCTCAGCATATATAGTGGGTAGTTCCACTTAAGTACGAAATTATTAATCCCCATCCCAGTAAAAAAAAATGACGTCAGTTTAACGTTGTATAGACTTCGGACCCCGACGTTGGATCAACGTTGAATTTATGCTGGTTTTGCAAACTTCCTAGACGTCGGAATCTCAACGTCAAGATATGACTATTCACGACGAATATCCAAACAATACCCGGCAACAATATGACCAAAATCCAACTATTTTCCAACCAACATGCAACTATTTCAAATCAAACACTTTACCTAAGTCCAGCGGTAACGACAAAATCCCAATTTGCGTCAATGGGTTTTCATGGCCATACAACGCATTAAGTACTGGTCCAACAAGATCATTGACAGAAATTAATATAAGTTGTGTTAACAAATTTCTCAATCAACGTAAAATAAGTTTGATTACAACTTTATTCGGGGTCTCATAATACTATATATTATATATAGAGACCATGTTTCATTGCAGTAATATGGTTCAGACAAAACAAATGTACAAGGGAGAAGAATTAGGAAAGAACACACTCACAAAAATCAGTTTCTTTGCTTTATTTGATGTAAGCCTCTACACTATGAAAATATACATACAAAACAGACTATAAAAATATTGCCGACCTGTCACAAAATATTCCTGTTAATTTATTTTACGATTCAAGTTAAGAAAAGTTACCCATTTGGTTATAGTAAACTAAAGCTAAAAATTCATAAAAGGCACAAAGCACATCTAATTAAAATACAAAATGTCAAACGAAGCAATCTGTCAAGTAACATTTATGCATATTCATGCATAAGGGTAATATCAAACATGACATAACTTTCATAAAGCACTAACAAAATAGCTGACTTGACTTTGAGTTTAAATTTGTTGGGTAGGGACTGAGCAATCTATAACATAGTAATATAGAAAACTGCGTGTGTGAAATGTGTACGAACTTTATTTAGTTGTGCACATATTTAGCAACACCTTTCGTTTGCGCAGGCAGTTATTTCCCTGGCTGCTTATCCCTTCGGGTGTCTATTACGCCTATCTCAGGCATGCACATCCTGCTCTGAAATAGCTGAAAATACAAATTACAATTCCATAAAATTTTGACCAAAACTACAATAAACTGTATTATTAAAACTATATAAACCAAACTGTTCATAAACTTTGCTGATTATACAAAACATCTTTTGTAATAAAACTCTGAAATATTGTTACAAAAGAATTCCCTATGTAGCAATTGACTGCAGTAAGTACGAACTATAGAGGTACTAAAACAATACATACAAAATTTATCAGTGACAGGTTATGAACGATTATGATATCTTACAATATCTTTACAAATATAAAATTAAAATCATAAGCCATGTAAGCAAATCAATACGTTCACTTTGTGCCACTTTTACTTAAGATCATTCAATGTTTACAAAAATAACTATTTTGCTTATTCCGCATATCTTCGTCAATTTTCTGACGTTTTCCATAGACATTCCGTATGTCTCCGTTAACGAATCACGAGAGCATAAATTGATGACGTAGCAGATAAACTAAATGTGATTCACCGACGGTTTTTCAAATTCAGAATATTATTTCCGTTCGGGAATACTCTTCACTGCAAAATGTAAACAATGAGAGTATTTTCCAAATTACGTAATTTGGTCAACATTTTCAATGTGTTTAACTTTCGTTTTGTTTATTTGGCGAACTTGGGTTCTGAAGATGTATTCAGTATTTAAATTGATGTTTGATTTCCAGGTATGTCTGTGGGCGTGGTCTCCTACGTCACGGCCCTTGAGTCATTCCCATTGCCACAATTCTGGTCGGCCTGCTTTTTCGTAGCAGTCATTATCACAGGGCTGGATGAACAGGTTGAAACTCAATAATTATTTTACCTACAAATCTTAATACTGCGGTTAAAATGTCTTGAAGTTTTTTTATATACGTACTTATATTTGCATGTACAATACCACTAAGCACAAAAAATAATAAAAACAATCTGTGCGTTATAATATACCATAAATTCACAGTAAGGCTTCATCATGGTAAGAAAAAACAAAACGGAAATGACGTGACTTAGAACATAACGTAAACGTGCGTGTAAATGTTACATGGCACCAAAATGAGGCTAATTCCTTTTTTCAATATACATACTTAAAGAATATAAAAATGCTAACTTGTGTGTTAACAGTGATATTACCAGAAAATATTAATTTATAAATGTTTTTAAACTGGTTCCTACATTGCAGATGGTCCCAGTCGAGATGGTTGTCCAAGTGGTTGGGGAAATGTTTCCATCCCTTTTCCCAAGATACCGGATCCATACACTGTGTACCATATCACTGGTGCTGCTCTTGGCCGCTCTGCCCACCTGTACAGGCGTATGATTTACAAATTAACGATTATCTTCATTTTCAATATCTAATGTGAGAATTTACAAACATGTGTTTCCGCCTTTAAGGCATTAGCACCCTAATAGCCATAGTCCATATCTTGCTACTGGGTTGTAATATTTCTATGAAACTTTGACACTTTGAAGACATTCAAAAATGAAAATATTTCACCAAGATTTTTTTTTCAACTTTTATCTAATTTGGGTGTGAAAATCTGTATTTAACTGAAGCCTATGGGAAATATACATTTTCTGTGAATATGAAAACCTGAATTGGACTTATAAGAAAAACTCACGGTAGAAAGATGCATTATATGATTCTGTTACAAATTTCATGAAAAAAATCTAAACTTTACCGTAGAAAAATGGAGAATGACACTTTTTTTAGTTTCCAGGGGAGATAACTCATGACAGCAAAATTATCAAGGGGAGGTAATAAACACAGAATATGAAAACCGAATTTGATTTATGAGAAAAACTCACGGAAGAAAGATACATTATATGATTCCCATACATTTCATGTTCCATTACATTACATGTCAATTTGCCCCTAAGATTTCCATTGTTTGACATTTTAAAAGCTTACACCGTTAAGTTATATACATGGCTTTGATGGCTATTAGGGAAATCACATTGAATATAACGATAGAGCCTTGTTGGTATCTTCTCTACTAATGTTCCTGGAGGCATGAAGGATAAATAAAGTATATCTGGTAAGGTCTACAGAAAACGCCGTCCAATATGCAAGAGTGTTTTACATTTGCTTTATCCAGGCGGGCGGGTACCTGTTCCTATGGGCAGACTGGTACAGCGGTGTGTGGATAGGTCCAATAGTTGCCATGCTGGAACTGATTGTAGTGACCTGGCTGTATGGTGAGTCATACCGGTCAAGGGAAGACAGTGTCGGTCATTTTACATAGTTTGTTGTTTCGCGCAGATGCACCAACGACTTTCGTCCATTTCTCAATCATTCGTCATTATATTTATTTCGGTCATCAATATATGAAAAACTCATGTGCTTTTTGTGTTTTAAAATGGAAAAAATCTTTATCATGGACCATTGTCAAAGTTTACTTTTTTCATAATCCATCGTTCATTTGGCGTCTAGTTCCCTGCGTGCAATGTTACAGTGCAGTAACGTAATCACAGTGTTCCAACAGAATTAGAAAATTTTCATCGACTTATTACAATTGTCAATAAAACAATTGATCAACCCTTGTAAATACACCATACATCAATGAATATATGACAGAAGCATTAAACGAATATCCATTCGTTTTAAAATATGAAACACCTTTTGAATCCATTAATAATTAAAAAGAATAACATACGTGGGTATGTGTATATTTACAATTGTAATAATAATTATATTATTGACTGCTGCACGAAAGATTGTTTTTATATTACATCGTAATTATGTTTTTCATCAAAACGATGATAGCGCTGAGATAAAAGAGAACAACAAACTTTCATTATGTTATTTATGTTTGGTATTTTTATCTATTTGTTGTTGTTGTTGTTGTTGTTGTTGTTCTTAGTGTGTATGTATTAATTAAATAATATTTAATATTAAAAGAAGAGAGAAAAAGACCCAGTCGGAGTCGAACCCGTCGAATGCGCAGCGTGGTTAGTTACACACTGAGCTATCGAGGCATTTGCTTCGATGGATTCTGTAAATTACACTATTTTCAGCCACTGAAGGATCAAATATCTCCAGCATCAAATGTTAATACATTTCAATTTAGTTTCGACTTGAAATAAACTTAAAAATATATATCACTATGTGGTAAGACAGAAAACAACGTTTGGAGCTACCATAGAATTAAGTTGCAAGCAACTTGTTTAACTTTACGAATTTGATGCTTTTATCACAAACTATCTTAAAGTAGTGTAACCTATCCGTGCGATACTTTATGGGGCGGGTTTTTCAACGAAAAATTCCATCCTTTACATTAATGTTTCCGGGTGAGCGTCGGGCGTCAGCGGCTAAGGTTGACCTTTTTTTTTAAAAAAATCTTCCATAACTTCTGTCCTTCATTTAATTGATTCAATATTTGGATAGCTGCTTAAGTGAATTGACCTTTACATTATGCAGTTGACCTTGTTTGTGAGGCTTGAGATTGAGCTTGAATTTTGATCTACTTTTCATGAAAAAGCGGCGTCTAACAGATTAACCGACTGATTAATCTACTATAAATTATATGTACTCATTTGATTGCTTCAATATTTTGACAATTAAAACAGCTTAAGACAAAATGATGATGATGATGATGATGATTTTGATGAAATATATGATGATGATCTAGATGCAGAAATTACAATATCTGAATTAAAGTATGCATTTTTTTCACAAAAGAATAATAAAAGCTCAGGATTAGACCAAATAAGCGCAGAAATGTATAAACATTCATTTAATGATTCGTCACAGTTTATTCTTAATTTATTTATTTTAAAAATGGTGAATATCCTACATGTTTTGGAGAAGGAATAATATATCCTATCTTTAAAGGTGGAGAAATAGACGAAGCCAAAAATTATAGAGGAATAACACTCATTAACATTTTATCTAAAATCTATTCACAAGTTTTACTAAACAGATTAACAAAATGGAGCAATAAACATGAAAAAATCATTAAAAATCAATTTGGATTTCAAAAAGAAAAGTCTACCATAGATTTATTTTTATTTTACATTCAATAATAGCAAAAACTTTAGCAAGTAAAAAGAAACTATATTGTGCTTTTGTAGATTTCGAAAAATGTTTCGATAGGATAGACAGAAGTTACTTATTCCGTAAACTAATAAATGAAAATTTATCTTCGATTTTTGTAAAAGCTTTAAAAAGCATGTACAATACTGTAAAGGCGTGTGTAAGATATAAGTCAAACATTTCATCATTTTTTGAATCCAATATCGGTGTGAAGCAAGGGGACCCCTGCTCCACGATATTATTTTTATTTTTCCCCAACGATATTACATCAAACTTAAATACTGATATCAATAACCTTTTTACAATATATGATGTAAAATTATGTCTTCTCCTATTTGCGGACGACGCGGTAATTTTTGCCCATACACCTGAAGCTCTACAATCATTACTCAACGATTTACATACTTATTGTTGCAAATGGGGCGTTAAACTAAATACGAAAAAAACTAAAATCATGATATTTGAAAAAGGAAGACCATCACAAGTTAATCTGAAGTATAATAATATTACCCTAGATATAACTGATTCTTTTAAATATCTTGGAATTACTTTATATAAAAACGGTGGCTGGTATAGAACGCAAAAATATATAGCCGAGCATTCAAAACAAGCTTTGCATAATTTATTTATAACATATAATCAACTTGAACTTACTATTAAAGATAAATGTAAACTGTTCGACTCACTGGTAGGATCTATTCTACATTACGGTACGGAAATATTTGGATATCACGATTGTAAAAGTTTTGATATTATACATTGTAAATTTTTAAGAAAGATATTAGGCGTTAATAAAAATACTAATCTTGACTGTTTATATGGAGAAACAGAAAGGTATCCATTAAATATATATAGACAATTTAAAATGATAAAATATTGGATAAAAGTATTAAACGCAAAAAACGATTCACTAATCAAAGTAATTTACAATAAGTTAAAAAGCGATACTGAAAATAATATCAACTATTATGGACTAAATTGGACCTGGCATGTAAAATATATTTTAAACAACTTAGGAATGACTGACTTATGGACATACCAAAATGACATGACAATAAATTTCCAATTTATAAAACAAAGAATATTAGATATTTTCAACCAAAACTGGCATGCGCGCATAAATGAATCTAACCGACTATATTCATACAATAATTTTAAACATACTCTTACGTTAGAAAAATACCTCACTTGTATAAATATGAATAAATACAGAATTGCTCTCACAAGATTTAGAACCTCGTCTCATGAATTAGCAATAGAAAAAGGTCGACATTTAAATATTCCTAAAGAAGAAAGAATTTGTAGAAAATGTAATATGCAAACAGTAGAAAACGAATACCATTTCCTTTTAGTCTGCCCAAAATATTATTCATTAAGAAAAAAGTTTTTACCATCCTATTATTGCCATTGGCCATGCATGCAAAAATTTATATCGATTATGACATGTAATTCTAATACTATTCTTAACAAACTTTCTAAATATATTTATTTTGCTTTTAAGATAAGAAACAGCTAGCTATTTCAATTATTGGACTCTATTTGATCTAATTATATAATTCTCTGTAAAAACACTGTATTGATAACTTAAATACCATCACATTGTATGTACTGTAGGCTATGAATATGCTGTATGCTATTTAATGCCGAATAAAGTATGTTATGTTATGTTAATTGCTTAAATGGATAGACCTCTTCATTATGCAGTTAACCTTTACCATGACCTTTGATCTTCTATTGATGAGAAAGGCCCGAAGAAAAGAAACGTCCATAATACCATCAAATCTTGTTATGATTTGTAGGCATCGACAGATTCAGTGAAGATCTGCTGGTGATGCAGGGTAGACGTTTACCGGCTTTGTTGCGCGTGACCTTGGCCTACGTGACCCCTATAGTTGTATTTAAGTTGTCATGGAAACGGCCGATCGGATCTTTGTAATTACTACCGGGTTGGACTAGGGATTGCTGAGTAGATACGATTACATGCGAAGAACATGTGTTTGGTTTGACCGGCGACTGACGAGTAGATACAATTACCTGCCTTGGAAGATCTAACGGATTTGGCCGGGGATTGACGAGTTGTTACGATTACCTGCGGGGTTGGGTTACGGATTGCCGGGCAGACACAATTAGGAAATGACATTAGTGTCAGAAATCTACTTTACTACCAGTCAATTTTTAGGGTTCACACTAAGTTCCTAAAATATTGTACACTTTTGTGCGCAAGCGCCAAATTTATTTTATTTCTTTTTTTTTTTTTTTTGTTGTGGTTGTTCATTTATTTTTAGTTGCAACAGTACATGTTGATCTATATTTCTCCACAGTGTCTTTTTGTGGTCAGTATCCTATGGTACGCCCCTCCAGCTTATGGTCAGTACAATTATCCGATGATGGCCAGAATTGTCGGCTGGCTCAGTGTGGTCATCATACTATTTCCTTTGATTTTTAACGCCTCATTGAACATCTGTCAAATGAAGGGAAAACTGTCACAGGTAACAGATTCTTATAAATTCCTATTTATGTACTAGTTTTTTGTTGCGTTTTTTACAACGCACCATACTAACACTCTCCGTAGGAATTTCAATACCGGATATCCAAATTCAATGTCCTCTGGCGGGCAAGCTATACGTGCACCTGTTTGCTCGTACCATCGTTATACAATAGATAAATATGCTTGCACAACAAACTCCTGTTTCGTATTTTTTTTAATCGCACATGAATAAAATGCACAGCAATTTTTTTTTTTCCTTTTTTGACACACAACGAATGCTATCTCAGTAATAATGCGTTGTCAATGAAGCAAAGTACTATGAATGAAATTGTGTGACGTAGGCAAGTAACGGGCAATTGGAATTGTTCATGCACCTCTGTCATTTATTTGTGTTTAAAGAAATTGTTAGAGCCCACGAGGTTTTAAATGACATTTGCTTTATCTAGGTTGATTGTACCAAGGAAGGTGGGTTATCTATAAGGCACCAATGGCCCTCTTGTTTAAATTAATATTGGCAATACCTATTGGTACATACATTAATGTATATTATTTTAAAACATTTTTTATATTTTAAATATGTTTTTGGAATGATAAAATAAGAGATTTAAATTACCTAGATGTAGCTTCGTGATTAAAATACTTTTTGCAGAGAATAAATATTCAGCTAAGACCTCGTGAATCATGGGACCGTGTGATAACCAAGCAGCAGAAGCGTATGAATACGTCAAGGCTAAATACAGAAAACGACCTTTTAAAGAACTACTTTCTTATAGCCTAACAGGAAGGAAAAAGAAACGCAGTGGTGCCAATACTGAACATCCGCTTGTAGAGAGATCGTTCCAGCAGAAATCCATGTAGGAATCAGCCTGACTCTCCTTGTACAAGGAGTTTTATATTTGCGATAAAACGAGATACTTAATATTATTTAAAGGCCCATTATATTTCATAACGATATAATTTCCATGAAAAAGAAATATAACATTGATATGTTGTAGACTAACACAAATGGTACATAATGTGCAAATATCTGCTGTAAAATAATAGTTAGTTTATCAAATTTCACAATTTAGTGTTTTGGATGGATGTGAGTTTACTCTCATTGTTTACATTTTGCATTGACGATTCTTCCCGAAGACGGTCTGTAATCGGAAATAATTTGAATTTGAAAACCGTCGACGAATCAAAATTTGTTTATCTTTTAAATCATCAATTTAAGCATTAGTGATTCGCTAACGGAGACCTACGGAAGGTCCTTGGAAAACTTCAGAAAATTGACAAAGATATGTGGAATATGCAAATTAGGTATTTCTGTAAACAAAGGAATTTTCTTATGTAAAATAGTATTTCTTATTTATGCATTGTAGTGATGTTGTCGTCATTGGGTAAGTACAGATAATATCTCTTAACAAATATGTAGCACATAGTTTGTTTTTCTGTCCGAATAATATTCACTCGTTTATGAAGAATAATGGGCCTATAAATGAAGCAAATATCAAAATGTGCCTATATATGAACCACCCATAGCTTGATGACTAACCAATATCCTGAGAGAGAAAAAAAGACAAGTTAGGGTACTGTAGTTAAGTAGTACCCTACATGGTTGTGAGAACGAAGGTTGTAGGTTCAAATCTTAACACTGTATAACCATTTATTTTCGTTGACATTAAATTTCGTTGACTATATATATTTATGGGAATTCCGTAGATACATTTATTCGTGAATACATATCGCAGAAAACGTTTGATCTATGAAATGAATGATTTGGGGGTTAACATTCGTGGAAAAACCTCTTCACGAAAATTAGTGCCCCACGAAAGTTACTGATTTCAGAGGAAGGTCCAGAAACAAAGTAATGTACCAGCTCAGTAAAAGTCATGAAGATTTATTATTTATAACTATAAGACTTTGTATCACACAACATAGAATAAAATAAGCTTCAAAGTATACAAATTGAAGTTTAATTGTTAGAAATATGTTGTTTTTTCGTGCACACTCACACGCTGCAAAGTGACATCACAGAATAAAGAGTGTCGGAAAAGCCAGCAATCACCCTTTTCTTTGAAATATCTACTGGGTAGGACTGGGGGTTAATGATCAATACCTTGATTTCAAGTAACTGCCCAAATGGCATAACATACTGGCTACGCAGCTGTGTGTGTGTGTTTGTGTGTGTGTTTGTGTGTGTGAATAGTGAGTTCAATTATAAAGCGTAAAATATGATAAAGCTAAAACAGCATTATATAATCACCGCTATAACAGCTAAATATAATCACCGCTAAATAATCACCACTAAAACAGCTTAATATTATCACACCTAAAACGGCTGAATAAAATCACCAAAAAAAAAACCTAAATATAATCTTCACTTACACAGCTAAATAAAATGAACACTTAAACACTTAAATTGAATCTTCGCAAAAAAAAAGCTAAATATAATTACCGTTAAAACAGCTAAATTTAATCACACCTAAATATAATCACCGCTAAAACAGTTAAACAATTAAATTCACTCTTTTTAAACATGTTTATATATGACTTTACTGGCTATAAACATGCTGTATGTTTAATGCTGAATAAAGATATTGTATTGTAAAAAAAAAAAAAAAAAAAAAAAAAAAAAATTCGGCAAAAATTTGTCTTTTTCCAAAAAAAAATCAAAAAAAATGAGCAATTATATAAAAGACATTTGGACAGTCGCCACACTGTATCTAGACTTGAACCCCAAATATAGCAATAAGGTAGAGCTGCAACTGCTTCAAACTAGACTTGAAATCTGTATCTAGACTTGAACCTGTATAGACTGAACGTATCAATAACTGTATCTATACTAAACTGTATCTAGACTTGAACCCCAATACAACCTTATATGAACCACACTAATACCTAATATATAAATAGACTGCACTATCTACTTAACCCCAAATATAGGCTTATAATGGAGCTGCACTTCTTAGACTTGAACCCAAATATAGTGTTATAATGGAGCTGCACTTCTAGACTTGAACCCCAAATATAGCGTTATAATGGAGCTGCACTTCTTCTAACTTGAACCCCAAATATAGCGTTATAATGGAGCTGCACTTCTAGACTTGAACCCCAAATATAGCGTTATAATGGAGCTGCACTTCTTCTAGACTTGAACCCCAAATATAGTGTTATAATGGAGCTGCACTTCTAGACTTGAACCCCAAATATAGCATTATAATGGAGCTGCACTTCTAGACTTGAACCCAAATATAGCTGTTAATACATGGGAGCTGCACTGCTTCCCCAAATATAGTGTTATAATGGAGCTGCACTGCTTCCCCAAAATAGTGTATAATGAGCTGCACTTCATAAGACACTCTTGCAACCCCAAATATAGCCTTATAATAGATCTGCATTGTTTCAAGACTTAAAAACAAAATATTTTCTTAAATGGAACTCAAATCTATCTAGACTCTGACCCCAAATATATTGTTGTAATGGAGCTGTACTGTATCTAGACTTGGGCCCCAAATTCAAAATCAAAGTCAAATTGATAACACCTTTATTTTGTATGTGTGATTCACATCAACAATTATATATGCTCGGACATAATGAAAACAAACAAACAAAATACAAATAAATACAAGTCATCATGATGCAAATAGATTTCTATGATACAAAAAAAATGACAATGTTGATGATGATGACAAAGTACCACCTGATTTCATGTGAAACTCTAGCTAATGAACCTTTCCAATGTTCACAGATTTATTCAAATTTAAGAATAAGATAATCCAATAGCTACACTGGGATGTCATGTGATCAATGGAGATATTCAAATTAGGCCATCAGATTATCCAATAGCTACACTGGAATATCATACGACCTGAATTACATTTTCTTCATGTAGTATGAGTGTTGGGTGGGACTTAATGTGATGCCATGGGACACAATCAGCGTGATTCCTTTACAGACGCCTTTCCTGTGAAGAAGGGGTATGATATTAGTTATTAAAGGCAGAGTTTTAATTTTCACAAGGAAAATTGGAAACCATCTTTCAGAGCAGACTGAAGTAACTGTGTGTTTCACACTTTCTATGTGTACTGGAAGTCACATACTGGGAGAAAGGCAGACGTCAAGGTCACTGAGGTCGGAGGTGGTGCTCAAGGACAACAGTTCCGAGAGGTCTGGAGGTCAACCTCTGCTGGGGGTGTGAATCTCTCTAGACTTTCCCAGGAGCAAAGTACTGGTCCAACCAAGATTTGTTAAGAAGGACTTATCTAAATTGATTTTTTTTAATAAATGTTATGAAAAAATGAGTTTAAATTAAGACAAACTGATTTCATTTGAAAACTTGATTTCATTTTCACAGACATCTTTGTTGTGATAATTTTGCATCTTCACTCATACTGGTAACTGAATGAGTCAATTTTAACATTTAAACATTGGATATATAATGAAATTTAACATTTACTCCAAAATTGTCATTAATATCCCTGAATTTTTTTTTTTGACATTTCTCTGTTTTCTTTTGACTTTGACAGCTTCAGTCTTGTTGCATAGCAACACACCTCACTCATCAACACAATACCAGTCTAGTAACTAGGCAACCCACTTGCTAACCAGTCCATAATCACAAAATGTGTTATTCTTACTTGACATTTGTAAACCATTCTGCACAGTAACCCACATGACACAGTCTGCATCAGGGTCAAAGTTCAAATATGTTTCTCAGTCCACATGACACAGTCTGTCAAGGTCAGAGTTCAAACATATTTCTCCAGTCTTCAACACATATTGAAACACCTTCAAGTGGATCAACTTTATTCACCACTATCAGTTACTGTGAACTCCTGCTCTAATTCTGGCTTCTTTAACTGAGATTTCTGGAAGGAAAAAGAAATCAGCATGAAATAGTAGCATACACAATTAAAGCCAAAACTTTTAGCAAAAATTAAGGTTCCATAATGTCAAATGATTTCATGTAAATAAGGACTGTAATATAAATGAATATATTTTATAAAATTTAAGGATAATAAAAGGATTTAGCATAACTCACAAATTATTCTAGCATATAAAATATTAAGATAAAATATATAAAGAATTTTAATAAATTCAAATAATAGAAAAAAAGGTTTTAATATAAATCAATAAAAGATTTTAATGTACCTAAATAAAGAATTTTAGCGTAAATAAAGAATAGAATTTTGCATAACTCAATAAAGTTTTAAGCATAAATAAAGGATTTACCATTAATTTTATATGGGTACATAACATATTTGGGTATTTTTACTAGAGAATCAAAACGATGAAATTCAACTCTAAGTTTAACAGTATTGCTAAGTGCAAAGTATGGTTGGTAAAATTCAAGCCTTAAAAGACAGACAGACAAACAGAGAGTAGATCAAATTGGACCAAATTCGCTTTTCTGAATGCTGAATAGTATAATGTTTGGTGTTACTATTTTTAGTGTTGACATTAAAAAACTTATAACACAAGTCATTGCGCCTAAAAACATGGGAAGTTTCAATCCTCAAGCTAAAGTACCAACTACGATAAGAAATTGGAAAATATTAATCTAAAATATTTCATTAAAAATGAACAGCATAGAAAAATCTAAGTTGAAAAGGGGCATTACTGTACAAAAATGAATCTTGGAGTTACATGCCCCTTTGAAATTTTTTCAACTTTAAAGGTCAAGTATTCCAACAAGGAAGTGAATATGTTTGACAATTTTTGAGAAATTGACCTTAACCAATTATGAAAAATGAAAGGAATATGTTTGATTGTACATGTAGTGGAGAAATGGACCTGAACAAAAACCTAAACCAGTGCCAATGCTGACAAGAGGTTCATGTCAATAGCCTCATTTCATTTGTTCAAAAAAGTAACCTTCATATCAACAGCCAGTCAAAGACTCTGTATTTTCTTTATTACAGTGTCTAGTCTATGGTGTTATTTACTGTCCCTGTTACAAATCTCCACAGAGACCAATTTTGTCATCCATGGTGCCTTTAACAGGTTACACAAGAACTTTTACTGAAGATGATGAATACCCCCAGATACTGCTTTGTTACAGATACTGTGACCATGTGGGAGTCTCAGAAAAAGTCTTGACACAGTTTAGGTATTTCTGTAAACAAAGGAATTTTCTTATGTAAAATAGTATTTCTTATTTATGCATTGTAGTGATGTTGTCGTCATTGGGTAAGTACAGATAATATCTCTTAACAAATATGTAGCACATAATTTGTTTTTCTGTCCGAATAATATTCACTCGTTTATGAAGAATAATGGGCCTATAAATGAAGCAAATATCAAAATGTGCCTATATATGAACCACCCATAGCTTGATGACTAACCAATATCCTGAGAGAGAAAAAAAGACAAGTTAGGGTACTGTAGTTAAGTAGTACCCTACATGGTTGTGAGAACGAAGGTTGTAGGTTCAAATCTTAACACTGTATAACCATTTCTTTTCGTTGACATTAAATTTCGTTGACTATATATTTATGGGAATTCCGTAGATACATTTATTCGTGAATACATATCGCAGAAAACGTTTGATCTATGAAATGAATGATTTGGGGGTTAATATTCATGGATAAACCTCTTCACGAAAATTAGTGCCCCACGAAAGTTACTGATTTCAGAGGAAGGTCCAGAAACAAAGTAATGTACCAGCTCAGTAAAAGTCATGAAGATTTATTATTTATAACTATAAGACTTTGTATCACACAACATAGAATAAAATAAGCTTCAAAGTATACAAATTGAAGTTTAATTGTTAGAAATATGTTGTTTTTTCGTGCACACTCACACGCTGCAAAGTGACATCACAGAATAAAGAGTGTCGGAAAAGCCAGCAATCACCCTTTTCTTTGAAATATCTACTGGGTAGGACTGGGGGTTAATGATCAATACCTTGATTTCAAGTAAACCACTAAATAGAAACACCCTTTTTTTTCACACCTAAAACGGCTGAAATGGCATAACATACTGGCTACGCAGCTGTGTGTGTGTGTTTGTGTGTGTGTTTGTGTGTGTGAATAGTGAGTTCAATTATAAAGCGTAAAATATGATAAAGCTAAAACAGCATTATATAATCACCGCTATAACAGCAAATATAATCACCGCTAAATAATCACCACTAAAAAAAAAATAAAATCACCAAAAAAAAAACCTAAATATAATCTTCACTTACACAGCTAAATAAAATGAACACTTAAACACTTAAATTGAATCTTCGCAAAAAAAAAGCTAAATATAATTACCGTTAAAACAGCTAAATTTAATCACACCTAAATATAATCACCGCTAAAACAGTTAAACAATTAAATTCACTCTTTTTAAACATGTTTATATATGACTTTACTGGCTATAAACATGCTGTATGTTTAATGCTGAATAAAGATATTGTATTGTAAAAAAAAAAAAAAAAAAAAAAAAAAAAAATTCGGCAAAAATTTGTATTTTTCAAAAAAAAAATCAAAAAAAATAAATTAAAAAAATTTGGACAGTCGCCACACTGTATCTAGACTTGAACCCCAAATATAGCAATAAGGTAGAGCTGAACTGTAACTAGACTTGAAATTGTATCTAGACTTGAACCTGTATCTAGACTTGAAACTGTATCTAGACTTGAGACTGTATCTATACCTTAAACTGTATCTAGACTTGAACCCCAAATACAACCTTATGATAGAGCTGCACTTCTAGACTTGAACCCCAAATATAGCGTTATAATGGAGCTGCACTTCTAGACTTGAACCCCAAATATAGTGTTATAATGGAGCTGCACTGCTTCCCCAAATATAGTGTTATAATGGAGCTGCACTGCTTCCCCAAATATAGTGTTATAATGGAGCTGCACTGCTTCCCCAAATATAGTGTTATAATGGAGCTGCACTTCTTCTAGACTTGAACCCCAAATATAGCCTTATAATAGATCTGCATTGTTTCAAGACTTAAAAACAAAATATTTTCTTAAATGGAACTCAAATCTATCTAGACTCTGACCCCAAATATATTGTTGTAATGGAGCTGTACTGTATCTAGACTTGGGCCCCAAATTCAAAATCAAAGTCAAATTGATAACACCTTTATTTTGTATGTGTGATTCACATCAACAATTATATATGCTCGGACATAATGAAAACAAACAAACAAAATACAAATAAATACAAGTCATCATGATGCAAATAGATTTCTATGATACAAAAAAAATGACAATGTTGATGATGATGACAAAGTACCACCTGATTTCATGTGAAACTCTAGCTAATGAACCTTTCCAATGTTCACAGATTTATTCAAATTTAAGAATAAGATAATCCAATAGCTACACTGGGATGTCATGTGATCAATGGAGATATTCAAATTAGGCCATCAGATTATCCAATAGCTACACTGGAATATCATACGACCTGAATTACATTTTCTTCATGTAGTATGAGTGTTGGGTGGGACTTAATGTGATGCCATGGGACACAATCAGCGTGATTCCTTTACAGACGCCTTTCCTGTGAAGAAGGGGTATGATATTAGTTATTAAAGGCAGAGTTTTAATTTTCACAAGGAAAATTGGAAACCATCTTTCAGAGCAGACTGAAGTAACTGTGTGTTTCACACTTTCTATGTGTACTGGAAGTCACATACTGGGAGAAAGGCAGACGTCAAGGTCACTGAGGTCGGAGGTGGTGCTCAAGGACAACAGTTCCGAGAGGTCTGGAGGTCAACCTCTGCTGGGGGTGTGAATCTCTCTAGACTTTCCCAGGAGCAAAGTACTGGTCCAACCAAGATTTGTTAAGAAGGACTTATCTAAATTGATTTTTTTTAATAAATGTTATGAAAAAATGAGTTTAAATTAAGACAAACTGATTTCATTTGAAAACTTGATTTCATTTTCACAGACATCTTTGTTGTGATAATTTTGCATCTTCACTCATACTGGTAACTGAATGAGTCAATTTTAACATTTAAACATTGGATATATAATGAAATTTAACATTTACTCCAAAATTGTCATTAATATCCCTGAATTTTTTTTTTTGACATTTCTCTGTTTTCTTTTGACTTTGACAGCTTCAGTCTTGTTGCATAGCAACACACCTCACTCATCAACACAATACCAGTCTAGTAACTAGGCAACCCACTTGCTAACCAGTCCATAATCACAAAATGTGTTATTCTTACTTGACATTTGTAAACCATTCTGCACAGTAACCCACATGACACAGTCTGCATCAGGGTCAAAGTTCAAATATGTTTCTCAGTCCACATGACACAGTCTGTCAAGGTCAGAGTTCAAACATATTTCTCCAGTCTTCAACACATATTGAAACACCTTCAAGTGGATCAACTTTATTCACCACTATAGTTACTGTGAACTCCTGCTCTAATTCTGGCTTCTTTAACTGAGATTTCTGGAAGGAAAAAGAAATCAGCATGAAATAGTAGCATACACAATTAAAGCCAAAACATTTTAGCATAAAAATTAAGGTTCCATAATGTCAAATGATTTCATGTAAATAAATTAACATAATGAGCAGCAGTTAAAGGACTGTAATATAAATGAATATATTTTATATTATAAATCAATAAAAGATTTTAATGTAGCCTAAATAAAGAATTTTAGCGTAAATAAAGAATAGAATTTTGCATAACTCAATAAAGTTTTAAGCATAAATAAAGGATTTACCATTAATTTTATATGGGTACATAACATATTTGGGTATTTTTACTAGAGAATCAAAACGATGAAATTCAACTCTAAGTTTAACAGTATTGCTAAGTGCAAAGTATGGTTGGTAAAATTCAAGCCTTAAAAGACAGACAGACAAACAGAGAGTAGATCAAATTGGACCAAATTCGCTTTTCTGAATGCTGAATAGTATAATGTTTGGTGTTACTATTTTTAGTGTTGACATTAAAAAACTTATAACACAAGTCATTGCGCCTAAAAACATGGGAAGTTTCAATCCTCAAGCTAAAGTACCAACTACGATAAGAAATTGGAAAATATTAATCTAAAATATTTCATTAAAAATGAACAGCATAGAAAAATCTAAGTTGAAAAGGGGCATTACTGTACAAAAATGAATCTTGGAGTTACATGCCCCTTTGAAATCTTTTTCAACTTTGAAAGTGGTCAAGTATTCCAACAAGGAAGTGAATATGTTTGACAATTTTTGAGAAATTGACCTTAACCAATTTTGAATATACAAAGTTTGAAAGGAATATGTTTGATTGTACATGTAGTGGAGAAATGGACCTGAACAAAAACCTAAACCAGTGCCAATGCTGACAAGAGGTTCATGTCAATAGCCTCATTTCATTTGTTCAAAAAAGTAACCTTCATATCAACAGCCAGTCAAAGACTCTGTATTTTCTTTATTACAGTGTCTAGTCTATGGTGTTATTTACTGTCCCTGTTACAAATCTCCACAGAGACCAATTTTGTCATCCATGGTGCCTTTAACAGGTTACACAAGAACTTTTACTGAAGATGATGAATACCCCCAGATACTGCTTTGTTACAGATACTGTGACCATGTGGGAGTCTCAGAAAAAGTCTTGACACAGTTTAGGTATTTCTGTAAACAAAGGAATTTTCTTATGTAAAATAGTATTTCTTATTTATGCATTGTAGTGATGTTGTCGTCATTGGGTAAGTACAGATAATATCTCTTAACAAATATGTAGCACATAATTTGTTTTTCTGTCCGAATAATATTCACTCGTTTATGAAGAATAATGGGCCTATAAATGAAGCAAATATCAAAATGTGCCTATATATGAACCACCCATAGCTTGATGACTAACCAATATCCTGAGAGAGAAAAAAAGACAAGTTAGGGTACTGTAGTTAAGTAGTACCCTACATGGTTGTGAGAACGAAGGTTGTAGGTTCAAATCTTAACACTGTATAACCATTTCTTTTCGTTGACATTAAATTTCGTTGACTATATATTTATGGGAATTCCGTAGATACATTTATTCGTGAATACATATCGCAGAAAACGTTTGATCTATGAAATGAATGATTTGGGGGTTAATATTCATGGATAAACCTCTTCACGAAAATTAGTGCCCCACGAAAGTTACTGATTTCAGAGGAAGGTCCAGAAACAAAGTAATGTACCAGCTCAGTAAAAGTCATGAAGATTTATTATTTATAACTATAAGACTTTGTATCACACAACATAGAATAAAATAAGCTTCAAAGTATACAAATTGAAGTTTAATTGTTAGAAATATGTTGTTTTTGTTGTTTTTTCGTGCACACTCACACGCTGCAAAGTGACATCACAGAATAAAGAGTGTCGGAAAAGCCAGCAATCACCCTTTTCTTTGAAATATCTACTGGGTAGGACTGGGGGTTAATGATCAATACCTTGATTTCAAGTAACTGCCCAAATGGCATAACATACTGGCTACGCAGCTGTGTGTGTGTGTTTGTGTGTGTGTTTGTATGTGTGAATACGTGAGTTCAATTATAAAGCGTAAAATATGATAAAGCTAAAACAGTATTATATAATCACCGCTATAACAGCTAAATATAATCACACCTAAATATAATCACCGCTAAAACAGTTAAACAATTAAATTCACTCTTTTTAAATAATTCGGCAAAAATTTGTCTTTTTCAAAAAAAAAAAAAAAAATGAGCAACTAAATAAAAGACATTTGGACAGTCGCCACACTGTATCTAGACTTGAACCCCAAATATAGCAATAAGGTAGAGCTGAACTGAATTTTGTATCTAGACTTGAACCTGTATCTAGACTTTAAACTGTATCTAGACTTGAGACTGTATCTATACCTTAAACTGTATCTAGACTTCAACCCAAGATATAGCCTTATGATAGAGCTGCACTGTATCTGGACATTGACCTCAAATATAGCATAAAAATAGAGCTGCACTATATCTAAACTTGAACCCCAAATATAGTGTTATAATGGAGCTGCACTGCTTCCCCAAATATAGTGTTATAATGGAGCTGCACTTCTTCTAGACTTGAACCCCAATATAGTGTTATAATGGAGCTGCACTGCTTCCCCAAATATAGTGTTATAATGGAGCTGCACTTCTTCTAGACTTGAACCCCAATATAGTGTTATAAAGGAGCTGCACTGCTTCCCCAAATATGTTATAATGAGTCATTTCTAACTGACCCATGTGTATAAAGAGCTGCACTGCTTCCCCAAATATAGTGTTATAATGGAGCTGCACTTCTTCTAGACTTGAACCCCAATATAGTGTTATAATGGAGCTGCACTGCTTCCCCAAATATAGCATTATAATGGAGCTGCACTTCTTCTAGACTTGAACCCCAAATATAGTGTTATAATGGAGCTGCACTGCTTCCCCAAATATAGTGTTATAATGGAGCTGCACTGCTTCCCCAAATAGTGTTATAATGGAGCTGCACTTCTTCTAGACTTGAAACCCAAATATAGTGTTATAATGGAGCTGCACTGCTTCCCCAAATATAGTGTTATAATGGAGCTGCACTTCTTCTAGACTTGAACCCCAAATATAGCGTTATAATAGATCTGCATTGTTTCTAGACTTAAAAACAAAATATTTTCTTAAATGGAACTCAAATCTATCTAGACTCTGACCCCAAATATATTGTTGTAATGGAGCTGTACTGTATCTAGACTTGGGCCCCAAATTCAAAATCAAAGTCAAATTGATAACACCTTTATTTTGTATGTGTGATTCACATCAACAATTATATATGCTCGGACATAATGAAAACAAACAAACAAAATACAAATAAATACAAGTCATCATGATGCAAATAGATTTCTATGATACAAAAAAAATGACAATGTTGATGATGATGACAAAGTACCACCTGATTTCATGTGAAACTCTAGCTAATGAACCTTTCCAATGTTCACTTTTATAATCCAATAGCTACACTGGGATGTCATGTGATCAATGGAGATATTCAAATTAGGCCATCAGATTATCCAATAGCTACACTGGAATATCATACGACCTGAATTACATTTTCTTCATGTAGTATGAGTGTTGGGCGGGACTTAATGTGATGCCATGGGACACAATCAGCGTGATTCCTTTACAGACGCCTTTCCTGTGAAGAAGGGGTATGATATTAGTTATTAAAGGCAGAGTTTTAATTTTCACAAGGAAAATTGGAAACCATCTTTCAGGGCAGACTGAAGTAACTGTGTGTTTCACATTTTCTATGTGTACTGGAAGTCACATACTGGGAGAAAGGCAGACGTCAAGGTCACTGAGGTCGGAGGTGGTGCTCAAGGACAACAGTTCCGAGAGGTCTGGAGGTCAACCTCTGCTGGGGGTGTGAATCTCTCTAGACTTTCCCAGGAGCAAAGTACTGGTCCAACCAAGATTTGATAAGAAGGACTTATCTAAATTGATTTTTTTTAATAAATGTTATGAAAAAATGAGTTTAAATTAAGACAAACTGATTTCATTTGAAAACTTGATTTCATTTTCACAGACATCTTTGTTGTGAAAATTTTGCATCTTCACTCATACTGGTAACTGAATGAGTCAATTTTAACATTTAAACATTGGATATATAATGAAATTTAACATTTACTCCAAAATTGTCATTAATATCCCTGAATTTTTTTTTTTGACATTTCTCTGTTTTCTTTTGACTTTGACAGCTTCAGTCTTGTTGCATAGCAACACACCTCACTCATCAACACAATACCAGTCTAGTAACTAGGCAACTCACTTGCTAACCAGTCCATAATCACAAAATGTGTTATTCTTACTTGACATTTGTAAACCATTCTGCACAGTAACCCACATGACACAGTCTGCATCAGGGTCAAAGTTCAAATATGTTTTTCAGTCCACATGACACAGTCTGTCAAGGTCAGAGTTCAAACATATTTCTCCAGTCTTCAACACATATTGAAACACCTTCAAGTGGATCAACTTTATTCACCACTATCAGTTACTGTGAACTCCTGCTCTAATTCTGGCTTCTTTAACTGAGATTTCTGGAAGGAAAAAGAAATCAGCATGAAATAGTAGCATACACAATTAAAGCCAAAACATTTTAGCATAAAAATTAAGGTTCCATAATGTCAAATGATTTCATGTAAATAAATTAACATAATGAGCAGCAGTTAAAGGACTGTAATATAAATGAATATATTTTATATTATAAATCAATGGAACATTTAAGGATAATAAAAGGATTTAGCATAACTCACAAATTATTCTAGCATATAAAATATTTACCGGTAAGCATAAATAAAGAATTTTAGAATAAATAAAGAATTTTAGAATAAATAAAGGATTTTTTTGCATAACTCAGGAAATGATTTTTACATAAATCTATAAAAGATTTAAGCATATATGAATAATGGATTTTTGCAAATAAGAGAAATAAAAGGATTTTGTAATACCCATTTAAATATAAATCAATAAAAGATTTTAATGTAGCCTAAATAAAGAATTTTAGCGTAAATAAAGAATAGAATTTTGCATAACTCAATAAAGTTTTAAGCATAAATAAAGGATTTACCATTAATTTTATATAGGTACATAACATATTTGGGTATTTTTACTAGAGAATCAAAATGATGAAATTCAACTCTAAGTTTAACAGTATTGCTAAGTGCAAAGTATGGTTGGTAAAATTCAAGCCTTAAAAGACAGACAGACAAACAGAGAGTAGATCAAATTGGACCAAATTCGCTTTTCTGAATGCTGAATAGTATAATGTTTGGTGTTACTATTTTTAGTGTTGACATTAAAAAACTTATAACATAAGGCATTGCGTCTAAAAACATGGGAAGTTTCAATCCTCAAGCTAAAGTACCAACTACGATAAGAAATTGGAAAATATTAATCTAAAATATTTCATTAAAAATGAACAGCATAGAAAAATCTAAGTTGAAAAGGGGCATTACTGTACAAAAATGAATCTTGGAGTTACATGCCCCTTTGAAATCTTTTTCAACTTTGAAAGTGGTCAAGTATTCCAACAAGGAAGTGAATATGTTTGATAATTTTTGAGAAATTGACCTTAACCAATTTTGAATATACAAAGTTTGAAAGGAATATGTTTGATTGTACATGTAGTGGAGAAATGGACCTGAACGAAAACCTAAACCAGTGCCAATGCTGACAAGAGGGTCATGTCAATAGCCTCATTTCATTTGTTCAAAAAAGTAACCTTCATATCAACAGCCAGTCAAAGACTCTGTATTTACTTTATTACAGTGTCTAGTCTATGGTGTTATTTACTGTCCCTGTTACAAATCTCCACAGAGACCAATTTTGTCATCCATGGTGCCTTAAACAGGTTACACAAGAACTTTTACTGAAGATGATGAATACCCCCAGATACTGCTTTGTTACAGATAATGTGACCATGTGGAGTCTCAGAAAAAGTCTTGACACAAAAATAAAAACACACAAAAAACAAGTAGAGCTGTGATGCACTTATATCTTTATCATTGAGAAAATATATTCATTTAATATAACAAAGGGCCATAACTTATTTAAAATCCATCCGATCAAAAATTGACTTGACTTGACTTTTTGAGTTTACCGTCGCTTCGACAGTATTTCAGTCATATAGCGACATCCAGCTAATTACAGGTGGAGGAAGACCCCGAATGCACGAAGGCATCCGGGTAGAACCACCGACCTACCGCAAGCCAGCTGAAAGGCTTCTTCTAATGAAAATCCGAATGACCCTGCTGAGATTCGAACCCACACGGTGAGGGGCTGAGTGAGTGTTAAAGTCAGCGACTTTACCCTCTCAGCCACAGAGGTCCCCTGATCAAGAATTGTCAACGATATGAGCAACTTAGATTGGTACTTATTAATGCTGTGCATTCAAATCAAAATCGGGCCAAAGGTATCCAAGAAATTTATTTAAAAAATATAACAAGGGCCATTACTCATTAAAAATACAGTTGATCTTGACTTGCTGAAGATATGTGCAACTAGACTTGATACAGAACAATTTTGTTAAATTTAATAAAAATTTGACAAATGGTAGCCAAGAAATAGGGTGCACAAATCTAGTAACCAACCAAAGAATGTGACTCCAATATAGCCCCCATAAACTTTGTATCTGGGGGGTATAACTAGAACTATTACTGAAAGTGATGGAATAAGTGCCTTTAGCAGGAGAAATCATGCGTGAATTAAGTGATTAAACATGAGAGATTTGATAAATCAAAAGTGCCTTTAACAGGTATAAATGTGACTTTAGCATGTGAAATTTAATAAAAACAAGTATTAACTGGTGTTGCACGCAACACACGAGTCCCCGTCTGGTGAGGTGCATAATTTTTCCATTTCTATAGCAACCAGAATTTTTGTCTGAGAAAAAAAACAACAGAGTGTTATGCAGAATCTCCATACTGCCATCTGTTCATATACCAAGTTTCACAATTTTATCTTAAACAGTTTTTTAAGTTATCGCAGGATCCAGATTTCCGGAAAAACGGATGGACTGGCGGATGGAGGGCAAACCTATAGTCCCCTCCAGTGTAAACACCAGAAGGGGACTAATAATGGTGTCTTTAACTGGTGAAACCACACCCTTTATGAGAATAAGTTTAGGCTCCTACTACTGTTGCTACGTATCACCTTGTTGTAGGCTTCCTTTGACACAAAAGTTATCCCTTTTTCTTTCATCTCCCTCTCTACCAGGTGAAACACTTCCTCCTCTGTCAGATTTTTATCTTGTCTCTCCAAATATGACTCAATGAACCTGCAATTAAATTTTAAAACTGTAATGCACCTATCAATGTTTTGCCCTGGACGAAGGAATTCACTGGGATTTTGACAGAAGACCGTTTCTATGACAGGCAGAATGGTACCGGATCTCGGAATACTTTGGCATGCCTGGATAGCATAGTGGTAACGCACTTTGCTTCTCATCAATGCATCCTGGGTTCAATTCCTGGTCAAATATGTGAGAAGGTACGGTAGTCGCCCATCCAGACACGTGGGTTTTCTCTGGATTCTCCGGTTTCCTCCCACAATAATGACAACATCTGCCTCCACCAGAGCCTTCAAGAGTGTTTAATATAAGTTGTGATAACTTGTTTCGTAATCAATGAAAAATAAATAAAGTTTTTATTTAAATACTTTGGCAAACATATAATGTGGAGATTCTGACATTTGCCAATGCCCTATGGTCTGGATTTAGACTAAAAATATTATAAATAAAGAGTTGTCAGAAAGACACATATGCCCCCCTATGTTCCCCCACTCCCACCGAGATCACTGTGACCTTGACCTTTGACCAAGCGACCCCAAAATCAATAACGGTCACCTACTAGTCATGACCAATCACCATATGAAGATTGAGGAATGTGGGCCCAAGTGTACTCCAGTTATTGATCGGAAACGAAGTGGTTTACCAACGGACCGACAAACCATCCAACAGACATAGCAAAACAATATGCCCCCTTTTCTTCGAAGGGGGGCATAATTAGTCAAATTCCCCTAGGTATGCCCACCCCTCCCTCCCCCCTGGGTCAAAACATTGCAAAAGTGCACAATAACACATATTATTAGAAGCATACACAGTAGTACTGAAATATTTCCAGTCTTTGTTTATTGGATTTAACGTCCCACCGACAGTATTTCAATTTCAAGCGTTTACAGAATGTATTTAACATGATTTACAGTCTATCCAATAATGGTTCATATGATGTACATGTGTTAAGTCATCCTCATAAAAAAAGCTTACCAGTAAATGGAAAGGTAAACCTGACATGTGACAAGCAAATGAACAGACAGACTGAAAATCTATAAACCCCGCAACACAGTTGGCAGGGAATAAAAATACAACGTATATAAAACATTATATATTTATATTAAAGGAGCTCATTCACAGATGGTTATTGACTAAGAATTTGATTTTTTAACTATATGTGAGTATTATGTCTGTCAATATCCATCTACAGACGCATTGTCCCCCAACGCAACCATCTGTGATCGTAAAAAAATTGGGTGGTTTCCCCATCACCGGCAATACTTTCACAGACGGTATAAACTATTTTAGACTCCTAAAACCTATATTTAGATTCATTCACATTTTTGCATGTGAGGTACTTAATAGGATGAACTTACAAAATCACTATCCTGAACTAGGGAAGACGCCATGTTGTGGAACTTGTCCTTCAGGGATATCATATTCTAAATTTATTCAATTTCGTCAAAATTGCGTTTGCAAAAATGGCGTTTTCCTGTGCAATGTGACCTACACTTTCCAAGTTTAGAAGTCAGGAAACAAAGACTTTACAAACATTAACAAGGTAAAGTAGATTTTTTTTTTTAATTTCTACTGATCACCTGTGAACAAGCTGCTTTATGGGAAGGAAAGAGAAAAAGAGGACAGAAAATAGAAACATATAAAAACTTCTTGCAATTACATCTGAGCCTTTGTCTTTGAACCAAACTTTGTAAAGTCCATTGTGACAACTTCTGGGACTGTATATTTTTCGTAGAACCGCCTGAAAAGAAAGCAGAAGACTGTGTATCAAAATTGTGCCTCATTCTAACATAAACACAAATACAGCATGGTTTATATCATGGACCCAAAATTAATAATTTGTTAACCCTTTACCTAATTACCTAATATATGTTATTTTGACGCCATGGAAAACCCAACAAACCCAGATCTAATAGCTCCTGGAATGAACTGTCTGACCAGGGTCTCCTCTGTTTGCTCATACAATACTGCAGCTCAAATTTTACAAAATATGAACAGCATATACCATTAGTTCAGAATCATTAAAATTCATCAAGTATAAATTTTTATATGAATATTCATAAGGTAATGGGCTACTATCAAGTAACTACCTATAATACTGAGAAATTAAAAGGCTTTTTTTCATGTAAAAAGTAAATCATAATGATGAACACCTTTTTTTCTGTGAAAAAAAAACAACAGAAAAATTAGCAAAAAAAGCAATGAGCACCACATGTGGAAGCCAAATCTTGTCTGTTAAAGTTTTTTAAAGGGGAGATAAATTAGGTGAAAATGGAGCAAAGAGTTATGGTCCTTGATGGGAATGTTGTCCTTGTGATAGTTAAACAGTATGAGAAGTTTGATGGCAGAAGCTTTAATCGTTTAGTTTTTTTATGACGACACCAACAACAATGATGACTCAAGAGTGATGACAATACGTCGACTTTTTTTCTTGTTTTAAAAATGGATGATATGTGGATAGTACCTAAATTGACTACTTGATTTTCTCAGGAGGGGGGATGGTGCTTAATTGGAGGGTGGGAAGGGAGTGCATTTGAAATGAGTTATTTGGTATATTTTCAAATAAATGTAGTCGTACTCACGCTCTGACTACATCTTCTGGATACAGTATTTTACAGACAGTCCCCTCTGGCTCTGGTCTTTCAAACGTAGGTTCCACCTTGGGTGGGAAGGCCTTCATAACTTCAAACCATATCGGCTGATTTCTTTCACTGATTACACCAGACCTCAGCAAACCTCGTGCCCTGAAAGAGAAAAAAAAACTTGAAATATCAGTACAGACAAAAATGAAAATGGCTCTAAAGTCCTGTACCAGTGAATGGTAAACTACATCACTGCAGATCAAAGTTGTAGTTTCGCATCATATTGGAGTCAAGGATTGTTCATCACCTTCCAAGGTGCCAAGAACTAGTCCAACCCAGATACTGTCAAGGCCTGATGAAACAGGACAAGACAAGCTTATAAGAGATCCTTATGTTATATAATGCCCCTACTTCATAGAAGGGTAAGATGCAGAAGACACTAAATGTGTAGACTGATTGAGGTTGTGACAGTTTCAAATTGATGGACCTGACAGTATAATGGACGGTTGTTGTTTTTTTTTGGGTGGGGGGTGGGGGGGGGGTCATCAAATGTAGGTCAAAGGTTAAGTCAACTTCATAATGGAGAGGTCCATCCACTAAAGCAAATGTCCAAATCCTGAAGCAATCCAATGAAGCTCATAGAAGTTGCAGCAGATTAACAAAAAGGTAAAGACAGCTCTTTTTATTATAAGTAGGTCAAAGATCAAGGTCAAGATCACAAGGTCAGCAGCATAATGTGAAGGGTCCATCAACTGAACACATCGTTCAATTGTATAATGTGAATCAGTGACAAGAGTCTTACTATATACATGTAGCATAAGACACAGTGTTAGTATTTGACCTCAAAGTATGACCTTGACCTTTGAATCTGGTTCTTGTGCATGACACATTGTTTCCTTTAGCTTGACATTTGTGTCAAATTATTTGAGAATCCCTCTATCCATAGCAAAGTAACAGTTCAGACAAGCAAAAATAAACTTGTTTTAGACCTTTGACTTCAAAGTATGACCTTGACCTTTGAGCTACAAATCTGGTTCCTGAGCGTGCCATACTGTTTCACTTAACTTGACATTTGTGTCAAGTAATTTTAGAATCTTTCCATCCATGGCAAAGTTACAGCCCAAACAAGATAAAATCAGGATGGATGCACTAATGCACAGACATACATACACCAAACCGCCATTGGGACAACTATGTCGAGCTAACCGCAAGCGGGCTCAACAAAAAAGTTCAACCTGAGCCAACATCCAACGCCCACCCAGATGCATCAATTTTGAAAGGTTTTAAAAACTTGTCAAAAAAAAAAATCTCTATGCATGTAAAAGAGCAGTAATCCAGTGAAGCATATGGTATCCTGCCAGGGTTAAGGCTAGTCACTGTGCCTGTCTTTGTCTTTTACTACTGCTATGGTCACATTTAACCAGGTTCTCAGGCAGAAGCCCCAATTTCTGGGAATTGGCCGGTGTGTTCAATTTGAAAGAGAATCATCATATCAACGCTTTAAAAATAGATTGACCAAATCCCTTATGAGATAACAAATATTTTTTGTCAGCATCTGTAGGGACGGCAATTATAATATGTCCTGCAAATGCCTTTATAATACTGTTACAACTGTCTGCAGGACGCCTGTCAATTTCTAAATGCTGGACTGGTTCTATACGGGCCTCTGCTTGTCATCCGTCAAATGTTGGGCGAACAAAAGCCAAGGCTCGGTAGACTTTGATTGGGTTAAAGGTGTTTCACATATAGGAATGCATCACTGATTTCCCTTATTTGCTTCTTAACTGCTCTGCAAGACCAGTAAAACAGCAGATGCCAAGTGCTACTTTTCCTCCACAGTGCTTGAGACTCATCACACTTCAACATACTATAAACAATATATGCATATTTCTATGGCATCTCAAGTGCCTCTAAAGTCAAATGACAGCACAATTTTTCATTCAATGTAAGATTTTTTTTCCTTAAGTAAAATTGTAAACTGGATATACAGAGAATGTGTTTACACCTTTATATTTGGAAAATGACCGTTAAGTAATCAGCAAGGCTCATTCCGTTGTCTTTACCATTCCGTCCATGCATCGTGAGGTAGTCAAGGAACCGGGGAGGCCTGGTTGGTGTCTGTCAGATTCCTGCTTGGAAATCTGGTGGCACACTGACATGTAGTCTTGATAGGATTTGGACAAGGCACCTAGTCAAATCTGAAGATGGTCAGCATTAGTTGGACAGTTTTCGATACAAAAATGATGCCATCCATATGCACAAAGTCAGGACTGATTCTATGTGCAAGAAAAAAAAATGAGTTTTGCGACCGTATGATGTCCAAAAATCAGCTGAGAGTCGGCAGGTGATTGACAGGCGTCCAACAAAATGTGCTTTGAAATATGCCATAAACTAATTCTTAATTGATCAAGGCCTAATTGTGACCATGGCATAAATTCACGAAGCTATTCACATCTCTGGTTCAAAGTACCAAATTTTAAATAATCCTGTAAATCCATTTAACTGAAGAAAAAAACAACAAAAAACACTTGTATCATAAAAGAATGTATAAAAACTACATATTTTCATTTCATTCTATCGCCTGCATATAATCTTAGTGATTTGAAAGAGTGCAGATAAAAATGAGCTCATCAATGTGCTGAAATAATCATCAGTTTTCGCGAAACATAATAATGGTAAAAATAATTAACTTTAGACAAGATTTTAAATGATGACGTTATCAAAACCTATAATATTTTGTACTTATTAGTCAGCCTCAATTGTATTCTTCTAATAACTTGTGTTAATACCTTTTATATATTGATCCAAACTTTTCAAGACGTGACCCTGCCATTTAACCGGCTAGACTTTGGTTTCCGTAGAATAAACGAATCTCTGTTCTCTCGCACTGGACGATTTTTTGCGAGATTTTAATTGGGAACTTCCGGGGCCGAAAGGGGAGAGGAGGAAAACTGAAAACAAGTTAAAGAACGAAGACCCTCTTTATTTGTTTGCAAAATTGATAGTATAAATTCAAACGTAAGAATACTATTTAATTTGTGATAATCATTTTACGAGCTTAACATTCTTTGCAGCGCTTTTATTCACAACGAAAGTTCAGTGGGTCCACTCCTTGTTAATGATAACCAGTCCAAGACTCCAATGAATTTCTCACAACGTACACATTTTGACCGTTCGTGATGCTTTTGATAACCTGCATAAATTGCAATGAGAACATCGTCCTCCTTTAAAGCGGAAATATACACCCTAAATCGTACAACAAACCGAAACTGTAAATCAAACCAGATTGATCAAAGTGCATCTATCTAAAGTTAAGAACTGATCAGCATCACTTATACATCTCCCATAATTTACGTTATTTCTCTTAAAGGATTCTGCTGCATAAATACAATTAATTCCAAATAAACCTCATTGTAAAGCATCCTTTATTTTCATCAAACTTTGCCAAATTGCCATATACACCATGGCATGTATCTGTATTTCTGTCAGTCATTATGTCACCAAGGACTGAATTAGTCCCATTTTTATTTATCTTGGTTACCATCATATCATTACCTGCTGGTAGTGGCCGTTATTATTGTCACAGCACTCATAACTCAAAGTAAGGGAGAATGATGTGTATGCAGCCAGGTAGCTCAGTCAGTAGATACATTCGCCCTTAAGCGAAAGACCCCGGGTTCGAGTCCTGGTCAGGCTGCACACTTTTCTCACCCAGTGACATTATTTTCATCACTCCATAAACTTACAATTTCTGTACATAATTTTAACTTAATTATGACTCCGGTATCGTGTGCCGGCATATTAATACACAAAAAATTGAACCTAGCACATTCGCATGAACCTCAGAAGTGAGGGAGTTAAGTATAAATGAAGGAGAAAAGATTTTCACAAGTGATATAATTTTCCTTTCATGTAGCATATTTCAGCAAAATATAAGACAAATATTTAATTTGAGCAAACCTCTCAAGATATCTGACATAAAAGAAATAGCATTACATGTATATTCTTTAAAGAATTAAAAGTAAGTAATTTGATTAATTACTGGTAACATTTTATTTTTCCAGGTTTAGGTACAAGACAGTTGTTAAAATGAATGAGCTTACCACATCTGTTTATGATGATCAAGTATAAGGATTCATGACCTCTCTGGAGTTGTTGCCTCATCTCTAAGAAATATGGCAACTGCTGAATCTAAAGCACATAGAAGGAAGGAGCAAGAGTCAAGGTATAGCTTTTTTTTATTGTGTGCATTTTCTCTTTAACTTTCTTTTTTTTTCCTGCCTGTTTGTATGGATGTCGAAATACTCTCATTGTTTACATTTTGCATTGGCATGCATTCCCGAAGACGTTCTGTGATCAGAAATAATTTGAATTTGAAAAACCATCGGCGAATCACGATTTGTTTATCTGATACATCACCAATTTATATACTCCTGATTGTTAATGGAGACATATGAAGGTCTATTTAAAAAATCAAAAAACAGAGTAAGATTTGCAGAACATGCAAATCAGTTATTTTTGTTTACAAATGAATGATCTTGAGTAAAAGATTCCTTCTTATTTATGCATTGTAGTAACATTGTCATCTCTGAGTATACAGCTTGCATCTCGTAACGAATCTGTAGTACTCACGTTGTTTTTTCTGTCTGAAGAATAAACGCTGGGCTTTTATATGTATCTTTCATGACAGGGCCACGGATGCCAGCCCCGGTGATAGTGCACACCGCTCTAGCAGGTCTCGGCGCAGCACCAGGCAGCTAGACTTCTTCCAGGCCATGTCCGATTTCCGACAAATGTTTCCGACTCTGGAAGATGATGTTATAGAGGCAGTTCTGAGAGCCAATGATGGGGCCGTTGATGCAACAATTGACCAGTTACTCACCATGACTATAGATGAAGCAAACCTTGACGCTGAGAAAGAAGAGGCTGTAATGGTAATTTCTTCATTTTTCTTACATTGATTACATTTTTTATCAAGTCTTATTACCATTTTTATATCAGGTACATCTAGCTATTCACCATGAATTAGTTATAGATTGGGCTGGTACTGTTATTAATCTGTCTAAACCCTTTTAGCTTGTCAAAATCCTACTATCTTTGATTATGAAATTAAATTCTTATGCAAATGGCTTATCAGTTATATCTTCATATGTGCTCAGTTTTACCACTTTATTGAATTTTGTATACAGTATGAATAAGAAAATTTGGGTCGCATTTAGAATTGTCAAATTTGATATATGTTGTTTAATTTTGCTTATGTTTTGCTGATTTGTCATGACCTTGACCCATTTATTTCCTCAAAGTCAAGGTCACATGCTTAGTTTTTAAATAGGTGTCTGTACCGCAAATTTTTAACCCTTTGACTCTTATAATAAAACTTATGCTTTGCAGAAAGGTTGCTTATGACCATTAGCAGGAATCATGACCTTAACTCAAAGTTGTTTGCTTATTTAAGGTAAAGGTCATATGAATTACATGTACACAATTTTAACATAATTGATAGATTTGATATAAAAAGTCTTCAATAATGTCACAGCAGGCCATGCTAAGCAGATGGCCACTGATACAGTGTGCCCTAAAACAAGTGGTTGCTAACAGATGATTTCTTATACAGGTCAATGCTAGAAGGTGATTGCTAGCAGGTGGTTGTAGTCAGGTGGTTGCTAATACATCATTGCTAATACAGGTCATTGTTAGCAGTGCTTGCTAGTAGCAGGTGGTTGTAGATTCAGGTGGTTGCTAATACAGGTCATTGCTAATACAGGTCATTGTTAGCAGGTGCTTGCTAGCAGGTGGTTGTAGATTCAGGTGGTTGCTAATACAGGTCATTGCTTGCAGGTGGTTGTAGATACAATGATTACTAACATAGGTCATTGCTTGCAGGTAGTTGTAGATACAGGTCAATCCTTGCAGGTGGTTGCTAATGTGTGTCAAGCTGTTTTTCACTGTTTCCAGTTGCAGGCCATTTGTCCCGACTACAATGTTCAAGACACGGTTACAAGCACTGAGGATTCCCCTCCTTCTTACTCTGAAGCCATGCGTTCTCAAACACAAACCGATGCTGCTCAGAGCATTTGGACGACCCCTATTGGACAGCCGTCGATCCCTGCAAGAACTCTACACCTGGACGTTGACCCGATGACTTTATCAAATACAGAATCCAAGGGGGCTGCAGCAAGACTGAGTCCCCAGGGTTTGTTCTCGGGTTCAGGGTCTGAGTTTGGGCCTGGACGTGATGCAATGACAGACAGTTTTTCATTTGGTGGTCACCGGTCCAGTTTAAACCAGAATACTCCGCGAAAAAAAGAATATCGAAATTGGAATCCTCCGTTATTGGGGAATTTGCCGGACGATTTTCTAAGGCTTATCCCTCCGGATGTGCAAAAGCCAAATAATATCAAAACAGACCCGGAGAGGACTTCTAATTTATCAACAACACCAGTGAATGTGTTATCTCTCACCGATGTTAAACCGAAGACTCACAAATCTCGGAGTAAATCGGAAAAGGTTTCTCGGTCCTCGAGCACGAAGGAAGTGAGAGAAAAAGAACCGAAAGTGAAAGACAAAAAGTCCAAGTCGGATAAAATGTCAAAGTCGTTCTCAGTTGCCGAGGAGTCGAGTCCGCAGGCTCATGGTCATAAAGTGTCAAGGTCACAGAGTGCAAGACACAAGGACAGAAGTTCGAAACATGACACAGGCATGTCAACACACCATTCAGTGGTAAGTCATCAAGGTTATGTATGAGTTTTCAACGAGTGTGCAGGTATTACTTCTAACATTTCAGGATGGTTTTTCATCTTCTCAAAGTGTTATTTACACATCCCTCTTCCAGATGAAGAGGAATGGACCTTTATTTTGAAGTATTCTGCTATGAAAACAGTTTCTTTTACATTTAGGAGGATCTGTGATCACTTTTGTATGGTACAATCCTGCTCTAACATGTCATCTGTGTCATAATCTCCACTATTACACAACATATGTCCCTCAAACTTCACAAATGTGTTTATCATCATCATACCAATCAGTAGAAACAGGAACTGTAGCACTTCCACATATTTTCTCATATTTATGGGCCCTATATGGTCTTAAAAAAAAGTGTTGTTTTGTTTAACATTGCCATTATCTCATCTATAACTTGATGAGTCTTCCACATTCAAACTTCACACACGTGTTAACATGTGTTAAGTAAGGGCGCTGTGGTCCAGTGGTAACGTATCCGATTACGGATCCGAAGGTTGTGGGTTTGAACCCCGTTGGAGGCAAGAATTAATCATGACCTTCCCAGGCAAAGTGCTCATCCAACCCAGGAACCGTCGAGGGGGATTAGTATAAATTGTAAGAGCTTGTTTCTCAATGGACGTAAAATAATAAGTTTAAACTTAACACAAGTGTTAATCATCATCAGATTAGCCCATAGTAATGCAAACAGTAGCTCTTCAAAGTATTTTTGCATATTTATGGCCCTTTTTGAACTTATAAAAGTTTGTTTATTTTTGCTAGAAAAATATTGAAGTTTTATGTATAATTGCTTTTATCTCCACTATTTCTCAATTGATCTCTTGCAAACTTCACAAGTACTTAATTCTTGTCATGAATTTTGACATATTTATCATGTATGTCCCTTTTTAGAATGTTGATTAATCTTTTCATAATATTTGCATTTTCACAAGGGTTTTTAATGCCCCTCAATCTGCATTGCAAGGTATTTAGATTTTCAGTCTGTGCAACCATCTGTTTGTTGGTGTGTTTGTTTGTTACTATGTCATGCCTAAGTTTCAGCTTTTTTTCCTACGAAGATGATCTTGAAACTCAGTGCAAATGTTTATCATGGAATAAACTCTTAAATATGCAAGAAAATATTTGGTTCAGACCAACGTATGCCAGCTGGGCATTAGTGTTGCAGAGACATTTTCTTGTTTTGCTCATTCTGCAGATATAAATGAGATGTTAAACTATTTTCGCTAAAAATAGAGTAAATCTCACCCCTGGATTATTCCTGTATAACTCAATTGGTAATTAATTCCTGTATTCTTTTAGCTCACCTGAGCAAAGCTGAGGGTGAGCTATTGTGATCCTGTGAGCGTCCGTCGTGCGGCGTCAACAATTTTTAGTGTTTACACTCTATCACCTTTATTTTCTGAGCAATCACCTTCAAACTTTAAGACGTTGTTTATGACCATAATGTCTCGATTGAGTTCGATTATGGCTGAGATCCGTCAATTAGGTCAATTAGGTCAGGAGTTATTCCCCTTTTAATATTAAAAAAATGCCATATTTCACGTTGTTTACACTCTAGCATCTGCATCTTTGAGCAACCATCTTCAAACTTTATGGCAATGCTTATCACCATAATGTCTTGATTGAGTTCGATTATGGCTAAGATCCGTCAATTAGGTCAGGAGTTAAGCTCCTTTTAATATTAAAAGAATGCCGTATTTCACTTTGTTTACACTCTAGTATCTTCATCTTTTGAGCAATCATCTTCAAACTTTATGGCAATGCTTATGACCATAATATCTTGATTGAGTACGATTATGGCTAAGATCCGTCAATTAGGTCAGGAGTTAAGCTCCTTTTAATATTAAAAGAATGCCGTATTTCACTTTGTTTACACTCTAGTATCTTCATCTTTTGAGCAATCATCTTCAAACTTTATGGCAATGCTTATGACCATAATGTCTCGATTGAGTTCGATTAAAACTGAGATCTGTTGATTAGGTCAGGAGTTATGCCCCTTTAAATATAAAAAAAATGCCAGATTTCACTTTGATTACACTCTAGCATCTTCATTTTTTTTTTTGCAATCTTTTTTAAACTTTAAGACAATGTTTATGCCCATAATTTCGCAATCAGGTTCAATTATAACTGAAATTGACAAGTTAATTTAGGAGTTATGGCCTTTTTACCATAAAAAAGCCAGATTTCACTTTTTCACTCTAGCATCTTCATTTCTTGAGAAATCATCTTTCTCAGGTGAGCGATCAAGGGCCATCTTGGCCCTCTTGTTTTAATTTAATTCAACGTCTTTATTGGCATAAAATAGCAGTATGCATATTCACAGCCATATAACAATGTAAACAATGGTAAACATTAATATGTACATGCTCAAAAAGTAATAGAAAAATCATTTTCAGATAGGATTTAAGAGAGAGAGAAAAATTATCAAAGAGCATATCAACATAATTTTTGTCATTTGTGTACACTTGTTCATTAACATTTATACAAATTACAGATAATCGAGACGCATGACTTCAGCAAGAATATGCTCCAAGAGCGAATGAAGGAAAACGAACGACGACGGAAGAAAACCTCTGTAGAGCTTGACCCAGAGTTGTCGCAGTATTTGGAGGATGAGAGGCTGGCCATTGCTCTACAGAATAGCGAGTTTCTTCAAGAACTGAGGGGAAATGAGGATTTCATGAAAACACTAGAGAAAGGTAGGATACTGCTGTATCTTGATTTTACTTTTTGAGACTCATAAAATGAATGATTTTACAGTATTATACAAGAATCAGTTAGGCTTCTTTTTGTTTATTCTTTGCTTTCATTAAAAAAAAACTAGGTCACTGTCGTCCAGTGGTAACACATCTGACTGCAAACCCGAAGGTTGTTGGTTCGAACCCCGTTAGAGGCAAGAAATTTAAATGACCTCTCCAGGTGCTAAGTACTGGTCCAATCCTGGAACCATTGAGAGGGATTAGTATAAGCTGTAAGAATTTGTCTCCCATTGACAAAAATTGAAAAATGAAAACCTTAATTGAAAAAGGGATACACACTGTAGAAAGTATTCAAGTGAAATGAAATAACTTGAGATAAGAAATTAAAGAATGTAGACACTTTAACTGTGTTTACAAGCTGAGTTGACACATAGGGACCATCTTTCCGTTACCTGTCTGTAAGCCCATCTGTCTGTTTTACTTTTTCTGTCACACTTCTATCAGCAGGTAACACACGTGTTACAACACCTCTTGTCTAATATATAAGAAAATATTAAAATCGCAAAAATAACATCCAATGAAAAGAACATTTAGTGATCTTTCTGGTAAGATCATATTTTCATTGTACTCATAGAAAGCACAAATTTTCACAAGACTTGATGTCTTGGCCAATTTTTGTGAACCCATTGTTTTCTATTGCATGAAGAAATAATGATCTAAGAAAAAAATCAACTTATATTCTCTGTATGTATCAACTTCATTTTATAAAACCAGGGTAATGTGAGAGTCACAGGTGTCACATCCAGAAATCGTCACATTTAGGTTTTCCTGCATTCAAGTCTTTGAAGATCTTGATCCTTTTTGATAGTTATTATTCTAAAGGGTAGCATACTCTTGCAGAAAACAATTTCTTTTTAGCTCACATGAGCACAACGTGCTCAAGGTGAGCTTTTCTGATCGCATTTTGTCCGTCGTCCGTGCGTGCGTGCGTCCGGCGTCAACAATTGCTTCAAACAACATCTCCTCCTAAACGGCTCGGCCAATTTGAAAAATATTTTGCAGGAATGTTCCTTGGATGAAGCTCTACTAAAGTTGTATAAATGGTTCTGGTCCATCGCATAATTAGGTCACGGGAGCTAAAAATAGATTTTAAAAATGAAAATTTAAAAAATCTTCTTCTCTGAAACCACAAGGCCTAGCCTTTTGATTTTTGGTATGTAGCATGATCTTATGACTCTCTACCAGGATTGTACAAATTATGACCCTGGGGTCAAAATTGGCCCTGCCCCAGGGGTCACTTGTTTTACATAGAGTTATATAGAAAAATCTTAAAAAATCTTCTTCTATGAATCCATAAGGCCTAGAGCTTAGATATTTGGTATGTAGCATCATCTTATGGGCCACTACCAAGATTGTACAAATCATAGCCCTATGGTGATAAATGACCCCGCACCAGGGGTCACTTGTTTTACATAGAGTTATATAGGAAAATCTTAAAAAATCTTCTTCCATGAATCAATAAGGCCTAGAGCTAAGATTTTTGGTATGTAGTAGCATCTAATGGTTCATTACAAAGATATTCAAAGTCTTGGCCCTACGGTGATAAATGACCCTGCGCCCAAGTCTTCTCTGAAAACCATATGGCCATTGCTTAGATTAAGTTATATCAGAATCCTTGTCTGTTTAAAAACCTTGACATCCGTTGAAGCAATGGTACTCAGGTGAGCGATTCAGGGCCATCATGGCCTTCTTGTTTTCAAAACTACATAATTGTGTTGGTACAGATTTGGGATATTTGAGTTCAACATGTTTCAAGAAACACAGGCATTTTGACTGATTATTTCTTTTGAAAGAAAAAAAGTTATTTCATTGGGAAATTTTTCAAGTACTATTAAAATCTAAAATACATTTATTTGATGGAATTTTTATTTTTTTTTTAATGAGGATTTTACAAGAAATAGTTAAAACAAAATAATCACTGTACATTAGGTTATTACATTTGAATATTTTTTTCTTTTTTTTATAGGAGAAAGAACTGGTAATTCATTTTTAAGATTTGCCCATGTACATAATAAAAAGCACATGTACCTTTTTTGTATCCAATCACTTCAAATGTATTAACCCTGCCAGTAATTATGTTCAACTATCCCTGATAATTGTTATACCCCTAGATACAAAGTATATGGGGGCTATATTGGAGTCACATCGGTCGGTTGGTTGATTGGTCCACCAGACGAGATTTGTCCACCCTATTTCTCAGCTACCTTTGGTCCGATTTTGAAACTTTACAAGACTGATAAGTATCAAACCTAGTTGTGCATATTGTTTGCATGTTATGATCATGATTTTAAATGAGTTACGGCCCTTTGTTATATTTCTCAAGACTGACATGGTAACAGTAACTGTGACAAAGCAGTATCTGTGGGTATTCATCATCTTCAGTGATAATCCTTGTTTGTATATATTTTCAAATCTGTGTGAATCTTTCAAAGCAGATGTGCTTAATGTTGCTTATGTGGGTGTTTTTCCTTGTCGTGTGTGGTGATATTAAGTATTTACTGGCCTTGAATTTGTTACTTGAGGCCTTAAATACCCTTAAAAAAATCCTAATTTTGCCCCTTTAAATCTTGAATGAACCATGTACGCAATGCAATCTGAGTTTTCGTGTACATGGCATTTAAATTCAGTTTCTAAAGCCTCAGACTTTGAGAGCTTGCGTGTAACGTGACATCTTAACAACATTGTAAATCTGCATAAAATGGTGATGCAGTGTCATTATAATGCCACAACTTTGAATCATTATAAGTCATTATGATTAATAGTGTACAAATCCTGGCATGAAATTTAGGATATCGGCTGTAGATGTACTGCAGTTTGCTGTTTTAAAGGATAATGTATTTATAGACAGTAATTTGCATTGATTGCACCATATTCCTTGTATTGAGTATGGAATATGGGACATATTAACCCTGTCAGCAATTATTTGTTATTTTTTTTAAGTAAATTAAAAATGATTAAAACAAAAATCAGTTTAGCTCATTTATTTCTGAATTAATTTTTAATCTGTTAGTTTTAAAGTTTCTGCTTTAGTTGAAACTTTAAGTAGAAAAAAAATCCAATATGTTTTCTTGAATAAACAAAGTTTTCCCTGGCACACAAAATTGCTGATTCTGATGACCAAATTGCGTAAAGGCCCGCACATATTTCAAAATTTGTCTCTTTGTCTATATAATAAGGGGTCATTTGTCCCCCATTTGAAAATATCAAGGGAAAACCCTGATTAGATTAAATAATTGTTAAAATTTAAACAAATTGTTATCAGGGCCTTCATGTTTTAGTTTACTCTAGATATTTAAAATCACAAGATATATCAGTACATTTATTTGTAATCTGTTTTTTCTTTTTAATCTAAAAAAAACAACAATATAAACTTATAAAAGTACTCCGATTTCAAACTTGCAGGACAAATCTTTTTTCCAAAACATATGTCCATTCAATAAAGGAAATTAGTATTGGCTATATCTGTCGTCTGCTTAAATGGTTTGGATGCATAATCAACCATGATAAACCAACTTTCCCAGACAACGCCTGAAAATTAAAAAAAATCTTTTAATGCTGACACTAGATATATACACAATACTTTAGTCGGAGTATTTATAAGTTTTGTCTAGTATATATGTACCTTGCAAATGCAGCTGCTTACAAATTCTCATTATATTCCATTAATTTAATTAAGTTAAGAATAAGTTCCTGTAATAAACTGTAAATTACAGATTCCTTATAACTCTCTCCAATAACCCATTACCTCATATAGACGTCACATGTTTTGATGGCAAACAGAGCAGACCCAGATCAGACCAAACATGTCTGGTATGCTGCTTTGACCGAAAAACTTCCAATTAAAAAAAAAAAATCCAAGGCTGTTAATTTTTTTTTAATGCAGTAATTTAAAAGGTTGTTTATTTTATTTTTAGCTCACCTGACCACTTGTGCTCTGGTGAGTTTTTGTGATCACCTTTTGTCCGTCGTGCGTCGTCCGTCATCAACAATTGCTTGTGAACACTCTAGAGGCCACAGTTTTGGCCCAATCTTCATAAAACTTAGTCAGGATGTTTGTCTACATGATATCTCGGATGAGTTTGAAATTGGGTCACATAGGGTCAAAAACTAGGTCACGAGGTCAAATCTTAGAAAAACCTTGTGAACACTGTAGAGGCCACAGATTCGGCCCAATCTTCAATAGATTTGGTCAGGATGTTTGTTTACATGATATCTTCGATGAGTTCGAAATTGGGTCATGTGGGGTCAAAAACTAGGTCACCAGGTCAAATCCTAGAAAAACCTTGTGAACACTCTACAGGCCACAGTTTGGCCCAATCTTCATGAAACTTGGTCAGGATGTTTGTCTACATGATATCTCGGATGAGTTCAAAATTGGGTCATGTGGGATCAAAAACTAGGTCAGCAGGTCAATTCTTAGAATAACCTTTTAAACACTTTAGAGGCCAGTTTTGGCCGAATCTTCATGAAACTTGGTCAGGTGTTTGTCTACATGATATCTTGGATGAGTTTGAAATTGGGTCATGTGGGGTCAAAAACTAGGTCACCAGGTCAAAATTTAGAGAAAAAAACCTTGTGAACACTCTACAGGCCACATTTTGCCCATCTTCATAAATTTTTGTCTACATAATATCTCGGATAAGTTTGATATTGGGTCATGTGGGGTCAAAAACTAGGTCACCAGGTCAAATCTTAGAAAAACCTTGTGAACACTCTACAGGCCTACATTTTTGTCCCAGTCTTCATTAAACTTGATATGAATGATGACTGCACGAATTCCCAGTTGAGTGCAAATTCAGGTAGGATCAATATGTAGGTCACTCAGTCAAATGTTAGAAAAACACTTTAGATGCCAGATTTTTTGTCATTATGCCTAACACAGCCATCTTACTCAGGTGATCGTCACAGGGCCATCTTGGCCCTCTTGTTTAAATGTGACATTTTTTTGGTCGAAGAAACATACTGGGTACCTTTGGATCAGACAGCTGTCTTGTTAAGGTCTTCTCTGCTCATACAATATTGTAGCTGAGATAGTTCAGTCTGCCCAGCAAAGACAAAACCATTGTTTTATAAACCATTAAAAGTTCAATAAATCAATATTCATTAAGTCATAAATTTGCACATGAATATTCATGAGGAAAGGGTGAAATACCAGTATAGTAAGGCATGATTGTATTCATTGCCGGTCAAAATTTATGAGATTATCAAGAGAAAGACAGGTTATGGGTTCATAATTATAGATTCAATAAAATTTTATTTCAACCAATTCATGATTTTAATGAGCACCTTTTCGACTGCACTGTAATAATACCTTTACAGATGGTGTGAGTGCCTCGGCCCTAGATCCGGCGCCAAAGGGATTCGTACTCGGACAGAGACCTCCCGATGACTGTGAGTTCCCTTATTTCCTGTACACAAATCTCATAAAAGAAAATGCTTCCATATCGAATGTACCTTTCAAGTTCTAAGCAGTGAAAATTATGTCAGATGGTCCCCGGTGGCTGATTGGTTAGAGTGCCTGGTTATTTAAACCCTAACCCCATATAGACACATTTTGATGCGTTGGCAAACAGAGCCAACTTAACATCTCCTCTGTTTGTTCATACAATAATATAGCCCAGAGATTAACCAGTCAGCATATAAAGAAAAATCCAGGGTTCCATTTTAACCCCTTTGTTGCCAAAGCTTTTACAGTTTAATGTAATTAGTTCCTCCGTAGATGCTATTCTTTCTCAATACAATACGTCATTACCCCAAGTGATGCTTAGGGTATAGGCGTATATTGGAAAAGAATTTACTGAGCATTGCCTGGGGTAAGGCATTTAATGGATGAAGTGAAGTTATATTCATAAAATCATAAATTTGTACATGAATATTCATGAGACAAAGGGTTATAAGAACTACATACATTATTAGTGTAGCAAGAAGAATTGCTCTCCAGCCAATCATTATAAAATAGATAGCTTAGACTACATGCATAAATGTTGATCTTTAGCAAGGGAGCTAACCCATACCAGTTAATGATGATTTGGATATCCTTGCTTCAGTTCATGAAGGGTATGGTGACGATGGCGACAAGACGCTGGGTGCGTTCCCCTTCAGTCAGCCATTGCCTAAAGATAACGATGCTGAGATACGCAGACAGCTGAGTGGGATGGGAAAAGGTAAGTTAGCGAAATTCTGTAAATTCATTAATGTCATTGGTAATTATGAAACATTGTTGCATATATCCATTTACGCAGAGCCATTAATCTTTAATATTTTAGCTATATCATGTAACCTTCAACAGTTATAAAATCCTGACTGAGCTGAGCTTTGGCATCTCTTTTTGTGTCATGTGACAATTTAAAGTCATGTGACACCCACTGACCAAATTGCATTGAGTCAGCTGATGATGGTCGTGCTATACAGCTGAAAGATCCGAGGAATCAAGGCTCTGAGTAAATTGGTTTGTGCAATGATGGATATTCTAGAGTAAAGTAACAACCTTCATTGTTGTATTGTCAAACATGTCTCTGAGATTTATGTATTTTGCATCATGGGAAATCCACAGTTGAAAGATGAAATTTCAACACATTTGGCACCGGTGGGGCCCTAAAAAAAAATATTGTGCAAGCAGTTTTTATACGCCCATCTTAAGATGGGGCGTATTATGTGAACACTCACGGCGGGCGGGCGTGGAACATTTGTTGTCCGGGCTCTAACTTCAATACCGTTTGCCCAATCCTTTTCAAACTTTCCACACATGTGCATGGCCATAATATCTCGGATGAGTTCGATATCCAGCATTATCGCGTGAATGACTTAGAAGTTATGGCCCTTGACGTACACAAAATACTTGAAATTGTGATTGTCCGGGCTCTAACTTCAATACCGTTAGTCCAATCCTTTTCAAACTTTTCACACATGTGCATGGCCATAATATCGCAGATGAGTTCGATATCCAGCAATATCGCGTGAATGACTTAGAAGTTAAGGCCCTTGATGTACACAAAATACTTGAAATTGTGATTGTCCAGGCTCTAACTTCAATACCGTTAGCCCAATCCTTTTCAAACTTTTCACACTGGGTGCCATAATATCACGGATGGGTTCGATATCCACATTATGTGAAACACTTAAACGTATGGCCCTGACGTAGCAAAATACTGAAATTGTGATTGTCGGGCTCTAACTTCAATACCGTTAGACCAATCCTTTCAAACTTTCCACACATGTGCATGGCCATAAATCGCGGATGAGTTCGATATTCCAGCATTATTGCGTGAATGACTTAGAAGTTATGGCCCTTGACGTACACAAAATACATGAAATTGTGATTGTCCCAGGCTCTAACTTCAATATCGTTTGCCAATCCTCTTCAAACTTTCCACACATGTGCATTTGGCCATAATATCTTGGTGAGTTCGATATCCAGCATTCTCATATGAATGACTTAGAAGTTATGGCCCTTGATGACACAACATACTTTAAAATTTGCTTGTCCCTATCCTTAGACCTATGAAGTTTTCAGATTTGCAGTTATAATAGAAATGTTCAACATTTGTTTTATATAGTTAACATCATTAACTAATGGGATTTGGAATTATTCATATTATGACGTACTTGTTTCTCTGAGCTATTTCTGAGAGTCCCCATACCATGATGGGCGTATTTTGTGGCAGTCCTGACCCTTGTTCAGAAATGCAATAATTTCATTGGTTGCTTTGTGATTTGATAAAGAGACATTTAACCAATAGAAATGAATTGAAATATAGCCAGTTTAGCTATGACTTATGAATGGAGATTCCTTATTATGTCAACCTAATTGAAAGCTTTGTTTTAGTCTGTCTTATTCAAAATAAACTTTAAGGCTCTGCTACAAACATCTTATTTTAGATGACTTGTATTTAGGTTGTTGACATTCACTTGGTTTTATGTAATCTACAAATATGTTTTTAACTTAATTTCTATACCAGCTTAGGTAAGGAA
>CM037786.1:8207457-8257457 GCA_021229015.1 Solen grandis | reverse complement strand
TAATGTTTGTTGTCGAGGGTTTATCAAGTTAAACCGCTCGCTCGGCTGTGCCGAGCTTAAGCGGTTTAATATAAACCCTCGATAACAAACATTAACCTATACATAAATGTATATACAGTTTAACTGTTCAAATCATCGGCCTCATTAATTGGAACAGAACAGAACTTGATGTATGGAATTATATTTTGACCAATGAGATTGCAGTATTTTTCAAAATGTTCGATAGGTTTAACTCGTTAAACCACTTCGTTTAATGGGTAACGTAGTATATACCATCAATCTTTGTGCGCATGCGTGTAGAGATGGACTTGGATAGTAGCGTCAAAACATAATTCCATACATTAAGTATGTGCAGCCGAGCGAGCGGTTTAACTTGTTAAACCCTCGATAACAAACATTAAGCTATACTTTATTGTCAGATTTGAGCATATACAGCTTGTCATCTTACACAATACATAATACAAACATCGATTGCGTACGTGTTACATAATTATATTGATTTGTAAATTTCAGCTTATAAAATGAGTACTTGTCATAAGCACTTGTCTTGAGCAGTGGGAGTGTTTTCGAACATTAATGTCATTAATTTTGACTAAAAGAAAATATAAGGCCTAGCGAATAAATGCATGTAGGAGTGGTGAGGTGATAAACTGCATGATATATTTGACTGTTATAAATTAATGTTTTAAATACTAACAAGATATAAAATAGCTTTACACAAATACAAGTGACATAAAAAGGATAGCCATAGGGAGTGAGAAGTAGAGATGGAGAGCGGGAAGAGAGATGAGCACGTGTTCTCTTACATAAACACATATATAGATATATATTTACCCGTGTGTCTACTTATATCTCAATACATATATCTAGATACACACAAGTACATACAACCGCACATATATGTACATATTCATTTTTATAGACAATAGCAGTACAACGCTATTTAAATCTCTTAGATATGAATGTTGTCTCTGATTATAAAAACCTTTCTTCCAGAACATCGCTAATCGTATCAACACTAGTTTTCTTTCACAGTTGAGCAGTTAAAAAATTTAAACATATTCGGTCTATTTGTAAAGTATTTAGGAATAAGTTAATTTCTCAAGTTATTATAAAGTGGACATATCAATATAAAATGGAAATTCATCCTCTACTTCGTTTTTATCACAGTATCTACATTTCCTTTATGGCCGTTCTATTTGTTGATGTCTACCAGTTTCAATCAATAATCTATGTGAAGAAAGTCTTATTCTTGCAATGATAATTCGAAATTTAGTATTGTCTAAGAAAGTTAGATAACTGGATCTCTCGAAAGTTGTTTTAAATTTTTTAAACAGATACAAAGATGAACAAGACTCTACATTTATTTTTCATTGTGTAATGTATATATCCCTTTAGCGGTTTCTCAAAATAGGAGAAAATATTTTAATATTTACAGATTCTGGAAACATCCATACGTCGTTGATGCCCGCATTTTGTAATAAATCTCTGATTTTTGATGACTAATTTATTCTGTTTTCATGTTCTTCTATTCTAATCGTTGTGTTCTTTTGATATGATTTAGTATGTTATTGTTACGTTTTGTTCCGAACAATTTTAACCAGAATTTAACTATTCTCTCATATCGTGATATGTATAACGGGTATCTACCCATTTCTGCGTATAGTGCATGTGTATTTGTTGTTGCTTTTAAATTGACTATCAATTTGCAAACTTTTCGGTGGACTATTTCCAAGCAATCGGCTTTTATATGCTCCCAAATCTCGCACCCGTAAATAAGGATGGATCACACATAAGAATTACACAAGTTAAACATAATAACGATCGGCATTTCTCTATCTCTGGTTATATTAAAGAGTGAACTCATTGCCTGAGTGCATTCCCATTTTAATGTATTAGTGACTGCTGCAAACAATTCTCCCGTTGACACCACGGTGCCTTAATAATTGAAACTATTTACAATATCTATATTTTGACCATTATATTCAAATCCTGGTTTAATCGGCCACCTCTTTGGAAAACAACAATTTTAGGTTTGTCTGTATTTACTTGCATGTTCCATTTTGTGCAATACGACTCGAGACAGTTAAGTGAGTGTTGTAAATCCTCAGCCGATTCTGAACATTTGATCTAGGGTTATGCCTATTGCTTTATTCTGTATGAGGTGTTGCTCGATGTCATTTAGGAATAACGAAAAAATATCGGTGAAGTAATCTCGCCATGAAATAATCCGATCTCGCTGTTGTAAAAATCCGATACCGTATTCATGTGTTTTACCGCCATTTTCACTTCACTATACATAGTCCTGAGAATGGCAAGCATTTTGCCGTCTATCCCACTCTTGATTATATTTCTATCAACGTTATCGTACGCTTAACGGAAATCAATAAAACATGCACTTTCTTTTTCTCATTAAATTGCCGTTCAATTAATGCGTTTAATATAAACACACTATCAATTGTGCTGTGATTTTGTTTAAAGCCGAACTGGTTTTGGTAGTTATGCCTCTATAACTGTTTGTATCTGTCGGATCACCTTTTATGTACAGTGGTATTATAATACCTTTTGACCAGCTTTTTTGGGAGTATTTTTGTATCAAATATATAATTAAATAAAGGTTGTAATGGTTTCGCTAACATATCCGCGGTTCTTTGAAATATTCATATATTATACGGTCTATCGATCATGCCTTATTTTCCTACTTTAGGATTTTTTTTAAAAAATTCTTCCAGTGAACTGAAGTAGGCATTGTCATTTGCAAGTTTTTTAAAATGATTGAAAAATTCTGTGTTCGAAATATTTTCTTCTGGAGAATTATGTTTTGTCTTTCTAAACTATTTCCAGAATTCACGAGGCTTCATTCGTCTCATTTCATTCATCTGTTACCCAGTTCCATATTATAAATCTTTCTTTGATTTCGACAACGATATTTGTAATCTTTTTTACACTCATACACTATCCTTCTATTTTCGACGCTTTTAATCAAATTACATTTGCGTACTGCGTTATTCAACCTTTATCGCTTAACTTGACAATCGATATTGTACCATTTATTAACGTTTCTATCGTGTTGGTAGAAGTGAGCATTCTTTGGTTTCCTATGACATTCGAAAAACTTCTTTCCGAATTGATTTATACAGTCTGTAAGTTTGTGAACAATGATATCGGGGTCGACCGTTGAAATTATGTCTGTGGTTATATCACGTTGCTGAATACGTGAGCTTATATCATTGATAAAATGTTTGTACTCAGGTTTCCACTTGAAGGTCACATATGTGTATTTTTTTTTTTACTTCGGTTGCACGTTATTAGTTTTAATTTCAAAAGATAGCGGGGCATGGTTCGAATACTCGTTAAAATCGTGTACTGTGAAATTACTTAACGAGTCGAAGTTTGTGTTATGTGTTAAAAGGAAGTCAACGACACTTTGTCCATTATATGTCATACATGTATTTTTTCCAACATTTCGATAATTAAATAATCGACCATTTACAAACTGCATTTGTAGATTTACATATATCAAGCAACTGGTCACCAAAACGATTCTACCCACAATCCTGAGACGCACGTAGTACCGGTTTATCTGTATCAAATATTTCATCTGAACCCAAATCACGGTCATTTGGTATATAGTCTATTTTTCGACCCGTCCTAGCATTCATGTCCCCAATAAGATACATATTCCCCAAATCTTTAAATACCAAGATGCCCTCTTCAATTTTTCTAAAAACATCTTTATCAAAATTATTATAATAAGGTGTATTTTCTGGTGCAATATACATACAAGCAATATATATGTCTTCAGGGGTGTTCCAAAATCACCTGTCAAGTTTTAGCCATACAATACAGTCTATCCCGTTTTTAACAACTTTTAACTCCTTTCCTTATACAATCTTTGATATATATATATGAAAATTTCCCGCAACAACGCTTTGCTCGTCTATGTTGAACTTTTCTAAAAGAATGAATCGGGTTAGTAAAACCCTTTGAATCAATATGAGAGTTTTTGTTCGGCCAAGTTTTTGATAAGCAATTTATACCAAATTTTTAACAATTATATTAACAAAACCCTTACATGATCTTTTTTTTTAGTCAGACCTTCTACATTCCAGTGTAGAACTTTAACGACACTGTTACTGTTGTCCTATGAATCTTTATAAAACACTTTATTGATAAAGAGCTTATCAAAGCGAAGGCAAGCATCTTTTCCTTATTCCTTTGCCTGTTTCAAAATGGGAATCAGTTTCTTACGCCGTTCCATTACCTCCTTTGGAAATTGCTCTGATATGCCGTACTTTGTTCCCTGTAGGTTGCGCGCTACTCGTCTCACCCCCTCCTGTCCGATAAAGCAAATTTGGCCACGATTGGTCGGATCTTCCCTGGTCTGTACGCGCCTTCTCGATGCGCTCGTTGAATATTAACTGGACTAGCGTTCTCAATTTTCACCTTTCCTCAATAAATGCAAAATTTTCTCTTTACAGTTTTATCCTTGTCCACATCAATATTGTAAAACATCAAATTTTCTCGCACACTGCGGCATTTTAAATCATCAACTTCTTCTCTCAGTTCGTTCTCTCTTTTTCTGTATTCATCTTCTTCTTTTCTCATTGTTTGGTTGTTTTCTCAAGTTCGCACTGTTTTTCATCACACGTTCAAAGATCTATCAAATTCCCTGCTACGTTCCATTCAGCCATTTTCTTCTCGATACTGTTGATCTTTTGACCACTCGTCCGCACCTGTACCGATAATGATATCCATACATATTGAGTGTTTTGCATCTGGGTAACCAAAGATACTCTTGTACGGTGGGGCTACAGCGTTCATCGTGCGCTGCAGGTTGATAACTAGCACCAGATCTTTGCATCTTTACGGAGCCAGAGTCAACTTGACACCTTTTCTACGCACCTTTTGGATTGCCTTTTACCTAGTCTGAATACCCAGACAGTGAGTGTCCTCCACATTTAGTGGACAGGAAAACCTAAGCATCCAACCTCAATTGGGAACAGGTAGCTACTCCAGCCTCTTTCTCTACAACTGTCCATGAGGTCAGCATATTTTGCTGTTTTCCTATCATGAGCCTCATCACACCTATCTCCAGAGGGAACTGCTAGATGGCATTAAGCTTCTTGACATGTTCAGCCTATATCACTACATCTGGTCTCAGGTTAGTATAGACGACTTCAGGGAACACTAGTTTACTGTCAAACTCCACCCTCATATCCCGTGACTAGGCTTGATGTGGATTCCTTTCCTCTGGTGGCATGTTCTTCCTGTCTGCCCTTCTCTCACAAGGCAATGTGCCTGTTGTCCTTAGTCTTTTATCACATTTTCTTCCTCTCCTGCTCCAATACTTCAGCCAGCTAACGTAAGACAGTAAAACCTGTCTTATCCGACACCCACTGGGACCAACTGACAATGTCGGATAATAAAACAGGTTGTCGGATAAGGAAGGTCATTATAGACCGTACCTTTAAAATTGATAGTCCATGTATTTGCTTATATAACATTAAGATTTAAATTCTGAGAATAAAAAAATGTAAATAAAAACACATGAGCGAAGTTTATCATCAAAGTTAATTAACATTAACATAATTGATTCGTCATTGTTATTGATTCAACACCGAATAGTAACGTTTTGCAGATGTGTCGGATAAAACAGTATAATCATAGTGCAATCATCACTGACGGGACCAAAATCGTATGTCGGATTACAGGTAAGACGGGTGTCGTTATGGTCAGGTTATTTAAACAAACTTTGAATAGGTAAAACAATGGGACCCACGAATAGTATCGGACAATACAGGATGTCGTTATGAATAGAAGTCATTATGGACAGTTTGCACTGTACCCTAACATGTCGCCATCTGTAGCGGCCTTGTGCCAGAGCAACTTTGGTTCGATGATAAGGATATGGTCAAGGGTTCCACGCTCCCCACAGAGAGAACAAGACGAGTCCTCTACCAGTTTCCATCGCTTGAGTTGACAGGGGATGGCAGGATAACGTGCACGCTTCTTAGCAGGAAACTCAAGCGCAGCGGTTCTGACTTTCAGATTTCTGCTTTCTTTGGGTAACTGGTAATCTTAATGAAGCAAGATGTACAAACGTTCGTCTTGTCTTCTTGTCAGCTGTTGCCCATGACTGTTTCTCTTGGGATCCTAAACTTATCTTCCTATCGCCGTGGTCCCAACTATGTCACTGTGTTTTAGTAAGTTCTTTGCACTTTCAACTGCATTAGTCACAGATCACTTTCGCCTAGTTCAAAGTGCGACACCAGCACTTCTTACTGCATGGTCTTCAGAATCTTTGAGTGTCATGAAAAGTCGTGCCTTGGCCCCTTCAAACTCTTCAACAATGGAAGATACTGTTATCTGGAACTTCCCTGATGTAGTTTACAGGCCCACTCATGTAAAACTTGGGAGTAAGCCAAACCAGCGTTTTATTAACATGTTAATGCTTCTCTCCAGGTCTTCCACTGTTAAAGTTTGGGACTTCGTACACCATAAGGGACCATAGGAGTTGTGGCAATAAACTATTCTGGTACGTCCAAACCTTGAACTTTCCAGAGAGTCCTGTCTTGTCGATCTGCTTCACCTCCACCTGTCTTCTTAGTCTCCTAAGTCATGGCCATTCAGGCTAGTATCAAACCAATTGCCAAGACATTGCACAGGGTTCTTAACAATGTTAGGGATTTCTTAACCCTGGATACACTTCCTCATATTTCCTTTCCGCAAGATGAAAACGCGATACTTCCTAGGCTTGATTTTCATTCTAGCCTAGGTGACCATTTCCTTCCCCACCTTGCTTGTATGTTGGACTCGGTGGTTATGGTTATGTCACCCATATATCCCCTGTTTGCCGATGTTCTGATTCCTAATGCAGTCTATGGACCCCTTGCCTCTCTTTTGGCTGCCTCGAGTATGATGTTTATCCCTTCACAAATAGAATAATTCATGAGTGAATCTGAGTTGCAAATTACTGTAGTAGCTCTTTGTGATTTTCTTCGCCTCATCTGGTATATGGTAGTGGTCGAGAGCAAACTCTATGACTTGAATAGAACCATAAGCATTGGCTAGGTCCAGCCAAACCACTGACAGGTCACTGTTGTTGACTTTTGTCTCACGGATCAGTTTGGTGATACTACTTGTGTGTTCTCAGAAACCTGGAACCCCTCCTTTTTGTACTGCGGTGTCTATATACTCACTTGCTGTCATGAAAGTTGCCATCCTCCTAGAAAGTAGAGAAAAGAAAATCCTTCCATCCACATTTAGAAGCGAAATGGTACGGAACTGGTCTATCTAGGTGTAATTCTTCTACTTTGGTGCAAAACACCCTACTGCATTATGCCAACAACATGGCAACGTCCCTTTCCTCCATATAATCTTGATGAGGTTCCACACCCGCTTTATGACTCTAGGGCAGTTCTTGAACACCTTGTTGGGAACTCCATTTGGTCCAGGTGCTGATCCAGCTCTTGCCTTTCTTACAGCGTCATAAACTTCCTTTCATGTTGGTTCATCTTGGTTGAACGCCACATTGGGTTCATGCACACTTTGGATGCGCTCACAGTTGCTGGGGGCTTTATAGCGGGAAGGGTCAGCGTGTGATAACTGTAGGTGCTTCTCAGCCTCCTCCTTTGAACAAGATAATCTCCTGATTTTCTGCGCTCATCAGTTTAGAAGTGAACTTTTACGGGTTGAGGAGTTGTCCGTGTCCTTGCTTTCTTTCTCACTCTTCTCACCCATTAAGCCATTTGGAGCTTGAAAGGCTGGTCCTATCTGGTTCTAGTTTGTGAAGGCTTTCTTTCACCTTCGTTGCCTGGATTTCTTTTATTGCCTTCTCATTGTCATGATTTCAGGATTCTCGTCTATTTGGTTGGTGTTGCTTTAGCTACAGTTTGAACTCAACTCCAAATCGTTCCCTTCCAACCGTGTATGTGATAGTAGAAAGTGTCTTCAACTTCTTATCTACAATGACTTGCATTGCTACATTCAGGATGTTGTCAATGTCCATGTTAAGGTCTTCCCAAGCCTGTCTGTCATCTTGCTAAGGCCACTACACTCTCTCTTTCCGTTCTCCTACCATAGTACGTTGATGCTGCTGTCTGTCTCTATCACTAAAAGGGTCACTTACTTCTGTTTCTCTTCTTGATGTAGTAAATACGTCATCTATCTCTAAGAGATCAAGTTCCAGAAGTTCCTCCAAACCAGGTATTGGATTGTTAACATCATCTTCAATCACATGGAATGCACCATCACTTTGGTTGGATACCTGGTTGGTTCTTTCCTGTGTCTCACCAGACGAATCTGTGCGCTGTGTCTTCAGACTCTCTCCTCCACATTTAGACTTGGTGAATCTTCAAGCCCCTGATGTTTTTGCAAACTTTCTCGCATTGGCAAACAGCTTCAACTATTTCCTCAGTCAGTTCTGTTGTAATAATCCAGTCGGAACCTCATGGTCCGTCCTAATGAGCCTAAAAAAATGTGTAGTCTTATCTTATAAAACACATACAACAAATTTAAACAAAAAAGAAAGAAATGAAAGTTCTGACAAAAAATACAGTATTAATATAATTAAAGACAATAAACCTAGAAAAATGCAAGTTACATACATCTTCAAGCAATCCAGCGAAATTAAGATAAAACCTGAAATTAAACCTTCTTGTTACTGCATCGACACAGACGTTTTTATGCCTGTCTTTATACTCATGTCCTAGAAAACAGAGGGCGGTTTTCGTGGGTATTAATATTAGTACAGCTGATCCTGTATTAGCGGCCATCTGTATTAAGCGGTCATCCCGCTTTTAGCGGTCAGTTTAAGTATCCATTTAGCGGCCACCTTTATTAAGAGGACATATTACCTTGTTCCATTGACTGACCGCTGAAGACAGGTTTGGCTGTATATTTGTTTTCACGAAATTCACGAAAATAGTGTCCCACGAAAATGATTTCACAGTATTTGTCATTTTCTTAATGCCAGAATTTTCATTGGGAAAGTAGCCTTTGATGCCTATATGCGTCTATTTTCAGAATATTCAGGAAGATTACAGAATTTGAAATAAAATGGAGGTGGTAAGTACGGTCCATTTTTATGTTAGAATTTTTAAAAAAAAATGCAAAAAGAATGATTATCTTTTTTAACTTTTTTTTATTTCAACATCCCGGACATTAATTGCTCGATGTACCGGGGCCTTTTTAAACATTGATTTTCATCGACTCAGTTTACTGTAGAAAGACTTGCCGAATTAATAATTGCAGAGTGTCATCAAGAAGCCAAAGTTAGTGGTTGCTATCGACGTCGGCAGTACGTACTCCGGCTACGCATGGCAGTGGCGGAAGAACTTCGAGGAAAACCGCAGCAATGTGGAGTTTAACATCAACTGGGGCACTGGAGGCCTGCAGGTAGGTTGGCATATACGAGTGAAATTGTACGAGTGTGATATTCATATGTTTGTTTTATGCGAGTGATACAACATCGTTTCCACCTCATTTATTTTACGTCGATTGGAAAACAAGTTCTTACATTTTATATTAGTCCCTCTCAACGGTTCCTGGGTTGGATCAGTACTTTTCGCCAAGATAGGTCGTGAAAAATGAAGAAAAAATATTTGGCTCCAACGGGGGTCGAACCCTCAGCCTTTGGAACCGCAGTCGGGTATGTTACCAATGGATCACGGTGATACAACATTTATAAATCTAATAGTGTAATTTATACAATTGATATTTTATATATACATATTAAATTCACACGAGCAATATTCTACATACACACATGAAATAAATACGAGTGATATTTAACAGATACATATAAAATTTATGTGAGTGATGTTCTACATGTAAATATAGAATTTATGCGAGTGATATTTTACATATACATTTACATATAAGATTTATGTGAGTGATATTCTACATATACATATAAAATATATGCGAGTGATATTCTACATATACAAATGGAATTTATTTGAGTGGTATTTTACATATACATAAAAATATATGCGAGTGATATTCTACATATACTCGTACATATGAAATATATGTGAGTGATATTCTACATATACATATAAAATTTTTTACATATACAAGTTTAATTTATGCGAGTGCTAATCTAAATACATGTATACGATTGTCATTTCTGCGAGTGATGCTAGTGTAAACCAAAAGGACTGAGAGTTCTAATGTTGCATTGAGCATAAACTGGAACAGTAAAGTAGAAAGCCAAATTGCTTGTAATTTGGAACTGATTTTTTTTTCTTTCTTTTTAATTTTCCAAATCAAATGGATGCTGTTGCTAACATATTGGTCATTCTCAGAAATTGTCGAAATTTATTGGTTTGAAATAAAAATGTAAACATGATTTTTTTTGTATTTTAAGTGAACAAACCTATATTTGATTCTTATAAACATCACCATCATCATTTTTTTCGTGATCATCATTATCATCGCCGACGTCGTTGCCGCTCACATCATCATCATCATCATCATCATCATCATCATCTTCTTCTTCTTTTATTCTTCTTCTTCTTCTACTCCTTCATCATTATTTTTATCATTATTGTTATCATCATTACTGTTTTATTATCATTATAATTATCATTATTATTATCCCGACTTTGACCAGCTGCACAAGACTGCCACCTGTCTACTGCTGAACCAGGACAAGGAGGTGAACTCTATCGGATACCTTGCTGAGCATCGCTTCTGTAACATGATGGACAAGGGGAGAGGACATGACAGACAAGTGGTTCTTCTTCAAGAGGTTCAAGACTCTACTGTATAGAGACGTAAGTGCTTTATATCAGCTATAAAACTAGAGTTTCTCAATTTATCTCGCGTGAAATTATCGATGTCATTAAATACTTCATCGTCGGAAACCCACGTTAGCTCAATACCTTTGCTTCTTAATCGGAAAGAAGTGATAATGGAATATATATGTGGGTTTTCGACGATGTAAATACATGTAAAATAGAACCTGTATAAGACTGTAGGATTATTTTAATATAGCCCTACAATTATTTTCATTACCAATTTTATCATTTGTAAGAACATGTGTGGAAACTTTCATCAATGACCTATATTTCAGTGATAGATAAAATTTAAAAATACGCGACTGTCTTCAGTTACCAAGTGGTCAGAGCGACAGCCTCGGGAGTGGGAGGTCGTGGGTTCTACGACCGCGGCATACAAAATTCGTTAAAAATGGTACTGGTGTCAGATAATGTGACTTGCTGTGGTATCATGCCACTTGTCTACGGCGTCATACTGCAGTGTGGCAGCAAAATATCTGTCTCAAGTAGACATAGTCTCTGAATGACAGAAATACTGTTCGTGCGACGTTAAACACAACACACAAAATGTGTACACGACCCTTCAATCTCTGGTTATACTCGGATTTTTCATGTGATAATGAAAGTATCACAGTTTACTTGCAGCAGATCGGTTGTTTTGACTGGATGGCTGAAATAAAGCTTATGAGTCCCTCAGCTTTTAACGTCACATGTAATGATAATGAATGTAATACTGTAGAGGGGACGTTAAATTTCATTCAAAGACGAGACCTTTTAAACTCCCGAGACAACTCCTTGAAATACAAACGCAAAAAAAATTTATATTTAGCGATTGATCTTTCTTCCCGAAACAGTTTGGATATAGTGGAGTGAATTAATATAACTGATCGACCTGGTGATCAACAATCTCTCTCTCTCTCTCTCTTTCCCTCTCTCTCTCTCAATATGTCCACTCTGCTCAGACAAAAACCTATATGAAAATGTATAGAAATATTAGAATAATGATATAATAATTATTAATAATATGTGGGAATTATGTGAGCGAGTGAGTTGAGGGTAAGTTTGCAATTAGTGAGTGAGTGAGTGAGTGAGTGAGTGAGTGTTTGTGTTTTTAATGTAAGTGAGCGAGTGAATAAGGTATGAATGGATATTATTTTTATGAGAATGTTAGTGAGATTCACACCGCAGACAATGATGTCATGACCCTGGTACTGACCGTCCTATTTTAATGTTTGGATATCGAGAAAATATCCTTCCAAGACGATACCTAAACATTGCCTCTTGGGTCGACATTCTATAGTACTAACCCTTATTACTAATGATATTGTGAACAAAGTTTTACAACTGTAAAATTATTAATTTTCGTTGTCATTAAATTTCGTTGACCATGTACTTAAGGGAATTTCGTGGGTACAATTATTCGTGGGTTCATGTCCTATCAAACGTATCATGCATGAAATAAAAAAAAAACTGTCGTGTGGGTTTATATTCGTGAATTAAACCCTTCACGAAATCAACGAAAATTAGTGTCCCACGAAAATTAAGAATTTCACAGTAAATCAGTTATTTCAATCTATCTGCAGAATTTTAAAGAAGAAATCCTCATCGATGACTACAATTTGGACAAGTTCTTCCTTTCAAATTAGTGATATCGAGCTTCATCAAGGACTCAAGGACCACTTTCTGGAGATGATGCAGAAAAAATATTTGATCAAGAAAACTCAAAGTGATGTGGACAAAGCTACACAGGCCGATAAGAACAAAGAGATCCTGGACTTTCAGTCAATTCTATGGGTGGTCACTCTGCCAGCTATTTGGTCTGACCGAGCTAAGATGTTCATGCGACAGGCTGCAGAGAAGGTTATATTTACTTCTTATCTATAAATAATGGCGTATGAATATAGATAAATACGTTGGCATAAAAAGGACATGGGGTATTTTTCAATATCTCGTGCGCACGCGAAATAAAAAATATATTCCGTGTCCCCTTTATGCCACCATACATATGTGTTTAGCAGTTGTTGTTGTTGTTGTACTTAACTTTTGGTTTATTTATATTTATTCAAGTTGTTTCATGCAATACATTTAAAATACAATAAAATGTAATACGAAATTATAGGACGGGTACTTGAGAGAGTATGTGACATTTTATGGTCATGTAAATAACTCTTTTGATATCGATTAATAAACACAGATACACACTGAAAACGAAATCTCGTATCTTGGTGTTTTAGGCAAGGGTTAAGGTTATTGATTGTGGGAAGTGTTCATGTTTGGTCTAATTTTGGAACTGAAATAATGGTTGATCCCAATGTTAAATTATATATTGAGGTATATTTAGAGACAACCTCTGTTAAACGGTCACTTTCTCTTGTTCCCTGGACTGACCGCTTAAGGCAATATGCATCTGGGAAGGTCATGGCAGCATATTATTCCCAAGCAGAGAACGTGCTACATAGTCTTCTTATACAAACTTTATCCGGATTCCATCACAAACCAGAGTTCTGATTTTAAAGGAATATAGTGCATTTTAGGGCATACAATTAATATTTCACAGGCTGGTATAGAAAGAAAGAATCTTCTGCTGGCGTTAGAACCGGAAGCAGCTGCCCTGTATTGTATGCACCTGCCACCGGAAATGAAGGTCTCCATGAACAACTTTGGGGAGAAAGGAGACAAATTCATTGTCTGTGATTTAGGAGGTCAGTTTACTCTCAAGTAATATTCATATTTTTCTCTTTTTCGTAATGTAGGAACAGAAGAACAGAACATTATTGTACTTGTCTTGTATGAAAAAAAAAGTTTGTTTTGTTCTTCTGCAATATACCGTCCCACAAGAAAGACAACTAGGAAATAACGAAAAGAGGAAATTTTCGTAATTTAAATTCATTCCTTTTCTTTGAATTAAAATCTGTTGGCTTATGAAATGCACTGCCATGGCTGCATACATATAATTCTGGAATCATGCTCAAGAAAAGATATATATATATATATATATATATATATACGAGTAGTTACGATTTTGACATGATTTTTTTTTTATTTTTCGTGTTTTTCTCATGGTAAACCATTTAGGTTAAAGACCTATTTTACAGAGATAAGAAACTCCTGAAATAGCCAGTGGAAAATACTGTTTAAGCACACAACAGATAATTGAATTTTGGCACTTTTCAAAAAGGTATAGAAAAATCACGGAGGAAAATGAAAACATATTATAAATTAATCTTTTATTAAATACAAGGACTTATTTTCTGTCTGTTTTATTTCATCAGGGTGAGCTTATGTGATCACTTGATTGTCCGTCGTTCGTCCTGCATCAACAATGTCAACAATCTTCTCCTCTGAAACTACAAGATGGATGTTCATCAAATTTTGCCAAAATGATACTTATGATAGCCTAATGCAAATTCCCTTCTTTAAATTCCATGGAAAACTCTGGTTGCCATGGCAACCAAAAGATAAAATCTTTAAAATGTTTTTTCTCAGAAATATATAGACCTACAGATTTGATATTAGCTCATGTTGCCTCAACATCAGTGCATAGCGCCCAAGGATCACACCCGGATTTTTGTATAGAACTATATAGGGAATTCTTGAAAAATTTTCTTTTCCGAAACCATTCCAGGGATTTTTACTAAATTTCACTAAAATGATACTTATATAAGCCTGAGGATAATTTCTCATTTTTATTGAATTTCATGGAGTATTTTGGTTGCCATGGCAACCAGAAGACATAACTTGTGTGTCAACAATTTCAACAATCTTCTCCTCTGAAACTACCAAATGGATTTTCATCAAATTTTACCAAAATGATACTTATGATAGCCTAATGCAATTTTTTATGGTTTTTTTTTCTCAATTCCATGAAAAACTCTGGTTGCTGAGGGAAAATCTTTAAAATGCTTTTTCTCAGAAATATAAAGACCCTACAGATTTGATATTTGGTACATAGCATCAGCTAATGTTGCCTCAAAATCAGTGCAAAATTTTGCCCTTGGGGTCACAATAGGCCATGCCCATGGCCACACCTGGAATTTTATATAGAACTATATAGGCAATTCTTGAAAAAACTTCTCTTCCAAAACTAGTCCATGGATTTTCTCCATACTTAAATAAAATGATACTTATGTAAGTAAGGCTAAGCCCTAATTTGTCTTGAATTTCATGAAGGACTTTGGTTTCCATGGCCACCAGAAAGCATAACTTCAAAATGCGTTTTCTCAGAAATAAACAGACCTACAGATTTGATATTTGGTACATAGCATCAGCTTCTGGTGCTTCAACTATCAACAAATATGTGCATCAGGGTTTACATGAGGACACTCCCGGGGCCACACCCAGATTTTGTATGGAACTATATAAGGAAAACAAAAAAGTATTTACTTCTGAAACCATTGGTTGGATCATGAAGAACTTTTGTGGCCATGGCAACCAGAATGCATAACTATAAAATGCCTTCTCTTAGAAACATATAGACATACAGCTTTGATATTTAGTATCCTCTCATGGTTCCAGCCTTTCTACAACAAACCAAATTCAGTTGAGCGATTTAGAGCCATCTTGGCCCACTTATTAATAATAATTTAAATTGAACCGGTTTAGCAGAAAAACAACAAAATTCATATCTCCAATAGAATAAGACATATCTAAAAAGTCGTTCTGGTTGACCTTATCCTTGTTACTTCTACTCAGTTATTGTTCTTAATTGTTCATATAGGCTTCAAATGTTGACGTTATCCTCGTCTATGTATATTTCGTCACAGATAGCATTAAAGTTGTGTACGAAATAAGAGTTTGGAAAAAACATTCTTTCTTGTTTTATTGCAATGGCTCGCAATCATTTTCTGATATTATGGCCATGCTTTAGACCTTACGGCCAAGGGTTTCTCATGCATGGGTCCTGTTTTTGCTGGAGAGACAGCATCGGAAGATACAGAAGTTGGATACACGGGAGTCCGGGTGCGATATCCTAGATCATTTTGAGAATAGACAAGTCCCTGGGTAGAACCAGTATTGAGTACTCAGAGTTTCCATAGCACCCTAGTTTGCCGAGTGCAAGGCAAGGGTGCATCTGGTACCAATTTTATACGTCTTTGGTTTGACGCGGTCACCGAAGGAAGTGCCCCGCCTGGGATTAGAACCCCAGACCTCCCGAACGAAAAGCGGACTCTCTGAAACTGAGACATTGGGCCGGTAAAGTGTAATAGTAACAAAAATACAAATATAAATTTGAGACATAGTACTCTAAGTAGCTGAACTTAAGTACACATAATCTTTTGCTGAGCGTATTTATTTCCAGGGGGTACCGCAGACATTTCAGCACTTAAGGTTCTTGAAGATGGGAGACTGCAAGAACTCTGCGCCGGTGCAGGATCTCTTGTAGGTGGACAGAACATCAATGATGCTTTCTTCCAGGTTTGCAAAGATGTTTTTGAGGGTAATGCCTGGCACGAGATATCTCTATCGAAAAATGCTGCTGACCTTTTCGAGATGGAAAAAGATTTCGAGCAGAAAAAGGTAGCAATTGGTTCCACCGACGAGATGGATCAGTATATTGGGTTGAAAATTCCAGGAAGTCTAGAATCAATGTTGAAGGAAGGTTCAGTTAAGCTGAGAGATGCTGAGAAGTAAATAAGCAGTTTAGGGTAGACGCTGGAAAGTTCTCCTTCAGCTGACTACATTCGGAAGAAACTGTTTGCGGAGACGGTTAAAAATGCCTTAAAAGCAGTAGAGGAGTCGATGCAACGAGTAAGGGCAGAGGTTAGTACTGTTGTCCTCGTTGGCGGATTTGCTGAGTCTCCAATTGTTATTGAAGAGGTGAGAAGGACGTTTTCGTCAAAATACCCAAATGTCAAAGTTGTTGTACCAACATCGCCTTTCAAGGCCGTGCTTCATGGGGCTGTACTGTTTGGCCATGACCCAATGATTTTCAGAAGTAGAATTAGCAGGGCCACGTTTGGCGTCGGTACCAACACATTGTTCAAGCAAGGTAAACATGACGAAACGAAACAATTTACGCACAAGGATACCGGTAAACTATACTGTAAGGACATCTTTGATCTCCATGTGAAGAAAGGCCAGTCTGTGATTCTAGGAAATCATCTTGAGAAGAAAACTTATCTTCCATTGTACAAGGATCAGACGTCAGTTGGTTTACCGATCTTTGCATCAAGTTCAGAAGTACCCCCAACGTATACCACAGATCCGGGCTGCAAGAAGATCGCAAAGGTTGAAGTTGACGTGTCCAGTACAGTAGGTGGTGACAACCGCGATGTCAATGTTATGATGGTATATGGAGGAACAGAACTGTCCGTGATTGCAGTCGAGGAGAAAACGGGCTTGGAATACAGCACCAAACTCAATTTCGATACCTTGTAGAATGTTTTTGAAGTACAAGAATCAACACTGTGCTAACCAAAATGGCCACAAAGAGACACTAAAACGGATGATAATATTTAAGATTAGAGCTAGAAATTAGATGATTATATGGGTGATTGTAGTAATGCATAAACCTTATACTTGAGCTGAAAATATTGTTCAATTTAGCATGTGCAGTGGTCTTGCGATTTCTCGATGTCGTAGAAAATCAGCAAAATAATCTCGATGAACCGCCATATTCGAGAAATTATCAAGATGATAAAATTTAATTAGTTTACATGAGCTGATAGCTAGACATCGCGTTTTTATTTCTTGTTTATTATTTAGTGTGTGTGTTGTTGTTTTTTGTTGTTTTTTTAATAATACGGATATTGTTTTTAGTGTGAGAAATAAATAAAAATAGCCTTTTCAAGTTTTACTTTAGATGATGTTGCCACAATCAAGAACTAGATTATCCCAAAAACATGGGGTTATGATGACTGTTGACTGATGAAAGATGTTGAAATATGGCGTAAAACCTTGGACTTCCAATCATTTTAACTTGCGGCACGTCATTCGCTGTTGACTCCTCAGAACGTTTGACTTTTATATTTCAGACTTATATGGTTAACTGTGATAGATTATCAATAGTAGCATATATAATTATTAGTGAAAAAAATACTAAGTGGTGCGTGTAAACTAATTATTGGAAAATACATTATTTAATGAAAATCATATATGAGAGAATATGGTTGTCAGTGATACATATCATATGATTCATGTATAGTTTTTTGTTGTTGTTGTTTTTATTTTATTCTAACTCATGAAATACTGTGTTATATCAGTGAGATAAAATCCATATTTTACAGTGTGTGTGATATAGATCTGCCGGAACTACTTTTTACAGTGTGTGTGATATAGATCTGCCGGAACTACTTTTTACATATATAGGGCAATTAGCAGCAGTTAGAATAAAATAAAAAAAATGTTTGTTTTGAGTAATTATGGAAAATATCTCGAAGTTATACAATTTCCACATTTTCAGTTAAATTGAATTACTTCTCAATGAGATATATTCCATATCCGCTCAAAACATATATCCTCTATATACTAATTAGTAAGGAAGATATTATTTATTGAAAAACATATGTGAGAGTAATATGGTTAACTGTGATACATAATTAGTGTATATGTATACTAATAAATGAAAAAAATATTATTTAGTGAACATTATATATGAGAGTGATATGGCTAACTGTGATCCATTTTTAAATGTGTATACTAATTAGTAAAAAAACATATATTTAGTGAAAATTATGTATGAGAGTCATATGGGTAACAGTGAATCATAATAAGTGATACTTGTATTCTAATGATATATATTCAGTGAACAGTGTGTATGAGAGTGATATGGTGCTAACTGTGATACATAATTAGTGATATATGTATATCAATTAGTGAAAAACATGTATTTAGTAAATTGAGAGTGATATGGTTAACTGTGATACATACAGTGTGATTCATGCATTGTTTTATATGGAAGTGATTTGGGTGATGGTGATACGTAATTAGTGATGCATTTATAGTTTAATACCTCTTAGTTTAAAAATATAGTGAATTTTTATCCTCGAATATTTGGTAAATATAATTCATTTCCACTTGTACTTTCATCGTTATTCTTTAAGAAACATATTTTTTCTATGTTTTGATTGTTACTATACTTTTGAAGAGTGAGTCTTATTTTAAGTGTAAATTTCTGCATTATTATTTTCCATTAAATTATGTACTGTAAAATAATTTATTTTCGAAGGACACTAACTTTCGTTGATTTCGTGGAAGGTTTTATCAAAATAAAACTCAATGCAGACGTTTCATAACTATGGACGAAAAAAATAAATTAGAACATAAATACACGATTAAATGCACCCAAGAAATTTCCTTATGTTCAAAATCAAAGAAATTTAATGTTAACGAAAATTTATGAAATGAAATTCCATTATGTAATATCATTTTGATAGTATACACATTATGTTTGTTTTAGCCATAACAGTAATAAATGTATTATTTTTGTTGATGTATTTTAATCAGAGTTTCTAAAGCACACATTTATGAGCCATCTGATAGAATAGACTTTTTTTCCCTAACCTCACCTTCATTTAACAATTTGTATTAGAATTACTATCAAATTAAAATTTAAAAAAAAATACTCCCTAACAAAATATAAATAACACCTGGTTACAAACCATAATTACATGTAATTCAAATATCAGATCTAAAATGCAACTTTAAATAGCCAAATTTGTCTGGAATATGCATGTTAAAGTGCATATGCTACTTACTATTGTGATCAGATTAGATCAAATATATGTAATAAAGCAAGAGTCAAAGTTTCAAATTAATATATCTGAGCTATGATATTGTATGAGAAAACAGGAGACCATGGAAAAGATTGTCAAATCCTGGTCTCTGTTTGCGAGTGCGTCAAAGTACGTCTATATGAGAAATAGGGTTAAAGCAACTCGGTTACAGATAATCGATAGAAATTCTGAAAATATGTTTATACTCTCTCTAATTAATTTAATGAAAACTTTGTTTCCTGACAAATAAATTGGGAAAGTGTAGGTTATGTTACACGGGAAAACGCTATTTTCGTAAACGCAACTTTGACGAAAACGTTTAAATATATAACACGGTATCCTCGAAGCCGGTGCTTGTGGTCCCACGTGACACGTTCCGCAACGTGGCGTCTTCACCAGTTCGGGGTAGAGATTACAAAAGCTATGAAGTGAAAAGTAAATGTGATCAGTCAAGTGACAGGAAATGAAAATAGAAACTCTGAATATAGGTTTTATTATTCTAAATATAGTTTAATATCATTGCCTGAAATGGGGAAACCATCCAGTTTTCTACAATCACGGATCGTTGCAGTGGATGATTGTGTTTGTATATGGATATTGACATACACATATTGTTAACAAATCAAATGCTTAGCAATGACTATCTGTGAATGAGCTTCTTTAATGTTCAATCTCGAAATCAAGTTATATACTTGTACATGCCATTTTTCATTTTACAGGCAAAAATGAGGGCTCAAAATGCAGAAGTATAGCAATTTATGTTTCAAACAATATTTATCTAAAAATGATAAAGCAATACATGTAGGTCACACTGAGGATCGAGGTGAAAAGGAAATCGTTAATTTTTCGTATGACACTGATTTCCTTTGACTTCGTGGAAGATTTTTAATCCATGGCATGCCACAAAATTGAAGGTGTATTTGACTAGACTTGTTCAATCTTGAATTTTTTACCAGTTTTAGACTAAAAAGCGCATGCGCGAAGCAGGCTGTAAAAACCAGAACTGAATTCAGTTACTTAAAGTATTTACGTGTCATTTTTAACATCGATGTATTACTCCCAAATATTAGTTGTATGGTAAAAAATAGTTCATATTGAAACCTGTCAATTAAGAGAGAAAACTCCAACATTTTCATGATTCCATAGGCAAAAGGTGATATCTGTACATGTATTTAATATACTTCACTACAGTATTTTAGAACATGTAAACAGCGGCATCTGCGTTATCTTTGCACCACTCCGCTTTTTTATCTTTACTTTGTATATGCAATGTACACGTGATTTCATTTCTGATCACTTCGCAGTCTTCTAGCGCTTTCATCGCTTTGATTTGATCCTATCATTAAATGCTTGAATGATATTATAGAAAATAAAAAGTTCTTTCGAATCGTTTTCTTTATTATTATTATATAGCTGTTAGACATACTCTTAAGCACTTGTGAATCAGGGGCCTCAATGAGTCAGCGGTAATGGTCCGTGACTCAGCCCCTTATTGTGGTGGGTTTGAACCCCGGTCTGGGCGCTTAGGATTGTTCGTGCAAAGGAAGCCTTCCAGCTGACTTGCGGTAGGTCGATGGTTCTACCTTGGCGCCTCTGGGCGACGTCAGACTCCAAAACAACAACAACAACAACTAGCAAATGAAAATGTTCTTGCATATATATCGGCATAATGCTGACTGCATGTAGGCTTACACATGACAAAGCTGTTTTAAGTTGATCTTCTCTGATTTTGAAGATATTAAAATAACATTTCTCAAACATATATCATATAAATCGATGTGCTCATTCTGTCGACACAATAACATCGGCGTGTAGCCAAGTATAACGAGCTGTGGCTACAAGGATATAGACGGATTCCAGTTTCACAATGCCTCGCTGGGCACCTGATGAATCATTCAGTGGGGGCAAAAAGCCTGCTGATAAGCCACCTCTTGTAAATGAGTTACACACTGGTCAGTGTGTAGATTAACTTCATTAACCCAGTAAACATGGTAAATAGTTGTTAGTAACAGACAAAATAAAGGAAAAGGAATTTATTTACATATAGATCTTATTCCAAAATAGCCTTTACGGAAAATTAAGGCATGGGCTAGATTCAAACTGCGACTTTAGATAGATCCCTTAACAGGAAAACCTACAAAGATATATTGAATTCCTTCGGTAAACTCAAAAATCTCATGAAGGTAACACTGAATGAATTATTTGATCTTTTTTTATATCTAAAATATAGAATGTAAAGTTGCAACTTTAATTTTGACCTATATAAAATAAATTACAAACAATAACACCATACTGATTCATATGTTTCTTGCATAATTTACATCAGGGAGATCAACTGATGTCCCTAGACATCCTGATTTCATACCAACATTAAATTTATAAGGTGTTACACCCTCTAAAAGAAGTAGCATCTCCAGATAATATCAGAGATCCAGACAGAGGCATGCACAACAACAGCATCAGATGACATCACAATCCTAGCTGCCACTGTCCTACTTCATACAGCTGTCAGATAGGCCTCGAGAAAATTATAGTTAATCAGGATTATTCTTACATTAATTTAACAATTTAAGACACTTTTAAATGCTGTAAACATAACACAGAGAGCTCCTACAGTATACCCATCTGATCTGGGTCTACTCTGTAAAAACATATATTGTGTGAAAGTATAAAGCTAAAATGGTTTTCCTGACTTATTAAAAAATTCACTAATTAATTATATATTATTGTTATAGTTTGGTATGGTAAATAAATTCATTAGACAAAGGGTAAATTATCAAGTTTTGAATACATTACAATGGGATGTTATCCTTTAACATTTTAGTGAAATAAAACCAAAACTAACACAATGTTTTACATCTTTCAGGAACATCGACTGTGCCACTTCATGAACAAAAATTGTTTCAAAAGCTTGAAGAAGAAGTAGTATACACAATGAAGGTTTTGGAACACTTTGATAAAAAAGATCTTTTTCAAGGGGCAATGCCCAGCATTTGCTTGGCAAATGCTTAACAAATGCTTGGCAATGCTTGGCAAATGCTTGACAATGCTTAAAAGTACTTAGCAAATGCTGGGCATTGCCCCTTGAAAAAGATCTTTTATATCAAAGTGTTCCAGAACCTCCATTGTGTATACTACTGAAGAAATTACAAAAGAACAGGTTCACATCTTATTTGCAAAGACAGTTGGTAAAACAATATGTGAAGCTGAATTTACGTTATTTTTGGATGCGATAGTTTAGACAATAGTGTGCTAAGTTTTTATACAGTTCTTCCCAGAATGTCTCAGAAGTTTGCAGTTGGCCAGAAAGAGATGATTCAAGGTCAAGTGTCTCATCTTTCTTTAAGATTCTCGGACTAAAATGCATCCTCTCCAACTGATTCATCCCTTACTATCAGCTGCTTTGGAACTAAGGATTGTAGGTTCAAATCTCAGTATGGTCATTTTCATAATTTGTATAGGTAATAGGTATACATTTTATGGTCCTGTACCAAGGTAAAATGGCATTGAATTCAGGTACTTGCTTCATTTACTGATCATTAAATTCTGATGAAGATATTTTAAATGTTTATTAAACATTAAAATGCTGCAAATATTAAAACAAAAAACAATTATTGAACTTACAATATGTTACAGAGTACATCTTTAAAGATTCAGTACATTGTTAAAAACGCACATTTTGAGCTACAAGTTTGTAAAAAAAAAAAACAGAAATATAACACACGCCTTTTTATGGGCCTTCTTCTCAGTCCTGTTACTGTGTAACACTTTTAATTGTTTAGCCAATTAAATAATTTGCACATTTCATTTTTTTTTCATTTTTTTTTCTGCACCAATCTGGACATAGCAATTGAAAAAATGTCATAAATTCTGTTGCAGAGGGTAAAAGCAAGTTTCTCATTGTAATCTAAAATATTTTCTTTCTGTAATATTGTTTATATGAGTCTTCACATCATGAATAAGAGTCCAAGTAACTGAATTTCATCATTTTTATATTAGCTAGCACTATTACCAAAGTAATAGTAAATATATGGATATAAGGCAATACCTGGGCAAAGTTCTAAGTCAATGATATGATCAGGTAAAATGTCCCAAGTTTTTTAGGGTTAATTTCTCCATGTACACAAATTAATCCCATGATGAACATGGATAAAGAGATAGGCTAACATGCTTCAAAATATGTCAATTCTGCTATCATAATATAACCTTTCATTAAATGCAAGGTTAACAGGAATCAGGGCTTATCAACTTATGTTTTGCCCCCAAACTGACCATGTGTATTTAAATGAGATGGATGTTACTATTTTTAGCCTAACTGGAATCCATCTATTAGGCACTGGGCACGTGGTACACGGGATGTACGTACTAGTGTTTATATTTCTATAGATCTACGTGTAATTATTTAAATGCGTTGTTCGACAGTAATTAAAATCACGAATTGTATTGAATGTCTATCGATGAAAAGGGTAGCCAAAAGCAGTTGGACTTCTAAGCGAGGTGTCTGAGTCTATGCTGATTCCAAGGTACGAGCATCATTTTTTCCTTTTAAGATTGCTAGTCGTGTTACTAGCCTACCTGTTTCATTAATGGTTGTTCTATGTCGTGTCCATTTCCCACGTGGCTCGTATAATGCAATCTCCAAGCAGAGTAAATAAGGCATTCAGACACACTACAAATTACACACAATATGATATTATACATCTAAAGCATTACATTACAATACAAAATGATACAATACAATGCAATACAATTACAACAACAAAGCAACACATTCAGCACACGAAACTCAACAATTATGGATTGAACGATTTGGCTCGATCTCGCTTTTATTAAAGAAGTCAGCTAAAGTACTGTGCTGGAAGTATTAAAAATAGTGAACATAAATGAAAAGTTGCAAATAAGGCTTCAATATGTAAATTCTGACAATTCTATCACTGCTACAATGAATTCCAAAAAGATTATTCCTAAAATTCAACCATTCAATAATTTACAACACAGTAATTTAATGATACTAAATTACCAAAATGCTTATATTAAACAATGTAATAAAATTAAGACCTGATCTTCAAATATGTAACTAACCTTTTATCCTCTCAAAAACTCAAAATCCCAAATACTAATCTAACATTAATCAGATGTAAAGCTAGTGGTAAAATTTGATCCTTTCTCTCCGAAAACCTTTGTCCAACTGACCAGTGGACAAGAAAAAAGCGGGAAAAAACCTGTTGGTCCCACCAGGTAACTCCAAAACAACAATTAAAAACAACAAAAGCATGTTTTATAACTCTGTTAAAAAAGCATCATATTTACATAGACATGATTAATTGTCAAAGGGAGGTAATCCAAATATCAGAAAATTTCAAATTTTCACCCCTGTTACATTACATTCACCTCTGTTGTTGGCTCAGAAAGTAGTTTCAAATATATCACGTCATCCAAACCGTTGTTCAGATATTTAATTTAAAGGAGGACTAGAAAGGCTCCTTAAACTGTGACATATATAAATAGCACCACTGAAACTGATCGGAATGGTCATTAAAATTACAAATTATGAGAATAAAAAGCTGGTCTCAAAGTACGATATCCAGCTTAATCTGTAAATATTTACATCTGCAGACGAGCGTTTGCGGATTTTTCCCATCTGTGAAATAAGGCAGGAAATAGTTCCCATAATAGCAATTAAAATATATATTTTCCACACGTTTTATGATCATTCAAAAATATGTATTCAATGTTTCTAAACTTTTGATCCGTAAAATACACTTAAATCCACGTTAAATAAGTGATTTCTGTTTTGACAAGAGTCTTGTCATTGAGCCCATTGCAGAGATTGTATAGTGAGGAACGTTGATAGTGTATGTACAGTGTGTGTGTGTGTGTGTGTGTGTGGTGTGTGTGTGTGTGTGTGTGTATGGGAGCAAGTCCCTGTGCATGAGCTGACAGGTATATGACGAAACTGTTGGCAAAGTACATGCGTACCGGAAGTGTTGTCGAAGTGCCGATGCGTCTACTAGGCGTCTCCAACGCAGGATGTCAGATACATCTGTACGAAATAATCATTTTGCCCAGAATAAAACTTCACATTTCCAGTAAATTTTGAGATATGCTTTAACATGCTCAATGAGTATATAAGGCAGAGCATATTAATTGAAAAGAATAGCACATTGTTAAAAGCATAATCCACCCCGACCCGTATTATGTATAGACATATTGCTTAAGATTGTAAGAGTTGTCTGTCCGTCCGTCGTCTTTCATATGTTTTGCATAAAAGCTTTTAACTTGAAACAGGTGGATAAATCTCATGGAGAAGTGCAGTGCACAAGAACCGTAACTCTACACCTCAGTTATTCCCCTTTTTCACAATTTCATGTCCTTAATGCAACTATTGTTCTACTCATGCTATTGAAATGAAATTTCATTTAGGGAAAGAAATCGTTGAGAGAAAGTGTCATGCACAAGATCCTAAACTCTGGCCTCAGTATTTTAGAGTTATTTCCCCTTTTAATTTTTTTTCACAACCCTATTTTCAGCCCTTTAACTATTTACTCCATGAATACTGATGACGTAATTCAAGACTCAATTAATATTAAACAACATAAATTTAAACAAATGGATTTTTTGCCATGAAGTTGAATCAGCCATGTATTTAATTACTGCAAACACCTGCAAACGTTTTACACTCTAGCCACACAGGGCTTAACTGTTGCCTGTCATCCTAATTATCATTTTCATTGAAAAAATAACAATGTATATATTCCTATTTCAAGTCACTGTTTGCAAAATTGAGCTAATATATTTTCTGCCAGTTCTGGTAACTGAAATCATGGTAGTTCTACTTTTTTCAAAGCTAATAAAGCAGACCCTGGTGCATAAGTACGTCACTGTATGCCTCATAGAGTGCACGTACATTTGTGATGGAAGAGGGGGAGACATCATTTCTACTCTCTTTTTTTTTTAATTGCATGACGTCATTGAATGATATCTCTGTGACGTCATCACGGAATAAAAACTTCCTGTTTACATTCTTGTACACAATGCAATATAACAACTGTTACAGGTATTTATTACAATACTACTTTTATTTAAGATAGACAGCTCTTATTATAAAAGTACGATAATATAAAGCGATCTACAGCTGAGTTTTGACATAAACGCCATGGGTGGGCAACCGGACTAAATACACCAGCGCTACGCTACATCGTAGGAAGATCGTGTAGATTTAAGTCAGATTGAGTGGATGGGGTACAAGGCCGGATCAGGAGTTCGGGTAACGGGTGGAGGCGCTATATTTAAAAAAAATGTAAGCAGTGACAATTCCCGAAACTATCCCGCGATATTTTTAATTCAAGCTGTGAAATACAAATGAAATAGTGCATTCTTATTTGTGTGTGTGGGTTTTTTTTTTTTTTTTTTAGGTTGTGTGTCTACATTCATGTATGGTCGGGGGAATTTTAGAGGGGAGAGGGTACGCCCTTGAATCCAGCAGTGTGGTACCGGGTCATGACATTTAAGATTTATTCTTAAAACGTGGCTTACAAGAGCATAGAAAGGCCTTGACCTCGGCCACTATGCGTCGAACAAGGGAGGCTACTCTAAGAAAACAAAAAAAAGGGGGGGGGCGTGGGCGAGGAGGGGTAACTCTCAAATGGATTCCAAATTAGGCTTTTCCTCAAACGAGTGATATATGTGGGTTAAAATTATATTGTTTTTCTGATACAGACTGGTTATTTATCCTATTATAGGCCATGTGATCACTCTAGAGTGTAGATCTAGCTAAAATGCGTCATAATTCTTCCAATGATTGCAGCACTGCATAACATAGATATAGGTTTGTTTGTTTGTTTGTTGATGTTGTTGTATGTATGTATTCTCTTTTTTTATGGATCTACATGAATATATGCTAGTATGTTAGTACAAGAAAGAGAACTCAAAATTAGATCTAGTTAATAATATACAAGTCATTGTTATTTCCCTTAACACTAGATTATACAAACGTACTTATAAATAATTCTATACAAAACCGCTAAGTATCTTAATAAAATTGAAAATTAAAACAGAAGCCTGCTTGTTTCATTCCGTGGAACAATTGATTAAGTGCTTGTCTGGTAAACTAAAGGCCCCGAGAACGAGACGAAACCCTTTTTTATGTTTCGTTATAAATAATACATTTTTCCTTTTTTTACCACTTTTTTTTCACTGGCTGATATATTACATCTAAATTTAGTGACAATATGTTTTCTATCATTATTTTAAAAGCACATACCATTAAAACCTGCCAGATTAATTACATAAAATATATTGTAACACTTTTACTTTTATAATTTTTTGTCACCTTGACCTTGAATAATTTGTCTTGGTTCAAGGCCAATGTCACACTTGAAGGTCACATTTCATACTACGTGTATTATAATGTTGGAATATTTTGTGTCCGTTCTGTATCTTAAAAACGCCGAAAATCTTTCTTTAAAGATATTTCTACATAAAAACGTTTACATATACAACAAACAACACTCCACCCTGAAGGCCAAGTCCCATTATTATACGCCCGAAGGGCGGTATTATGTTATGCCACTGGTCGTCCGTCCGTCTGTCAGTAAGCAATTTCGTGTCCGCTCTGTATCTCAAGAATTAACCACTGGAAGAAAATTGAAATTATTTGACAGAAATTTCAACCATACTGAGAGGATATCCAGAGCGTAGTTTTCGATGTCTTTGTTCAAGGTCAAGGTCACACTTGAAGGTAACATGTAATACTGTTATAATAGTAGAATATTTTGTGTCCATTCTGTATCTTTAGAAACGCTGGAAGGAAATTATAATTATTTGATAGAAATGTAACCGTACAAAGAGGATGTGCAGAATGTAGGTGTCGGATATCTTGGTTCAAGGTCAAGGTCACACTTGAAGATTGTTAGCAATTTCTTGTCCACTCTTTATCTTTGGAAACGCTGGAAGGAAATTGAAATTATTTGACAGAAATTTCAACCATACTGAGAGGATGTGCAGCGCATATGTTTCGGATGTCTTGACTCAAGGTCAAGGTCACATCTGAAGGTCACATACCATACTGTTATAATGTTAGAATATTTTGTGTCTGCTCTGTATCTCTTGAATCACTTAAGCAGATTTAAACTATTTGCCGGAAATGGCAACCATACTTAGATGAAATGCAGATCAAGTGCAAGTTTCAGCTGTATTGGGTCAACATGTCATACTGATATAATGCAAAAATATTTCGTGTCTATTTTTCAGTCCCCTACTGATGTGTACACAAGAGGGAACTGTAAATTTGCCCTCCTTCTTTCTGTCTGTCCGTTCGTCCGACAGTCTGACAGATCAAAATTCTGGTGGAGATGATAATGGAAATACTTAAAATGTGCTTAACCGGTAGAAGTCTAGTGTGTTGCAAGCAACAATAGCGTTGACTGGTAAGAAGGAAAATATTGATTAAAAATGTTAACTTATTTGTAGTCACTGTTATGATATAGTCCTTGAAGAGAAACATAGGGTGCCTGAATGGCGTAGTGGTAACGCACTTCGCATCTCCCCAATGCGTCCCGGGTTCGATTCTTGGTCACGTACGTGAGAGGGTACAGTGGTCGCCCGTTCAGGCGCGTGGGTTTTCACCGGGCTCTTTGGTTTCCTCCCCCCACAATAATGATCACATACGCCGCCACCAGAGCCATCGAGAGTGATTAATATAAATTGTAATAACTTGTTTCGTAATCGATGTAAAATATATGAAGATAAACATTGCCGCATCTACTCACTAAAATGTTGCTGTTGATAAACTGCCTATCCATTCGTCAAAGATAGTTCACTTTCAATACCTTTCTTCGGACGTTTATTGCCCCGCTCTTAACGGAGCTCTTGTTATTAATTCTCTCACTTCTTCCAAAACCTTATTCTTCGATGCTGCACCTACCCTACCAATAATCCTCTTAATAGGGTTGGTATCAAATTTTACGCAGTAGTTACCTCCCCTTACAGTAGTAGATAACAAACTCCAGGCAGTAGTTACCTCCCCTTACAGTAGTAGATTTTTTTTGCTTGCAAGGGATATCACAGTGTGGAGTTTGGGTTGGTATATGTAGTAATCGAGAGATAAATAGATGTTTAAAATACATGTACTACGCGTGATTTCATTGGTCAGCAAGTGACTGATTAATATTCATGAAAACGATTTTTTGCAAGTTGAAAATCTTTCCTTTTTTTCCTTAAGTAAGCTCTTTTATCGTTTTCTAAATTAATTTTGTAATCTTGTTTATAAGCGATTTATCTGATTAAGTCCATTTTAACAAGCGCAATCAACTGATTCGTTGCACGTGGGGCGCATAAATTTCCCTTTTGTCGTTGTATTGCTGATACTATTGTTGCGGAAGACATGTAAGTTCTCCCCGAGTGTTATACCACTTGAAGTTGTGTATTTGTATATGGGTATATTTAGCTTACTTACTTTTAAAAAATCATTCTTGATTCATCTAATTGAGTTGGATAGAAGTCATCAATTAATACACGTATGTGATCTCTCTCTCTCTCTCTCTCTCTTTCTCTCTCTCTCTCTAAACGAGATCTTACTGTTATTAGTAATCTGGTACCCAGCATTCTAGAGCAAGTCTATATAATGACGCTACCGATAATTAAACGATTTTTTCTTCTTTAAAATTTTAATTATTTCATCTAATCTTCAACTTTTTCATTTTTTAGTTTCTCTTCGATGTTGCACTGATAACATTGCTGAACTCGTTAATGTTTTACTGAAAATCTGTTAAAATTCAGATATTTTTATAATATTTATACTGTTTGCACAATTATGTCTTTTGTAATATTGATATACCATTTACGTGTCTCGATGACAGATGGTTCTCTCCGTGGCCGAGAGGGTAAAGTCGCTGATGTAAACACTCACTCAGCCCCTCACCGCTCGGGTTCGAATCCCGTCAGGGTCATTCGGATTTTCATGTGATGATGCCTTCCAGCTGGCTTGCGGTAGCTAGGTCGATGGTTCTACCCGGATGCCTCCGTGCATTCGGGGTCTTCCTCCACCTGTAATAAGCTGGACGCCGCTATATGACCGAAATACTGTCGAAGCGACGGTAAACTCAAATAGTCAATAGTCAAGTCAAGGCAAATGGTTTAGAGTGTCTCCCGAGTGAGCGAGAGGTCTTGGCTTCGATCCCGACCACGGCTTACCATGGTCGGTATACATTGTATTCGTTTATCTTCTTTGAATATAAGCATTATCAAATCTGCATGATTTGCACAGTGTCAGGATAACGTGGCATCATGACGCTTTAAAGTTTTTATTTAATATAAGCCAGGGCGTTGTCCGACACATGCAGCAGTAATACATATCACATAAAGTGTACAAAACATGTCAATTGTCTATGGCGTCAATCGCAGTGAGAAAACGTCATTATCTCATGGTGCATGTACACACAATGTACGACTGCAATACTGTCAGATGGACATTAAGGAATGTCTTTTGTTATTATCAAAAACGATGTCCCACAACTGTTATACCAGGGTCTTCCCCTCCTTTAAATATTTCCCTCCAAAGTTGTTATCTAGCTCAGGATATTTCTTTGAAGAAAATGGTGATTTTTATCCCCCATGTTTTAGTGATAATGTCCCTTCCCAATATTTATCTTATACGGAAAAAAAAAGAGACGGTGATAAGGTGGATACGTTTAGCTATTACAAGTGTTTCATCGAAACCACGAACCTCAAGTGCTTGTGTTTATATCTTGTCATTTAAGTGTATGTATGGGCGTATTTAAATCCATCCATCCGACTGGATGATGATGATGATGATGATGATGGTGGTGGTGGGGTGATGATGATGATGAGGAGGAGGAGGATGATGATGATGGTGGTGGGGTGATGATGATGATGATGAGGAGGGGGAGGATAATGTTAATGATGATGTTGTGGTGGTGGTGATGATGATGATGATGATGTTGGTGATGATGATGATGATGGTGGTGGTGGTGGTGATGATGATGATGGTGGTGGTGGTAATGTTGATGATGATTATGATAATGATGATAAAGAAGAAGAGAACTTATGTTGAATATGTATCTGTTCTTTTTATTTATATTTTCTTTCAAAGTTTGAGGAAAATTAAGTTTACAATTTCAAAGCCTACATATAAAGTGTCCTGCTGACGAACTGATGGTCCTGGTAGCGCTTTACTTATCACGAATTTAAATGAAAAATGATCAAAAGTTTAGATGGGATGAGCCATTTGCCCAATTAGTCAAGAAAACTTAGATTCTACGTTTTCTGGTCAAAGTGAATATTTCAAGCTACGCATCATTATTTTAAACATTCGGTCTCTTATTGATCCAAACTACGATTTCCCCTACAGTTTCCTTACAGAGATATAAGATGTTAAAGTTGGCATGTCTTCGAATTTCGAGTAACGATAACTGAACCTTTTATTCACTGCAAATGAATTAAACCGGAAGTAGTCTGTCCCCAAGTAACTGTCAAGCTCGATTGGAACGGGAATCGTTTAGATTATCTATTTTAATTCATTTTATTCGTAAATGAACCACACTACACAAAACTGCGATATTCAGAAATTAACCGGTGTCCTCCTTTTTTATGTTATATATATACGATATGATTCGACCCTTTCAGACCTACGAGCCCCTTTGCGTGGAATAGGGATGGCGGACTACGTTTCTTCCTAATTTAAGAATTTAGGTAATACTTGTTGCAAAGTATTCTGGGCTCTCGGTCTCCATTTTAGTGCCGTTATTGGGCACCATTTCCCCAGCCGAAAAGTATGTTTTTTCCCCAATTTTCAAGCAAATTCCCCCTATAATCGAAAATGCAAGAGCTCATACTATAAATATGTAGCAGAGCGTAATTTAAATGGTTTGTCCCATGTTCTCATTTGTTTATGTCTCATGTACATTGTTCTGTTATTGTGATCGTCTATCTACTTCCTGTTTGTAATGTCACGTGCACGTTCTGTAATTGTCCAAGAGAATGAGAGAGTATGTCCGAGAGAGAGTCCGAGTGAGGTATACCGTAATTAAGAGTTATGTAAGGTTGTTATGATGCGAGTATGATGCAAGTTTGCTATTGGTTGGCCCGTCCCCCGTACTCCTTTCCCGCGGTTTGTTTTTAACTTAACCACCAATTTTATAACTCCAGGCACTTCGATTTTCGATGTCATTGAATTAACATATAGTCGTCGCTCTTACCTTTGAGCTACATTTTCATTTTCATCTTATATTGTTCGCCGTGCCTGGTGAGTTGTGGAGTTACTAAAACAATATTAGTATTGGTGATTACATGTGTAATTGCTAAAAAAAATTCAACTCGTTTAACGTATTTTGTATGTTGCAGGTTTTTCTTTGATGAACCACGTCAAATATATTCATATTGAATCCCAACTGGTGTTCTTATAATTAACACCCACTACAAATAGCAGGAATTGTAAATTGGTAGATTATTGCACAATACAGCGGTACTGTATACTAGTTGATTTCCATTACATTCTAACCAACAAAAAAAAAGCTACCAAACAGGAACTGTGTTGTACATTTTAATTAAAATAATTATTGAATGTTATGTATGTGCATGAAAAAATGCCTTAAATTCTCCTTACAGGGTATTCCCCCTCCTGAAGGTGGAGGTGCTGTTCCCCCAAAACAGAGAGAGAGACAGAGCTCTGGCATTATTGATGGAGTAAGAGCTTGGACTTCATATTTTAGGAAAAGGATGTATACCCTAGATGAAAATATATGTGAGGACCTTAACTTTTCAGAGAATCCAATATTTATGATACTTGTTAGACCCTTGTCATATGAATGAGGAATAGTTCGAGGTCTCTTGCTTTAATATTACAGAACCAAGCCAAGATATTCGTCTTGACCGACAGTAATGTTCGTTAGAATAACAGTAAGTCTGCTCTGCATATTGTCAGGTAAGTCGTTTTGGTGTGTGTGATTGTGTGTGTGTGTGTGTGTGTGTGTGCTCTTGCACAAACCAGTAAGAGAGGTCAATTTTGCACTCACTTGCTTACGACTATCACACTTTACTCACCACTGAGGACATCCACACTTGGTTTCACCTCGATTTATTTCATAGTGGTTAGGTAAAGGTAGGGATTAGGTTAGGGGTCAGGGTTAGTGTTTGGGGGGTTAAGGCTGGGGTATGTTATATACACAAAGATCATTGTCGTCTCTAGAAGGCACTGGCAAGACTGTGTGGGTGGCAAAGGGAGGGGCAGGGGTAAAACAACACTCGTGAAGTCGGAGTTAGGCATCCTGCGCATATTTCTTTCATTTAGACCGTTCAAAATAAATAAATTATACTGAAGGACTTTAAAAGAACACCTTATCATGTGTAAAGCTTTAATATGTCATTTTGATATTGCAAGGGGAAATCAGTAATCTGATTTGATATGTATGACAGAATTAATGTACCAATCTATTTCTGAAGTATGCCTCGTTAATATTTTCAAATTACCTAAAATCGTTTGAAAACACGAAATAAAATATTCGACATTTTCCCTATGTCTTCTTTTAAAGTCATTGAGTATATCGGTAGGGCGTTAAATACACGAAAACGGTGTTGCATTCAGAGGCTTTGCAATTAATCAAGACTATGGCAATCGTGATTAGATTACTGCATATCTGAAATTTTCTGCAATATAGTGCGCTCAAAACGAAACTCTTTTTGGCTTGCGGCCATTATTTTACTCAAGTTTTCCCTAAACGTTCTCGTATCATTTCGGACATGATGCATTTGGCAGATAGCCGAGAATACCCGTTTGCGTATACGTCATATGCAGTTTTCCAACTCTGCAATACAGCAATCAAAACGAAACTATATTTTCCAAAAAATATCCCTTCTTGTTTCCCTAGTGATATCAGCAGTGGATTGTGAGTGCACTGACCTCCCGTATGTCCCAAACGCGGAAGTAAAGAAACTACCTCCTTCCCCCATTGTAGCTGGTACCACCGTCAGACTGGTCTGCAAGAGCGGATACACGAGGTCGGGAAACAGCGGCATATCCACATGCAATGGAACAGCCTGGAAAGGCGCAGATTTGGAATGCATAGAAATCAAATGTGGACGTGTCCAAGTTCCACGTAACGGATTCGTGGCAAATACGCCCAGCTATGAGGTAGGGTCCATGATCATTTTTCAGTGTCATGATGGGTATACGCTTGATGGTGAATCTAGGTTGACGTGTAGAATAGACGGGGAATGGCTTCCATCAAATCCTCCCACATGCAAGATAAAGCGGTGCGAACCCACCCAGCAGATTCAAAATGGCAAACTGTTTCAGGAATCAAAGGACGGGGAGGTTAACGTGTACGGCAGTAGAGTGTCTTTCAGTTGTTTTAATGATTACATATTGAATGGTCATCGAGACATTGTTTGCAATGCGAACGGGCAATGGTCAGCCGATCCTCCCACCTGCGACCCTCTTTCTTGTCCGCCCCATCCTGCTGTCAACACCTCCTGTCTGGAAAAGACTGAGCTTTATATGGGGACGGTTTTAGAAATTCGATGTAAAGTGAATGATGCTGACACTTCAGTAACACAGATAGGCTTTCTAAGCATCGATTGCTTTGATAACAAGTGGGACGACTTAACTGCAGGTTGCTACTGCGACTGTAAAGTTGACCGCTCAGATAAGAACTTGCATGTCCAAGACTTGACCTCAAACGGTTTCCTGAAACATGGTAATAAACTGATATGGGACTGTGTCAACGGAGCTAGCAAGGATACCTCTGTAGGAATCTTGCAGTGTTACGACGGACAAATGCGTCAGCCTGTGTGTATCCCTCCGCCAATAACAACAACTACAACTACTAATACAAAAACAATTACTTCTACTTCATCTGCTGAGGAAGCCACATATTCAATTTCTAGACTTACGTCAACAGTTCAGTTTCAGCATTCTCTGAATACAAAATCAACATCCGAAAGTGACAGCAATACAGTAACTCCGTTTCAGCATTCTCTGAACACAAAATCAACATCAGAAAGTGACAGCAATACAGTAACCTCGTTTCAGCATTCTCTGAACACAAAATCAACATCAGAAAGTGACAGCAATACAGTAACTCCGTTTCAGCATTCTCTGAACACAAAATCAACATCAGAAAGTGACAGCAATACAGTAACTTCGTTTCAGCATTCTCTGAACACAAAATCAACACGAAAGTGACAGCAATACAGTAACTTCGTTTCAGCATCTCTGACACAAAATCAACATCAGAAAGTGACAGCAATACAGTAACCTCGTTTTTGTCCGGAAATAACTCTTCAAGTCGGTTTTCCTACATGCATATGTGTAATATATTAATCAGCATAGTTTTTGTCAGTATGCTAGTTTGAAGTTTGAGACCGTCTTGTCTATATGAAAAAAATCGGCACCTACAAGAATTGATTAGAACCTACATGCAAGACCATTATTCAATAATGGTGTAAAAAGCATAGATATGGAAAGAAGTGGGTCTTATGCCATAAAAAGAAAATGCCACGCTGAAAATTTCAAAGAAGGAACTTTAAAGGAATAATTCATTTAATGTGATATAGATTAATATAGAAAACACAAAAACCATGTCACATTGAGAAAAGAAATATTTCCCAGTCTCTGGTTTGGGTCATTCGTTCTCTCATTTTGTCACTTACATTTATGAAAAGTACTTAATACACTAAAAGATACAATTTACAGCTCTACAGCAAAATTACTATATTTTTTATTTTATGACACTGGCAAGAACATGATCACATTGGTTCAAATCGTTCTGTTGGTCAAATGGAGTAAGCCAGATATCGTGTTTTTGATCCCTTTATGTAATTGCTAGCAATATCCCGAAGTCACTATACATAGCCCTTTTTCCCGGGGTTTGAGCGGACCCTGATGAAAAAGGGGCCTAAGTGGGAAATTTGGGGAAAATCTGTGTGAATTTAAAGAAATTTTCAGACAGGAAAACGCTAACAAATGGACCCTAATTAAAAAAGGCGCCTAAATGGGAAATTTGGGGGAAATCTGCATGAGTTAAGAAATTTTTAGAGGGGAAAACGCCTTCGAACGGACCCAGGTTGGTTTAAAAAAAGGGAAGGCTTGGTGAGAAAGGTATAGGTGGTATATAGCATGCTTGGTACTCAGTATAAAATGGTGAAAAATTATGATTAATGATGTTTTTGAAGTTGTTGGAATTGCATTGGAATGATGAGGAAAATATCTCAAAGTGTATCTGTGTGAGCTTACCCTTACCTCATGAATATTCATGTACATATATTTGACCCAATATTTTTAATGAACTTCATCTTAAATTGTGTACGTTTACCCTTTACCTCATGAATATTCATGTTTTAAAATGTATGACATTATTAATATTAGTTAACTGAACTTTATCGCAAAGTGTGTGTGTTTACTCTTTACCTCATGAATATTTATGACCTGATTAATATTAATTTACAAATTTATGTGTGTGTGTGTTAATTCTTTACCTCAATGAATATTCATGTTCAACAAATTTTGACCTGTTGAATTTCATAGTACTGAACTTAATCTCAAAGTGTGTTTGTGTGTGTGCTCTTGCACAGTCCAGTAAGGTCAATTTTGTAATCACTTGCTTCCGAGTATCGCACTTTACTCACCACTGAGGACATCCCCATTTGGTTTTACCTCGATTTATTTCGTAGTGGTTAGGTAAGGGTAAGGGTGGGGATCAGGTTAGGGTTAGGGCTCTAAGGGTATGGTATACATACAAAGAACGCTGTCCTCAGTTGATGGTGCTGGCAAGACTCTGTGTGTGACGAAGGGAGGGACGGGGATAAACAACACCCGTGAAATCCTGCTAATATTTCTCTCATTTAGACCGCTCGTTCAAAATAACTGAAATATACTCGAGGACTTAACAAAAAAAAAAACAACATCATGTATAAAGCTTTAATAATAATTATTATGTCATTTTGTTTTTACAAGGGGAATTGATATACATGACATTATTGATGTACCAATCTATTTCTGGAGTAGATTTTTGCCTCATTAAATTTTTTAGCTAGTCTGTTTTTCAGAGAAAAAATACAAAGCTATTGTAACTCCGACGTCCGCATTGTCGTCGTCCGGAATCTTAACACTGGTCATAACTTTTCTACTTTTCAATATACAACTTCATTTTTTGTATGCATATTCATCTTGACAAGGCCTATCCAGACATATGCAAATATTTCACATATTGACCTTGACCTTTGACCTGCTTTTGCTGTAACTTTTGAAAACTTTAAAATGCCTGTCATTTCAGAATCGTTACCAACAGGGCACTCAGATATTTCACATATGAACTCCTTGTGGCAAGACCATTCCATCAATGTTACTCTTTCGGACTTTTGACCTTGATCTTTGAACTTTTATCTACTTTTGAAATGTTTTACAAAAAAAAAAAACCTTTAACGCTGGCCATGACTTCTTTACTATTTGACATACAACTTTTATTTCGGGGTATGCATATCCATATTGAAAAGGCTATTCAGATATACCTCAATATTTCATCTATCGACCTTGATCTTCGACCTCATTTTGACATAACTTTTGACAAGTTTTAAAATATAAATTTCAGTCATTTTTCAATGAATTTGTATACTGATTTGTCATCATTTGAACCTGTGCAGGTGTGATTTGGTTATGACCACTAGACAGATAAAAAATTTAGAGCATTTTTTTTTTAAATTGTCTTCGAAGTTTACGGCTTTGTGTTGATTATCGAAAACTCAATGGATTAGCCATTGTAATTTATTGTCTACAAATTTTACATCTTTGTGTTGTATACATTCTATTCCATGCATAAGTCAAGGTCATCCTTCAAAGTCAGAGGTCAAATTTAAAGGGTATGGTACTTCAACTTTGCATGTAAAGGCGTACAGTTTTAGTTGTGATTTTCATGGTCAACTTTTTTAAATGTTTAACAAAAATATTCAACGTTGGCAGAAACAGACGAGCGTTGGCACCCGCATGCGGTGCTCTTGTTTTCCTATGTCAGGGATATTTTAAAGCCATGAAGTATACCGGTAGGGCGTTAAATACATGAAAGCGGTGTTGCGTTCAGATCTATGCAATTTACCACACATGCCTGCAACACTCGTGATTAGATATCTGCACATCTGATTTTTTCTGCTATATAGCGCGCTCAATTCAAAACTCTTTCTTTACTCACCTAAACGTTCTCGTAACATAATGCCCTTGGCAGATAGCCGAGATTACCGTTTGTACACACGTCATATGCGGTTTTCCCATTCTGCAATCAAAATGAAACTATTTTTTCCAAAATATATCTCTTCTTGTTTCCCTAGTGATATCAGCAGTGGATTGTGAGTGCACTGACCTCCCGTCTGTCCCAAACGCGGAAGTAAAGAAACCACCTCCTTCCCCCATTGTAGCTGGTACCACCGTCAGACTGGTCTGCAAGAGCGGATACACGAGGTCGGGAAACAGTGACATATCCACATGCAATGGAACAGTCTGGAAAGGGCAGATTTAGAATGCATAGAAATCAAATGTGGACGTGTCCAAGTTCCACGTAACGGATTCGTGGCAAATACGCCCAGCTATGAGGTAGGGTCCATGATCATTTTTCAGTGTCATGATGGGTATACGCTTGATGGTGAATCTAGGTTGACGTGTAGAATAGACGGGGAATGGCTTCCATCAAATCCTCCCACATGCAAGATAAAGCGGTGCGAACCCACCCAGCAGATTCAAAATGGTGAACTGTTTCAGGAATCAAAGGACGGGGAGGTTAACGTGTACGGCAGTAGAGTGTCTTTCAGTTGTTTCAATGATTACATATTGAATGGTTATCGAGACATTGTGTGCAATGCCGACGGGCAATGGTCAGCCGATCCACCCACCTGCGACCCTCTTTCTTGTCCGCCCCATCCTGCTGTCAACACCTCCTGTCTGGAAAAGACTGAGCTTTATAAGGGAACGGTTTTAGAAATTCGATGTAAAGTGAATGATGCTGACACTTCAGTAACACAGATAGGCTTTCTAAGCATCGATTGCTTTGATAACAAGTGGGACGACTTAACTGCAGGTTGCTACTGCGACTGTAAAGTTGACCTTTCAGATAAGAACTTGGCATGTCAAAGACCTAACCTCAAACGGTTTCCTGAAACATGGTAATAAACTGACATGGGACTGTGTCAACGGAGCTAGCAAGGATCCCTCTGTAGGAACCTTGCAGTGTTACGACGGACAAATGGGTCAGCCTGTGTGTATCCCTCCGCCAACAACAACAATAACCTCTGCTTCATCTGTTGAGGAATCTAGACTTACGTCAACAGTTCAGTTTCAGCATTCTCTGAACACAAAATCAACAACAGGAAGTGACAGCAATACAGGGACCTCTTTTTTGTCCGGAAATAGCTCTTTGGGTCGGTTTTCCTATATGCATATGTGTAATATATTAATCAGCATAGTTTTTGTCAGTATGCTAGTTTGAAGTTTGAGACCGTCACTTTGTCATGTCTATATGAAAAAAAATCGGCACCTACAAGACTTGATTAGAACCTACATGCAAGACCATTATTCAATAATGGTGTAACTAGCATAGAAAGAAGTGGGTCTTGTGCCTTAAAAGAAATAGCCACGCTGAAATTTTCAAAGAAGTCACTTTAAAGGAATAATTCGTTTAATGTGATATAGATAAATACAGAAAACACATACACCATGTCACATTGAGAAAAGAAATCTTTCCCAGTCTTTGGTTAATATCATTTGTTTTTGTTTGTTTTTTGTGTGTTTTGTTGTTTGTTTTTTTGTTGTTGTTGGGTTTTTTTGTTGTTGTTTTTTTTTTTTTTCAGTTTGTAACTTACATTTATAACAAGAGCTGTCAGAGGACAGCACGCTCGAATATTCAAAATGCTTGTTGGTAAATCAAATGAAATCTATTTCAATTCTTGCCCTTCGCATACCCTGTATATAATAATATTAAAAAATGATAAACCTTGATAGTCTGATACCCCTTGATATTTTTATAAAGTCTAAAATCAATCCCATGCCTAATTACGGAGACATAAGCATAATAACACTGTGCATGCAAAACTTTAACCAAGTATTCAAATTAGAAAATGGCCATAATTTGTATAAAATTCAGTCCAAAAGTTATCCTTCTTGGTTTTCAGATGCCCCTGAATACACACCTTAACTTTCTAGTCAGTTCCATAAACAATTTCTGAGATATAAACTGGATTCAATTGAATGCAAAATTTTAATCAGAATTCTAAGTTAAAAGGAGGCAATAATTTTTAATATATTCCATTAAGTGTTATCTTCCTCTATTGTATGATACCCCTAAACATATTAAAGATGTTTCAAATCAATCGCATGCCTGGATACTGAAATATAAGCATGAATGTACCTTGCATGCAAAACTTTAACCAAAATTTCTAAGTTAAAAAAAGGGCATAATTTGTAATATATTCCATCAAGAGTTATCTGCCTTGGTTTTCTGATGCCCCTAAACATATTCATAAACTTTCAATTCAATACCATGAATGGTTATTGAGATATTAGGTTGATAGTAATTTGCATGCAAAGCCTTAACCAAAAGCTCCGACGCCGACGCAAGGGCGACTACAATAGCTTTCATATTCTTCGAATATTCGAGCTATAAGGTGCTTAATATACTAAAAACATACAATTTACAGCTTTTTTTCAATCCATTTTTTTTTATTTTATGATACTGGCAAGAACATGATCACATTGTTCTAAACCTTTATGTTGGCCAAATGGAGTTTACAAGCCAGATATCGTGTTTTTGAATCTCGTATTCCGAGTCATTCTTCCCAATGATAGGGAATGACCATGATACCATATTTGGGGGAGGGAGTGGGAGGAAGAGAAATCATGTGGTAATTGGAAATTTTTAGGGGGAATCTGCATGAATTAATAGAAATTTTCAGAGGGGAAGACGCTTTCGAACGAATTAAAAAAAAAAGGCGGGAGCTAGTGCAGGGGGCACTCATAATAGAATGATTAGCCCGATATCGAGTTAATGTTAATTAATGGGTGTTGTTCCATACAGGGAATGAGCTTACAGTATTTCTCCGAAATACTGAATCAACATCATAAGTTTTTAGATTGCTAATTTTTGTGGATAAAAATTGAAATTGTACCATTGTTATATTTTTATGTTGTTTGTTTATAATCGTTTTGAAATTGTATTGGTTAATGGTATAATGAGAAAAAGTGTGTGTGTTGTGTGCGTGGGGGGGGTTAACTCTCTACCTCATGAATATTCATGTTCTAAACTGTATGACCTGGTGAATATTAGTTAACTGAACTTTATCACAAAGTGTGCGTGTTAACTCTCTACCTCATGAATATTCATGTTCTAAACTGTATGACCTGGTGAATATTAGTTAACTGAACTTTATCACAAAGTGTGCGTGTTAACTCTCTACCTCATGAATATTCATGGACAAAAGGTTTGACCTTATAAATTCCTTTAACCCTTTCCCTCATAGAGGAAACCATGAAAAGACCTATGCGAACAACATAAAACCAGATCAGCCTGCGAGTAACTTGCAGGCTGATCAGGTTTTATGCTGTTCGCTGCTCCTCAGTAGTCTGGAAATGAGGATTTTATACAGTGGTCACGCGATTCCTCAATGTGGCGATTCATTGAATACCGGCGATGGCTCGAGCTACAAGCCCAGTCCCTTGATTTAGCCCTTCTTATTCTATATAAATTTATGGGCGATTCTTCAAACATGCGATTTTGGATTCCTCGAGCTCCGCCCTTGGTTCCTAGATAGTATATCCTATATTATTTCTATGCGATTCCTCGAAGTCGATATCAAAACCTACCTATATCTCCCTGACAACCATACTCCGCCCCTATGACGACCTGTAATTAACACTTTGGTCGAGATGGTTTTCTTTTTGTTTTCACACATTGTCAAACCATCCTTAGAGTACACCGGTGAACCGTTTTATCAACACGACCATGTAGAAATTATTTTCGCACCTACTGATCATGTAACAAACTGTAATTGGTCTGCATGATTAATTATTTGTCATTAAAGGAGCCGATTTTGATTGTTTGAGTGTTGTTCTTTTTCTCTGTAATCATTAATTTGAAGAACAACGGTATAAGTGTTTCTTACAAGAATGTAAAAAATACACAACGCCACCATATACACAAACTAAAACAAAGGGTTTCAATCATATTATCGGTAAGAAAAGAATTTATTTCTGACTTAATTCTCACAATGAAAGCTATGATCGTGTTATTTTTGTATTTTTAAACATATATTATGTTTATAAAGTATTATTAAAGGCTAAACTTAACAAAACAATTAATGAAAAGACGACGTCAAGGTATCAACAAATGTAAATGTATTGAATTTTGACACATAAATGATTCCTCGAAACCGGCGATTCTTCGAGTTTTTTTGCAGATCCCGTCCGACCTCGAGAAATCGCGTGACCACTGTAATTAAATTTGGTAAGGTTTAACTGTGGTTTTCTGCAGATCAGGCTTTATGTGGTACCTATTGAGTGCGTCAAAATGAGTCTATATGGGGGAAAGGGTTAATTAATGAATGTTAATTGGTACATGTACATGTATATGTAAAAATGATTTTTGTTGTGTAGAATTTGAGATAAATACTGTATAAGTAAACAGAGGAGACCCTGATAAGCCAGCTCCTGAAAGGAACCGTCTAATCTTGGCCTGCTTTATTTGCCAAGATGTCAAAACAAATTTAACTATTCAATTTGATTTTATTTGTCAAATTATGTACATAACATTTAAATAATCATTCAACAATAAATAAACTGAAAATATCACCCAACAAAATTCACTGAGTAAAGCCATTGGAGCTATCATAAAATTTCAAAAACTCACGGAATTTGGCTTGTTGGGTTTAACGTCCTGTCAACAATATTTCAGTCATTTGGAGACTATATCTACTTGACAGATATAGTGCCGCCATAAACATATGGCATGATACCAAACCAAGTCGCATTATCCTAACATCGTGCTAACCAGCCCTGGAACTACCCTTATAAAATTTTAAAGCTATTAACACAGTTCTTGAAGACCCTTGAGTTTGGTGCCTGTCTTTAAAACCCCTTGAATTTGATGTCTGTCAGTCACTTTGACAGTATTTCAGTCACTTTGTCAGTATTTCAGTCACTTTGACAATATTTCAGTCATTCTGACATTATTCCAGTCACTTTGACAATATTTCAGTCACTCAGACATTATTCCAGTCACTTTGACATTATTCCAGTCACTTTGTCAGTATTTCAGTCACTTTGACAATATTTCAGTCACTCTGACATTATTCCAGTCACTTTGACAGTATTTCAGTCACTTTGACATTATTTCAGTCACTTTGACAGTATTTCAGTCACTCTTTGACAGTATTTCAGTCACTTCGACAGTATTTCAGTCACTTTGACATTATTTCTGTCACTTTGAAAGTATTTCAGTCACTATGATATCATTCCAGTCACTTTGACATTATTTCAACCACTTTAACATTATTTCAGTCACTATGACAGTATTTCAGTCACTTCGACAGTATTTCAGTCACTTTGACATTATTTCAGTCACTTTGAAAGTATTTCAGTCACTTTGACAGTATTTCAGTCACTTTGACATTATTTCAGTCACTTTGACAGTATTTCAGTCACTTTGACATTATTTCAGTCACTCTGACATTATTCCAGTAACTTTGACAATATTTTGGTCACTTTGACATTATTTCAGTCACTTTGACATTATTCCAGTCACTTTGACAATATTTCAGACACTCTGACATTATTTCAGTCACTTTGACATTATTTAAGTCACTTTGACATTATTTCAGTCACTCTGACATTATTTCAGTCACATTGACATTATTTCAGTCACTTTGACATTATTCCAGTCACTTTGACAGTATTTCAGTCACTTTGACATTATTTCAGTCACTTTGACATTATTTCAGTCACTCTGACATTATTTCAGTCACTTTGACATATTTTGCTCACTTTGACAGTATTTTGGTCACTTTGACAGCATTTCGGTCACTTTGACAGTATTTGACAATATTTTGGTCACTTTGACAGTATTTTGGTCACTTTGACAGCATTTCGGTCACTTTGACAGTATTTCACTATGACAATATTTCTGTCACTTTGACATTATTTCAGTCACTTTGACATTGTTTTGGTCACTTTGACAGTATTCGGTCACTTTGACAGTAGCAATGTCCAGTTAAAAACCTTGAATGCACAGAGACACCAAGGTAGAACCATGGACCTATTGACCATTTCACTCCAAAATGAGACATAAACCTACCTAAGTCAAACGAGCACTTACCGAACACCTACTCTACACACTGGTGTAAAATCTAACACATTGTTCAATAGCAAGTAAACACACATTTGAACATTTTCCCTAGTCACTGATTGGTAAGTTTAAATCAGCAAATAATACCAGGTATTGCAGATCCCCTGGTCAATTAAAAACCAGCTGGAACGCTTCTCAAGCACACAGGGACAAGAGACGGAGTGATGGTATATTTGTGATTATAATCACTCAGCCACAGAGTCCTCCCATTGTAACTTTACTTTGATTTTTAATTAAGCATTTTATTTTAAATCGAGCAAGACATTTATGCAATGATAATCGTTTATGAGTTTCATCTCTACATATTCAGTATCACAACTTTGTTACCAAGGTAACAAAAAGATTAAGAATACTCTATATTACATAATACTTTATTAATTCTAATACATATCCAAAGAAATCCAATTTTTATGAAATCCTTAACAAACAAAACAATCATTCATAAATAATGAAAGACACAAAGCTACATAAGATGCAATATCAACAAATATCGCCGAAGTTTATCGAAAGCCCAAAAATCAATGATTTACGGATATAATTGATAATCGCCGATTGCACGCAAGTAAGTCTTGCTTTAAAGAGGATAAATTTCTATTTTTATAGCTGTTTATCATTTTAGGTAATTTAAATCTCTGGTAAAGACAACCAAATGATCACACATACCGCAAAATCTGTCCTGCAGTTTAAGAGGTGAAGTCATTTGAAGCAAACTGTTGACAACACAAGACGGACTAGGCCATCAACCATAATGAACGCAACGTAATACTAAAATACTCAGTCTTGTTTCTCTGAAAAAAAAATTACTCAAAAGTTTAATTTTCTTAACAAATACTGTTTGTTAATTAATATCTTTGCTAATAATTATGTCAATGTAGTTGTCTACTTGAAAAGTTCCTAAAGCAGAAATGATGGAATACATTCCAAGCTATCTTATTAATAGACCTACTCTGAAATAGACCTACTCCGGAATAACAATCAAAGTGTTTTTCCAAGTTCCATGTAGGTATACAAACACACCTTTAACGTTAGAAATGAAGAAAGGTCCACAATGAATGATAATAAAATTACTGTTGTGCTGCAATCTTTTTAGCAACAATAACACAATCACCCCACTTATATGAGTTCCGGATATCCTTTACATGTATTTAAGAATTACTTAGCACTAAGTATTGTTGGTGAAATTTGTGCCTGTTTCTGTAATAAAAATTACTGCTTGTGTTACCATGGAAATTTAACTAATTATTTACATCAACCTACCCATGTCCTTGAAAAGTTCGAAAAAGATGAACGGCAGATCATGTTTCTAAAAAATTCTAGGTATTACTTGGCATTAAGTATTAGTTGAATATGTACTTAACCCTTTCCCTCATATAGACTCATTTTGACGCACTCAGTAGGTATCACATAAAGTCTGATCTGCAGAAAACCACAGTTAAACCTTACCAAATTTAATTACAAAATCCTCATTTCCAGACCACTGAGGAGCAGCGAACAGCATAAAACCTGATCAGCCTGCAAGTTACTCGCAGGCTGATCTGGTTTTATGCTGTTCGCATAGGTCTTTTCATGGTGTCCTCTATGAGGGTAAGGGTTAAAATGCGATACAATGGGAAAAGATGGTAAGATAGAGGAATATTTTAGAGAAATGTTAAATGATCAAGTATTTTTCAATTTAACTAAATTACAAGTCAATAAGTTATATACTTCAAATAAGCCACAAACTGTATACTGAGAACCCTCCATCACAGACCACCTAAGCATTAAGCCCCTCGCTATAGAGACTTCTGTTGTTGTTTTTTTTTTTTGGGGGGGGGGGGAGGAGTGTTTATTTTTCATAAAAAACATGTCCCTTATTTGCTCTTTTTATTAAATCTGGTAATTGGACCACCTCCTTAGTAAGACCAGTGGTCTTTTATGGAGGTTTCACTTTGAGTCTATTTGTATTAAGTCAGCGGCAAGTTCTCTTCACTGAACATAAATCATGTATATACTTCCAAGCCTGTATTAGAGGCCACCTCTGACTAAAGGCCATTGAATGAATCCCCACATAATGTAACCTCTGAATAACAGCCAACCTATTTACGGAGGCCAGCAACTGGATTCAGAGCACTGAATAATGAGCATTTAACCTCAGAATAACAACCAGCCTGTGTACAAAGGCCATAGAATCACTGCACTGAATAAATAGAGTATTTAACCTCTGACAGTACCAATAAGATGAAGAGTCGGTATACAGTGTAACTTGAGTGGCCTTTGTTGACAGGGTTAACTACATATATGGGCATTACAGTAAATACAGGTGAACCTGTATTAGTTGTCACCTCTATTAAGTGATCAACCTGCATTTAACGGTCAATTATGATATCACCAAATAAGCATTTTCTTATATATTAAACATTTGTTTAGCGGCCACCTCTGTTAAGTGGTCATTTTCTTTTGTTCCACTGATTGTCTGCTTAAGACAGGTTTGACTGTATAATAAAAACTCGAGATCATGACCTACTGTCCATATACATAATTTGTATCAGATCTTAAACATCTGAAAGGGATTTCAATATACAAGTTGTGCCCAAAATATACATATATCAGTAAATCTTCATCTGAAGTCTGTAATATCTACTGTAGAGAGGGAAATATCTGATTTGAAGGGTGAAGAAAGATCCAGAGTCAAACGTAGATTTTCTCATGAAGACAATTTGAGTGCCCAGACCAAAACTGGAGCCCACAGGGGCTAACAAATGGCTGTACTAACGACAAACCTGGGCTATGTTCAATTAACCATATCGTACGCAACTGTAAGGGGCTTGGTTCCCTGCTTATACTCTATACACTAAGATAAAACATGGATACAAACTCTTAAAGGTAACTGTATGCAAGGCAGATTGCCAATACAATACATGCGTGGATCCAGAATTGGGACTGGGGGGGAGGGGGGGCTGTCTGGATAATTTTCATAGTTGTTGCTCAAACAGCAATTTTTATTGTTGCCCCCTCCCTCCAAAAGGGCAATTTTAGTTAGCCAGTATATGAGAAATCATTAGTAATGTCAATTTGAGTAACTCTTCACAAGTAGTTGCTTTGTACTATTGTCCTCTATTGTAACATCTGATACAACATCCTGTAACAGTTGACTACATCAAGTTATCAGGAAGGAAAGAAATTGAAATCCATCCTGAAATTTAATAACAATGTATCACCACACAGAGTATATATGTTTCATTTTATGTCCTGTTTTTCTACTTAAATGAATCAATAGGGAGTTATATCCTACATTGTGAGAACTTGTAGCTGGATCCCTTTTGTATATCCAAAGTATAGTAAAATGGTATTTATGTAAATTAGAATATTTTGACTGTGAAATATATTTAGATAAAGCATGTATAGAATAATAACATATGGCCGGCCTGGGCATCAGACGAATAATTGCCCTAGCTGTGTGTTTAATGCTCAAGTTATGAGGCATAGACAGAAAAAATAAAAATAACCTAACAGCATAAGCATTCAATTGTGATAATGGTCCATCAAGTGATTTTGGTAATTTTATAGTAAATGCAAGCCTAAATTATAGACTCTGAGCAAAAGAGCCTGTAACTCCCAAGTCAATGGATGCTTGCATCTGCTCTAAAGGATCATGATTATAATTTAATGATGAATGGATAAAATAACAAGAAGTAAAGAAATTAGACCGATTTCAATTTTGTTCCTAATTAAATGATTAAGAAATTTAGATTAAGAAATTTAACCCCACACCTCATGAATATTCATGAATGAAATGATGACCTAATGAATATTAATTTACTGAACTTAAAAAAGGATATGAAACAAATGATTGTTCTCTGCTGGTGTAGATTCTGATCTACAATACTAAATGAGCAAACACAGGAGACCCTGATCAGACAGCTCCTATAGGACCCTGATCAAACAGCTCCTACAAGACCCTGATCAGACATTTCCTTCCCCAAGCGGTCTGATCTGGATAATCTCTGTTTGCCAAGGTGTTAAAACAGTGGTGCATTCAGTCAAGCAAACGTTCGCTCACGGTTGCGAGTTGGTACCCAGCTTACATTCATTACACAGCGATAAAACAGGAGTCAAACCACTCACGTTAGCTCCTGTTATGTTGACTTAACGCACGGCAGGTCTTTATAGAGGTAAAGGGATAAATGAATACTAAAGTGACAAGGTATTAAATCGGTTACAATGAGTGTACAGTGAGAAGATATAGCTTTATTAAGTTATTTTTTACAAATTAACTGGCCATTTTAAGTTGTTTTAAGAATCTATTATCTCATAGTGAAGGACTCTAAAAATGTAATGAATTAAGTATAGTATTGAACACTTATGACTTGAGATAAAGTTTCAAATGTGTCCACTGGACACAGATGCCCCCACATTACACCATTTTCATTTGTGTCCCCCACACTGCTCCATTTTCACTAAGCCAGGGGCCGTAACTCTGATGTAACTCAATGAATTTTTAAACAAGCACGCATAAATCCCAATTAAGTAATGTGACCCAGGCTCAGATAGGAGACCTGCTTGTGATAAGATTTTACAATTGATTGACTGACAAGACATGGAAACCCAACCCCCCACCTTTTTTAAACTTAACCATGATAAATTTCTTAATGGAACGTGTCCTTTCTTCAATTTGGACTGTACCATTAGCTGGTTATTGGGATGCTTGCCGAATGACTGAATAGCAAACCGTGCAGACCATGATCAGACTGCACAGGTGTACTGCACTGGTTGCAAAAGCAATCAAAAGTGCCCACAACATTTTAGGAGTTACAGTAGGGGACATAACAACTGAAAATAAGCCAATATGTCTGATGGGAAAACCATGATTATGAAAAGAATGACAGATAAAAGGAAAAACAAGAAATTGACTGACTTCAGCATCATTAAACAGACACCTTGCCCTGTGTTCTCCAAAATACGTTAGTACTATTTCTGGCTCAAATTTTAGTATCATACTCAAATCCCTGTTGAAACCAATGGGCATAGTTTGTGTTCGAGTATGAAAATCATACTTGAGTACCATTTTTATTTTTGAGAACAAGGGGCATGTTTATTAGATGACAGAAATGTTTATAGAGAAAGCAATCATG